>OX336391.1:418724907-419324907 GCA_946902985.2 Meconema thalassinum
CCAAGGTATCTCCTTCGGATCTTAGACTCTTACTTGAAGGATCGTGCTCTGCTCTACGATACTACAGAAGGCATCCGTAGAGTACAAGTCATGGCTGGGGCTGCCCAGGGTTCGATCCTAGGACCTGATCTCTGGAATGTTACATACGACAGCTTGTTGAGGCTTGAAATGCCTGAAGAAACTATTCTAGTAGGACATGCAGATGATGTTGCTGCATTTGTAGCATGAAGAAGTGTCGAGCAGGCATAGTTGTGACTCAATATGGTAAAGCGCAAAATCAATACATGAATGGAGGAACATGGTCTGTTTCGAGCACTTAGTAAGACGGAAATCGTCATCCTAATAAAGAAGAGAATTCAGACAATACTTCCAATACAGGTAGGACAAATTCAAGTAGAGACGCAGCTAGCAGCAAAATACCTGGGCATCATGATCGACAGTAAAATGAATTTTGGAGAACAGATTAGATGGACTGCAGATAAGGCAGCCAGAGGAGTAATGTCCCTCAGTCGGCTCATGGCCAATGTTGGTGAGCCAAAATCTAGTAAGAGAAGACTAATGATGACAGCCATCCATTCATTTCTGCTGTATGGAGCGGGAATATGGGCGGATGCCCTAGATAAGGAAATTTATAGGAAGTCACTGGCGCAAGTGCAAAGGCAGGGTGCTTTGCGAGTGGCATCTGCATATCGCACGGTCTCTGAGGAAGCAGTTATCGTTATTGCCGGGATTATTCCGATATTTTTTCTTGCGAAAGAACTCAAGAACATTTACTTGAGGAAATCTGATACGGGTTTACAAAATGCAAGACGATCGGCACGAGTACAAACCTTTCAAAATTGGCAGATCAAATGGGAGCAAGGAGATCAAAGCCAATGGACTAAGAGAATGATCCCTCAGGTGCAGGTTTGGACAGAGAGGAAACATGGTGAGGTTGGTTACTATCTCACTCAGTTCTTGACTGACCATGGGTACTTCTGTTCCTATCTTAAGAAGATGGGGAAGGTGGATTCATCAGATTATACCTACTGTATCAACGAATTAGATAATGCTAATCACACCTTCTTCTCTTTTGGACGGTGGGTTCAAAATAGGCAGTCTCTTCAAGATCACATTGATGTAGAGATATCACCTGACAATATTGTTGCAGTGATGTTACAAAATGAGGAAAATTGGAAACTGGTAGCAAGTTTTGTTGAAGATATCCTCCGAACAAAGAAGACGGATCTGGATCGCCACTGAAGATGATTCATTACGGAAGAGTGCCCTACGGGCAAATATAAAATGACCTTAGCCTGAAGTAATGTGATAAACGGTTCCAGGCTGGTGTTCAGAAGTAACGGGGGAGTTTTGGTCGGTAGTCTGCGACTCAGGAGCAGGAGCCCGACACTCTGTGCGTAAATGCATTTCTTCCCCTAAAAAAATTAATGCCCAGTGCAATTTAATACCTGTGACAGGGGCTTATATAGACTTTGAGGGGGGGGGGGAGGGGGGCATCCAGGGTTTTGGGGGCTTTTAGACCCCAAGGTAAGGGGGTTCGGGGTTCCTCCTCGGGAAACTTTTGGTGCAAAATGATGAGTTTTAAGGCTATCTGGCATCACTTTTTCAAACAATTTGTGTGATGTTTTATGTTTGGTTAATGTCAAACACAACTAAGAAAATTTTATGTTACTTTTTATTAATACAGTTATCTTGCACACTTTATAGTATTTTGATAGAAGGAATGAACATTAATGTTTTGATTCGGAGCACATGATCTCGCTGTTACTCCCCTTAATACCTGCCAAATTAATACTAACTAACTGCTTTGATTTACAATAGTACATGGGTTTTTAGTGTTTTAATTCATAAACAAATATTATATTTGACAACATTTCGGTGGGGAAGCCCTCCATTATATTCGCCTCTGATCTGTGGACTCAGTTGTACACGTGGTGTCTTGTGGTTTCCCCATTTTCAACTCCTGGTAAATGTTGGGAAGGAACCTTCTGACAGACCACGGCCGCTTCCTTCCACATCCTTGCCCTGCTTCCTTCTTGTTCATTCATTTCATCTCTCATTGAATCCCCTGATGAGGTTGGCGTCAGGAAGGGCATCAGATGAAATGCAGGCCATGAAACAGTTAGGTAAATCCTGACGATGTGGTCACACTGCTTGTGATGATGGCGCCATGCAACATGAAGGAAGCTTTTCAGCACCACAACCGGGAAATGAGCATGACGCATCTCACGGAGGAACATAATTAAGCGCAGTAGCCTACTATGAGTAGGCTTGCCATATTTTTGGTGAGTGAAACCAGGACGCATTAATATGGGATGGCCTTACCGGGGGGTGGGGTACGGGAAATGTTTTAAAAATTAGAAGCAAAATGGTGAGTTTTTAGCCATTTTTAAGCCTCGCAAGTGACGGGAGGGAGAAAATATGGCATCCTAAATTGTTGCTTCTACACACCTTTTAAAAATAAAAAAGGAATTTTTGCTACATAACAATATATAATTTTTCCTTTTTAATGAAAGTTTTTCTGGTCTACCATCTAGAAAGAAGTGTTAATAAAATACAATTTAAAATAATTCATAAAATTGTTTAATTGAACAATTACTAAGTCTTATTACTTTTTGAAAAACTACAACTTTTTGTCTAACTACAAAAACAATTACAAAAAAAAACACACACAAAAAAAAAACAACGATGATGATTGTTGAAAAGTAACCGATTCATAAAAGATTCTTAAACACATAAATTCATTCATTACCTTTTACATCTTACAGCCCTTTTCCGGGTCATTGATAAAACCGGGCAGGACACCGGGACAAAAGCAAAATACCGGGACGTATGGCAAGCCTAAGTATGAAGAAATTAAAATATATTTCGCAGGGCTGTTACAGTTACATCAGGTGGTTATTATCAGGGTTAAGGTGCACTAACGGAATAGTTGAACAGAACAGTCTGTTTCTTAATATGATCCTACCAAACAAACTACTGAATTAAGTGTTATGGAAAATGATCAACATTTGCCTTTATAAGATAAAATACTTAAGTTACTGTCAAAGCATTATCATTCATTGATACGAACATTACAATTAATGAATTTTTTTAAACAAAATATTAAGCAAACCTTGCATTTAGGACCTAACCATTGAAGTTAAAGATTTGAAACTAAATACAACTGAAGAAGATATCATGGTTTGCAATTTAAATTAGAATCAAGATTCTAGTGTTTCAAACGCTTTATTTGTAATTAGCCTACTTTTCACATTTTGTAACAAGATGTTCAGTAAAGAACATATAGCCTACTTTCTCCTAAATGCATGGGTATTGTTATAACTCTTTGTCCTTTTCAAGGAGTATGATTGAATGTTGGTTGTAGGAGCTTGTTGAAATACAACGTGCTATAGGGATATTAAACATGAATATGAGGTGCCCTTTGCTAGTGCTACCTCTGTACCAAATTTCGTTCAATTCGGTTTCACCGTGTTTGAATTGATAGGGGGAATCGATTTGCACACATACTTGGCCACCATCTGCAAGCTATTGGGCTGATGTTCTTGCAGTTTGGTCAGAATATGTTTCCCACATAAAGATATGGTGTTGCAAAATTAGGTAGAGACTAGATTAATAGGTTGGTCGTAATTACATTTTAGCTTTTAACATTTGGGTGGCCGCGATTACGTTTCCATCAAGATAGCGGTGATATAAAACATGACACTGAGGTGCCCTTTGCTAGTGCTACCTCTGTACCAAATTTCGTTCATTCGGTTCCACCGTGTTCGAAATAATAGGGGGAATCAATTTTGACATAAAGATGGCCGCCATCCGCAAACTATTTGGCTAATGACCTATTAGATTGGTCAAAGGATGCTCCCTCCATAAAGGTATGTTGTTGCAAAGTTTGGTAGAGTTCGGATGGTTATGTTAGTCGTAATTTGATTTAAGCTTTAAACATTCGTGTGGCCGCCATTACGTTTCTGTCAATATGGTGGCAATATTAATCATGACACTGAGATGCTCTTTGTTAGTGCTATCTCTGTACCTAATTTCGTTCCATTCGGTTTCAGCGTGTTTGAATTAATAGGAGGAATCAATTCTGACACAAAGATGGCCGCCATCCGCAAACTATTAGGCGAATGACCTATTAGATTGGTCAAAGGATGCTCCCTCCATAAAGGTATGTAGATGCAAAATTTGGTAGAGATCGGATGATTAGGTTGGTCGTAATTTGATTTAAGCTTTGAACATTTGTGTGGCCGCCATTACGTTTCCGTCAAGATGGCGGCAATATAAAACATGACACTGAGGTGCCTTTTGTTAGTACTACCTCTGTACCAAATTTCGTTCCATTCGGTTGCACCGTGTTCGAATTAATAGGGGGAATCGATTTTCACACAAAGATGGCCGCCATCCGCAAACTATTACATTGATGACCTATTGGTTTGGTCAAAGGATGCTCCCGCCATAAAGGTATGTCGTTGCAAAATTTGGTAGAGATCGGATGATTAGGTTAGTCGTAATTTGATTTAAGCTTTGAACATTTGTGTGGCCGCCATTACGTTTCCGTCAAGATGGCGGCGATATAAAACATGACACTGAGGTGTCCTTTGCTAGTGCTACCTTTGTACCAAATTTCGTTCAATTCGCATTCACCGTGTTCGAATTGATAGGGGGGGGACAGACATTCAGAGTACACACACACACACACACAGACACACACACACACAGACTCACACACACACATACACACACACAGACAGACACACTTTTTTCGCCCTGTGTTGATCTCATAAGTCTACTTTCATTTTTTGCAAAAATCGAAAGTAGGCTAAAAATGAGGAAAAAGTAGACTTATGAGATCGATCCGGACAAATGTGTGTCTGTCTGTCTGCTTGTCTGTCTGTCTGTCTGTCTGTCTGTCTGTCCTTCTGTCTATGTGTGTGTGTGTGTCTCCCTATCAACTCCTAAACGGCTGCAGCTACCGAAACCAAATTTGGTATGAGTAAAAGAGCTATGTCTGAATATTGCAAGGCCATATTTGAAAATGATGTCAGTGCTACCAACTGCTGAGAAATCCAATCGAAAATGCAGGTCTATTTTGGATATCTCGGAAGATGTTCATGAGAATTGTTCCAAAATTGATTATACGCGTGCTGATAGGTTTAATGTTGAATCACATGTAACTTCCATACTAATAAATGGAGTTACAGTACTCCCTCTGTAATCCGGCATCTCAGCTCTCCGGCACTCCCAGTAATCCGGCGTTTTGTATTCGAGTACGAGCTCAACACCTGATTTGATAATGCGTCCCCAATACTGTACAATGTTTCCCACGCAGCGACAAGACTAGTGTCTGAGTAAACAATGCATTGGCGCCAAGAGCGATGACTCACGGACGGCCCCCTCAGGTGCTTAGTGTAGGACAGTTGTACTGTAGTAGTGTTGTGTTAAAGTTGGCATCCGTGCTGAAAAAACGTAAACATAAAACTTTATCTTTGTTAGATAAACATGAAATCCTAAAGCGGCTTGAAAAGGGCAAAACGTTAACTACAGTAGTGTTGCTAACGAATACGGTGTTGGTCGAGCTACAGTTCGTGACTTCAGAAAAAACAGTAATAAAATAAAGTAGTTTTTAAGACGAATGAAAATTTAAAAAGTAAACTACAGACATTGAAAACTGGTGAAAATCCTAAAGTTGACGATGGCCTCTATGATTGGTTTTTACAAGAACGTGGTAGGCATCGCCTACACCAATTTCTGGTGAAATCCTTAAAGGAAAGGCTAGGGAATTTTACCGAAAAATTACGAAAAAGGATGATTTCCAAGCCAGCGAGGGATGGTTGCAGAAATTCAAACAACGTTATGGAAATAGACAGCTAAGTACAACGGTTGAGAAACTTTCATGTGACGAAATCGCTGTTGAAGGTTCAAACAGGTTATCCAAGAAATGGATTTAAATCTTGAACAAGTTTACAATGCGGACGAGAGCGGTTTATTTTTGCGGTTGTTACAAGAAAAAAAAAGAAAAGATTTTCAAATGATATCTGAGTTTTTCTCGATATTTTCCAGTAATCCGGCGTTTTCGGTAATCCGGCAGTGCTCTGGTCCGATATCTGCCGGATTACCGAGAGAGAACTGTATTTCAAAATCGGCACATACAGTATATAGATCATAATATTTCAATTTAAGTTTGAGCATCCAATTTATGGCAGTGTCGCCAACCTCAGTTTACGCATGCAGATACATTCAATATTTAAATACATGTAACGTGCATACTATCTATTGGATCTCAACCAAATTTTGCATGTGCATTGTGGAACTTAAGAGATAGAACTATGAATATATTTAGAGTCACCAGGTCTGCCAACTGTTGATATATGTTCTCTATAATTTGAAGAAAAGTAGGAACTACTTGTTTTTTCTTTGATAAGTCTAATAAGTTTTGAGGCAATGCATTTTTTCTCAAGTTAAATAAATACTGATGCCATTATTCTAGGTCAGATTAATGTACATGTCCATATAAAATACTGTGGAAATTTCAATTCGATCGCCACCTAAATTCTCTCTCAGTTGAATTTTCTTCTAGGAGCAGATCGCAGAAAGCGACAGGCTCAAGAAGGTTGTTGTTTTTATTAAGGGACTTGGGCATCGTGGACATCAGTCCTGGATACTTGGTTGTGTGTAGAATTGGTCTTATAAGCTGTGTTGTTATGGCATCTTGATTAGAGTGTGGTTTTCTAAATTGAGGTGAACATTGAAGAAAAGGCACCCGTGGATTTATATGGTATTAGGAACCGTCCCGGCATTTACCTGGATTAGAAGTGAGAAACCACCGAAAAAACTTCTAGGATGGCTGAGGTGGGGAATCGAACCCATTTCTTCTCATTTTTCCCCTACGAGGCTGAGTGTACCCCGTTCCCGCCCTCAAACAAGAATTTACATGTTTGGCGGAGCCGGAGATCGATCCTGGAACTCATGGTGACAGCCAAGAATGCTAGCCGCATCAACACGATGTGGTTGCTTGGAAAAGGGCTCACATTCATTTAGACGTAATAACTAAGCGGGTATCATCTTAGATTCCCAAATAGAAAGTTAAAGTTCGATCCTCGGAAATGTTAGTAGCGTCAATCGACCCGGTGCACCATACTAAACTGAGCTGAGATAAGTATGTAGGTATTTAAAAGTAAGTAAAATATCTACCTTTATCTCTACAAAGTACCTAAACAAAGCCTCGATCCTTTGATGCATTTAAAAGTAAGTAAAATATCTACTTTTATCTCTACAAAGTTCCTAAACAATGCCCCGATCTTTGATGTAGCAGGTAATCTCGAGAACCACTGGTTGCATTTTGATGTGGTTTACGCGATTATGTAAAGGATTTCTTGACGAAGGTTTCTGTAGAAAAACATTTATGGCCAAAGGGAGCCGAGCAGTAACAATTTCAGTGATTTGAGTCGATGAAAAACCTGCCGTCCGTGCGTCTTTTAAGCTTACGCTGGGAGTAGGGGGGTAGTGACAATCAAAACGCCCCCCACCACTACCCCAATGCGAGCCAATAACTCCCGAACCCATGGTCGGAGTTCCACGAATGAGGTGTCATGGGACTCGAGCTGACGGGGGCTTTGCTATGGGCAACTCATTATATTTTTCAAACAATTTTTGAAAAATTTTGTTTTTGAAAGTCGGTGATATGTTTAGAACCAAACATTGTAAAACGTGTCATATAGGCTTAGAAGGAAGGTCTCTATGTCCTTTATTTTTATAATAAAAATTTTTGTATTTTTTTGAAAACAGTCCAATTTTTAAATTCTTACATTTTGGAAACTAGGAAGTCTACAAAAAAAGCTTGTTTGACGTACTGTAGTACTGTAAATGAATGGTCTTTACCCCCTCTATCTATAACCAAGTTTTAAGTCCCTAGGAAAAAAATGAAAAGTTGAATTTTTAAAGTAGGGGATAGTTTTGAAAACCAAACATTTTAAAAAGTGTTAAATAGGCTTAATTTTTTTTTGGTATTTTTACTTTTAGAACAAAAAACTTATTTTTGTTTTTGTTTTTTTGAACACAGTTCAATTTTGAAATTGTTATATTTTGGAAACTAAGAATTTTACAAAAATGTTTATTTGACGTAAATGAATGGTATTTACCCCCTTTACCTTTACACTAAGTTTCAGGTCTGTACGACAAAATCTGAGCAGTAGTAGTAGCAGTGGGAGAACGAGAGAGCTCCTTGGTGCATTCTTGGAATACACGGTACGAGAGATTAAAATTTTGAATGCTTTTGCATGTTCTTTCCTTCCTCTTTGTCAAACACCAACAGTGATCTTCTATTTTCTCTTAGGTGTTCAGGTTGCTTATATCTTTTATGAGTCTGTTCCAGATATATATTCCCTGACCCACCTAACGTCATATAGCAGCGAATATCTGAAGCTCTTCAACTCTTCCTCGCGCAAGAGGAATTCCTTCTCCATCTGGCCACCAGATCTTGTTACCATCGCCAGCTATTTTCTCCTTGAGCAAGAGGACTACGTCTACTTCTTTACTCACCATGCTGCGCTAGTATCGCCTACTATCAACTCCTTGAAGACCATTCATCAAGAAGAACATTTATTTTTGATAAGTTGGCAATGTTTATATGTTTTCCTTTTGTCTCCTACCCCCACTCTTTTCCCTTCCTTGGACCCTCTGTGCTTCGATGAGCTGGTCTCACTTCGCAATAGGCAGTTGACTCGGTCAGTTAAAGCTCCTCTCGAGCTAGTCTCCTCAAACCAAGAGACACACACTCTTCTACGCCATGTTGGCAAGGTAGTTGTCAAAGGAAACTTCGCCTTCAACATGAAATTAAGATAAGTACCATCTTAAAAGTTTTAACCTCATCTTCATGGTTTTAACTTCCACGTGCTTTTAACGATACTTTTATAGACAGTGTGAAATTATTTATTTTGGGGCAAAAATCATTCTTCGTGGGATTTGCCAAGTTAAGCTTTTGCTTGTATAAGCCAACCTTACTAAAAAGAGCTTTTCTTAAGCTATTCAAATGAGAAATCCTCTCACTACGTGGGATATTACCTAATACCCGCTGTCTATAATTCACTAAGCTAGTTCCTCCGTTGGATTTTCTCAACCCCATTTTTCTACTAAGGTCGTTCTGGAACCTTCGAGATCTTGTACTCTATCTGCGAGTCTTGCCGTCAGGTATTTTTCACTCACTTGTGACAATAATATTTAAAAAGAGGAATCTTCCTTACAAATTGTTGCAATAGCTAACTTTCTTCCACCGCTGGAACCGCTGGAATGTTCTATGGTACATTTAATTGTAAATCACAACTTTCTCAAGAAATAGACTCTCCCCTATATAGTGCAATCAGTTATTTCCATAAATTGCAATAACTTTCTTTCTCATGAACTTTAGTGTTTCTATAGTGAACTTTGCATCCATCCTTATAGACTACAGTGATAACCAGTGCTTGCTCCACGTTTCTACCGCGTCGCGATCGTCCGTTTACATTATATAAGGCCATGAACATTTTTCCTCAATCCCCTATTTCTCTTTCCTAAACCTCCTACTAACAATCCGTAATAATTTTTTCAATTTAGGTCTGTTTCAATAAGGTGTCACTCTGCGAAGTGCCCTTCCATTTTTCTTGTCTTGTTTATCATTAAGTAATTGCTGTATAATTACGTGGTTTATACACGGTTTAAGTTTACATTGTTTTTTCTCTATTATCAGGAAAACCAATATTTTCAACTCTTGAGTGAGTTATTTTTAGGTCTCACGAAATGGAAACTGTCCCATTTGGCTAGAGATTCCTACTCAAACTTGGGAAGTCTAGAACCTTCCTTTTAACTTTCTTCAGGTTTCACAGTAAGTGACCTGCCCTTATTTGCATAATAACCAACGTTAATTCTGTATAAATATAAGAAGTTGTAGGAACTTCTATCTTATTCTTCATGTTTTTCTTATTGTTATTTTCGAAGTTGTCACTTTCTCTAGAACATTCTCTCAAGAATTTCTTAAAGTACACTCTTTGTACTAAATTTAAATGTTTAAACTTTAATTACTACACATGTCTTGTTATTTTCCTATAAAGATTTTAGAAACATGTAAGGTTTTAAACCTCATAAATTGTCAATTGCCTGGAGCAATCGTTTAATGTGAGGAGGTCTGCGACCCCATTTCTTAAAAAAGTTTAAATGAACTGTGTTTGTCAAAATTATATTACATAATTGTTAATTTCCTCAAACTTCTTTGAATTGTTAAATAAATGAAGCGTTTCTTTTCGCTTTTTCATTTTCTAATACAAAGTTTAGGTAAAATCCTGTCTTCCTTGGCTCTCCCTACTCAATGCCATTAAAATCATTAATAGGGCTTTCACCATTCTTTGCATTTGAGCAAGAACTCTTTAATTTTCACCTCACTAAAGTTCTTTTTAGCTTTAATAGCTAATTCTAATTGGCCAGTAAGGCAAGTAAAGCTCGCTAAGCCAGCTACCTGCTTGTGGAGACCCTCTCCGAAAACTTATGGTCAGTTTTCTACAAGATAAGTGTTTCCTTTTGTCTAAACTTTTAGCCGGCTCCTCGCTGAGTAAAAGCTTAGCCATTTTCCGATGCAACCATTGGTTCATTTACCAAAATTACTCCATAAGGTATAATCTTTTATCATTTTCCTTCTTAGAGACACTTGGTCGCCTTTACAGGAACTCCATAATTTTGGAAATTGAAAATACCAAACCTGAGTTAAATCATTTTTGTTCTTCGAATTATTTTGCAAAAACGAATTTCCTTGAGAAGACATACAGTAAATTTGTTACTATCAGTCTTGCCAGACCATCACCCTTCCCTATAGTAGTTTTATACATGCTTGGGAGGAAATACACTAAAGCCTTGCAAATCGCCCAAGTCCCAGCTGCGGTTCCCGTTAGCTTCGACCAAGCTCGTACCTACTTTAGGTATCAAAGAGTTAATTTTCAGTGGCAACTGCCTCTAAAGGTATTTAAAGTTAAACTTATTAATTTTGTGGGACTCTCCTCCTATTTTTCTATCCTTTTTCTCCAATCCAAAATCTACTTCCTTTTTTTTAATCATCTTTCCTTGGTGGGTGGGTTATTCCTTAGCCAATAAACTACCCACTCCTCACTAAAGGCAGTTGTGAGCCCCTGTCGGCCTTGGGGAGGAAGGAGTGATGGTAGGAGGGCGTGCGTGGATTCGTTTTTTCGTCTCGTTGTGCTCTTTAGGGGGAAGTAGGTGTTGAAAAGATGTCAAAATATTTTTTGGGGGTAAAAACGTGATTTTAGACTTTTTGTTACATCTCGCGAATGCATGGTCGGATTTTAACAAATGAGGTGTCCTAGGACTCGGGGTGACGCCCTTTTTCCAATGTAATAGTTATTTTAAAAAAATACAAAGGACCTAACTCTGAAAAAATATTTTTATTTTTTTCTGTTTTTTTAAATTTTAAATAAAGAGTGGTCATAGACAGAAAGACGGTACCGCAGTGACGTGTTTGAAAGAGCCTGTCGCCGACCGCGGTGGCCGTGATCAATAGAACAATCTTTATTTTGACTGGGCAATGTACGACAGGGCAAGGATTCTGTTTACGATTTTTCCTATCACGGATGCATGATGGCGAATAATGCCAAAAATGCGTGAAGCGTACTAAGATGTCTCTAAAAGAGATGTTTAACGTGTTAGTAATGAGTGAATTGACAAATGATAATTCTATGATGCAAATGAAAGCGGGCTTTGATCGTTGACAACAAGAACTTAGCAATGTCTGGCTGCAATGCAGACCAGCAAAAGGGATATTTGTTCGGGGCCTGGCTGGGAGCTGGCTAGCAGAATGTGTCCTCTTATCGCGGTTCAGGAATGTGAACCGAGCTGATGACAACACCGCTTGCTTGCGATAAGATGGTGGATGGAGGATGCAACACTGTAAGACGGATAACGCACAAGTCAGCAAAAGGGAGCAGCGGAAACCGCAGAGAGGAGAGGGGAAACCGAGACAGAACAGGGAATCACGTGACCACCCTACAGACTGCCATGAGAGTTGAGAGGGGAGCTAGGGGGAGTGGAGGGGCGGGGAGGAGTGGAGCAGCATACTAAACATTTTTCATTATGATTGCTAATGTTCATCGAGAATTGTTATTCGATATTTATCACATTGTTGCGATGATGAACTAAGAACTTTATGCGCCAGGGACATATTTGAGGCAGAGATATAGATGCAACATGGAGCTTCGTTAACCAGAATACTTCTGAATGTAGACGTTATGTACACTTACATCTCGTGCATTAACGTCATTTCACGAACTTTATATAACATCTACGAGCTATAGAAATTTTCCATTAACAATCTATACGAATATTTCTACAATATTACTCGACAATGACACTGAACTATATCTACGACGGAGAATGAAGATTCATCATAAGAAGAATTGTCAATATGCCAGGGAGGACCCGGCAACCCAGAAGAATTATGCCAGGGAGGATGCTGTTCGATTCCAGTCGGAGGTTGATTACGGGAGAGGAATTTCCCTCCTTATCCGTGGTCGCTGGTTCGAGGAAACGGACATGGGTCCAACTCAGTATCTTGGATTGAGGAAACACCTAAGTATTTTCCAAATACTTAACTAGATCTTCTAGATATCGTCTGATAAGATGGCAGTGTTACATACTTTTGTATTTAGAGCTTAATAGTGACATTCAGAGCCAACGTTTTCTCCATATTTTCTGTATTTCGATGTTTCGACTTATATTTATACTTCGTGTGTGTAACAAGATTTTATTCTACAAGATCATTAGAGATGATCGTCTTTCATCATTTTCACGTTTATATTCTACGAATCATTTTCTGAACTGACATGTTAATTTGTTTAAGGAATCAGTATTCCTTATTTAATACCAGTCATTTTAACTTTCGGCGTTTTGAATTTATTTTGAATTAAGGCTGCAGACATTTAGTCGTGGATGCCAATTAAAATCCTTTTAGTAATTTAATTTGGGCATCTTATTGTAAGGAAAAGCTTCAAGAACAGAAGAAACTACGAATGATATGTTGTTATATTATCATAATTAGTATGAACTTTACGTCAAACTGACAAGAAATATTCGTCATGATATGATACAAGTCATATACTCATAGACATTCTTTGTATAGAATGGAAACATATTTCGGAATTGACAATCCTGACTTTATTTGAGAAAGCTAAGAGCTTTAGTCATTTAATTTTATTAGGAGATATATCTTTATAGAAGATAATTTTTATCTTACGACAGGGAATTCAAAGCTAGTTTTCCCCGTCAAGATTGAATTCTATTGGACATAATAAATAACATATGTGGTTATATGGTGTAACGTCATATTGTGGACATGACATTGTAAAGACGTGTAATTTAAAGCTAGATAAGAATGGTGGACGTAATAGTAATTCTATTAAATGTATATGTAACAGTTTGTGGACAATTAAGTAACATTTTATAAAGTAAACTTATGGAGGTCATTCACGACATGTATAAGGTCGTCTTATATTAATGGAAGTTTCTTTTAAGAACAGAAGGAAGAGTTCAGTATACCAGCGGTTGAGTGTTTCAGCGCTGATGAATATGCCAATAATTTAAATGCAAGTCTTACAGAAGATACGTTGGTAACAATTAATTTGTGTTAAGAAATTGTTCTATAATAGTAGATTTTAACTTTCGGCGTTTTGAATTTATTTTGAATTAAGGCTGCAGACATTTAGTCGTGGATGCCAATTAAAATCCACATGTCATCTTGATGAGGTGTGCTTTAACCAACTGAAGAGCCCAATAGCACACCGGGGCGAAACACTGTCATCTTGTTGAGTTATGCCGGAACATTTAGCACTATTTGTGTTTAAATATATTATGGCTCAACGGACAATGCAAATTTTCTTATGAAAATTGTATATTCAATGCCAAGGTAAGGTTATAATTGCTTTGGAATGGAGTTTCGACTCCCATAGTGCACTGGCTTGCTCGTGACGCGGATACACATGTATCAAATACGTCTTGCAATGGCCTTCCCAGTGTGCACTAGACAGTGTCTTGGGGAGGTGTGCTTTAACCAATTGAAGAGCCCAATAGCACACCGGAGCGAAACACTGTCATCTTGTTGAGTTATGCCGGAACATTTAGCACTATTTGTGTTTAAATATATTATGGCTCAACGGACAATGCAAATTTTCTTATGAAAATTGTATATTCAATGCCAAGGTAAGGTTATAATTGCTTTGGAATGGAGTTTCGACTCCCATAGTGCACTGGCTTGCTCGTGACGCGGATACACATGTATCAAATACGTCTTGCAATGGCCTTCCCAGTGTGCACTAGACAGTGTCTTGGTGAGGTGTGCTTTAACCAATTGAAGAGCCCAATAGCACACCGGGGCGAAACACTGTCATCTTGTTGAGTTATGTCGGAACATTTAGCACTATTTGTGTTTAAATATATTATGGCTCAACGGACAATGCAAATTTTCTTATGAAAATTGTATATTCAATGCCAAGGTAAGGTTATAATTGCTTGGGAATGGAGTTTCGACTCCCATAGTGCACTGGCTTGCTCGTGACGCGGATACACATGTATCAAATACGTCTTGCAATGGCCTTCCCAGTGTGCACTAGACAGTGTCTTGGTGAGGTGTGCTTTAACCAACTGAAGAGCCCAATAGCACACCGGGGCGAAACACTGTCATGTTGTTGAGTTATGCCGGAACATTTAGCACTATTTGTGTTTAAATATAGTAGATAAAGCTTTAATTCAATATACAGGGTGTATATGAGGCTAACTGAAGAAATATTTGTGCTCATGCGAGGTTGTTCCGCATTTGAGGGAAATTACAGAAGTATAGTTCTTTTGGTAAAAACATGGCATTGATAGCAATCCAGTCATTGTGTTGAGAACTCCGATACATATATATTTACAACCTAGCAGTAATGACATGAGAGTGAGTGAGCGGAAAATAATTTGGGAAAGCAGTTGTCTACTTATGTTAACTAATACTCTAATTAAACATTTTATTAAAACACGGATTTGAATATCTACGTGCATTCGTCCTGTGTTGGTTGAACGCATTTGACTGATATTGACTATAAACCCAATTATGACAGGGTAATGCAGTATATTAACATTGGTAAGTGATTAAGAAATTTTATGTGAAGATCACATATTTATATACTTGATAGAAAGGTATACTTCGAGAGAGAGAGAGCTAAGACTCTATTATATAACGAATGGATATCGTTATAAATGGTTAAACATAACGAATACAGTGTTTGTAAATATTTTTCGCAATCATTTAATTAGAGAAATTATTTTAATAACAATTATTCGATCAGATGTTTCTTGAAATGTAGTGTATTTTAGTATGAATGTTTTCGGAACGAATGTTTTTACGTTGTTAAGTGTTATTGAACAACTTCATTGGTCTAGAACATTGCAAGAGAGTGCATGGATGATTGTATTAAAATTTGTGTGTGTTTGCTTGAGAATTGTTCGAGATATGGCCAGTTTTATAAAGAATAAATGTAACTTTTTGAGGTAAGGCTTCTGTATGCCAGTATCGCGTTCGCAACGAATGCGAACGGAAAAATGACTCCAGTTTTAGTATTACAAAATAATGGAGAGAGTTATTGAAGGCCACGGCGTTATGAATGAAAGCAGCTTACGGGCTGATTGTATGTGTGTCAATATATGAATGGGTCTAGAAACCAGATGTGCATAACAAGGCGCGTGACAGCTTTAATAGCGTCATAAGAATGCTAGGCTCGTCGGAATTTCTGTTACACGTTTTATTGGTTCTAATAGGCTTAGACCTTTCAAAATTTATTTTTGTATAATTGTTAGTATAGTAATTTCAGTAGTGTGTGTGTTGTGTTAGTGGAGAGCGTATGAATGTATTAATTAATTTATTAATTAGGAATTGTTATTAATTGTTTAAATTTTAGTAATATTTTACGCCTATTAAATACATTTTCTTAGTTCGTTTTTCTCTATCGTCTTTTGAGTGATTTATTTTAAATATATCAGAAACAGTGGTATCGTGGATCCATTTTCAGGATGGAGCTAAGTCCCTTTATAGATCCCTAGAATAAAGGTAGGTGTTCAACTGAGCCCCAGTGTATTTTGTTGTATATCCACGATATCATTGATCAATACTGTGTAAATTCCCGAAAACCTTGTTGGAGCGATTTCTGATGGATTTATAGCCGGAGCCTTTTTTAGAAATAAGCAATCCAGCTTTGATATGGATTTCCGACAGGCAACTTCCCGAATATACGGGTACAGTAAGGATTGCGCCCTAACTAAGGGGCTACGAAATTAGCATGGTATATCCTTTAGAAGTTGTTGGTTTGAATATTTCTAGTGGAAGAAATAATTACCAAACTTGTGGGATGTCTAGTCCAATGTTGGATGGATTATATAGGTATTTCTGTGTTGTTTTTAGTAAGGTTGCACTCTAACAAAAGATCAGATATTATATAAAAACGGAGGATGGTAGGCCTATAATAGGTGGAAAGTTTCGAAAACAACCAATGATCTCGATTTTATTTTATTTTACCGGTTCTTGGCAATTGTTAGTCATGTTTAATATGAAGCTAACTTGTTTAAATGATAGTAAGTCTAGAGTTTCTTTATGTTAGTATATTTAAAGTAGATCACAAGTGAACGAACGGTATAAGTAAGTTTGTTAAACATAGAGTGTCTGTTAAGTTAATGTTAAGATAATATTAAGTTATCTATAGACATTAAGCAAATACACGGAGGAAAGCGTTGCTCGAATGTTGTTATCTTGCTCTGTTTTTAAATGTGTCCCTACAGCAGTTTCAATATTTGTATTGTTGTAATGGCAACTGAGGATGCCAGGAGGATTTTGGAGGAGATGCAGGAGAAGCTGCAGGAGAGTATGAAGGAGAACATGAAGAGTGTTAAGGGTGAAATCAAAGAGAATTTAAAAGTGAATATGCAGGATATGCAATGTAAATTTCAGGAGGCGAAACGAGATTTGGAGCAGCTGAAAAGAGAACATAAAGGGATCTTGACATAGTAGTGGTCAAGGTTGTTGAAAATGTTGTTGAATCCATTACAGATAAAGTTACTGAGAGTGTGAAGGAGAGTTTCAAGTAGGAAATTCATGGAGTTCAGACTTCCTTGGATGGAATACAGACTAGTGCCTCTGAAATGAATATAAGTGTAACGCGTTTACGGACCAGTTCCAAGGAGATACAGGACGATGTAAGTGGTGTACGGACAGATGTCCGTAATGTCCAAACTAAAGTCGATAGTGTCCAATCAGACGTATCTAAAGTACAGACTAAAGTCGATAGTGTCCAATCAGATGTATCTAATGTCCAGACTTAAGTCGATAGTGTCCAAACCGAGGTTGGGAATGTAAGATCTGATGTTGCTAAGGTTCAGGGAGATGTTGGAAATGTCCAAGTAGATATTAATAATGTGCAAACAGATATCAATGGTGTCCGGACTGATATCAATATAATGCACACTGAGGTTAACACTATGTTTGTAGATGTCACTAAAGTCCAAGGAGACATTAATAAGAATGGGAGAGAAGTGGAAGAGTCTAAAACCCAATGTAAAGAGAATATAGGTGCTTTAAGATCACAATTTCTCGATGTTGCGTTAAGGACTACTAAAGAACGAGTGGAATAAGTCCAGTAGTGAGCATGTAAAAAGATACAGGGTAATATAGAAAGAAAATTGGCCAGTACACAGCTAGAGATTAATCGCGAAGTTACTAGTCTGAGATCAGACCTAGGTAACCGTATTGATCAGCTTACTCAAAAACAGGTGGACGATAGAACTCAATCGAGTCAGGATATGTAAGCTTTGAAGGAATCATTAGAAAATAAGAGTAAAACTATTGAAGGACGCATACATAAGGTTGTCACTGACGTAACTGCGATTCAGAAGGGAAAATCTACTGAACTAGAAGAGTACATTAGTAGAAGGTTACGTCTCAACTTAGGAGATGTTACCAGTCTTGAAACATATAGAGAGGATTTGAAGATAGAAGTAGGACAACAACTGAAGAAGATTATCACAGATATGGAAGAGAAAGAGCAGATAGATCTAGAAGATTATGGGAATCATACTAGAAGAAATAGCCTACAAGCAGAAAAAAGAGAAGTCAGACCAGAAGAAAGAGTATTCAGGTTTACTGAAAGTCTAGAAGGAAGAAGTAAAGAGCCCGAATGAGATGCTAGAGATTTTTGGTCTAGTCTAAAGGATTCTCAACCTAGGAACGTGACGGTGATCAGAAATTTTGAAGATAAACCTAGAAAATTTAGTAACCCTGATAGTTTCACACCAATAGAGTATGTAAGAAACCTCATAGACTACTTTACCGAAGCTCATATTCCTCGTGTGAGAGAGATGAAGATAGTAGAGCGTTATTTATCAGATGGGCCTCTTGAATGATTCTGTGATTTCAGGTACATAATTGTGGTCTTTGAAGAGTTCGCAGAAGCCCTGATAAAACGTTTTTGGTCAATTGAGGCGCAGAACAGTTTACGCGCGGAAGTCTACTCCAGAAAATACTCGGGTACTTTACCAACACGTTACGCCGACTTCTTCACAAGTCAACTCGCCCGACTTAGATTTCTTCAGCCCCCTTTGTCAACAGCACAGCTAATAGATGCGATAGCTGGGATGCTTCTAGTAGAGGCCAGACGTCTTATTATCTCGTCAGGGATAAGTGATTTAGCTAGCATGGATGAATTGCTTAGAAAACTGGATTACACGAGCCCAATGCCAAATATAGTGTCCAGAAATCACAGGCAAGAATACAAAGACATACATACTGTATATATTGACCAGACGCAGCAAACTGAAAGTCCGAAAGTACAGGAGAAAGGAAATATAGGTCCAGAACGTAATACCTATTTTCGAGACAGCAGACTGGAAACCAGATACAGGAGATTCCGTGGAGGTCGTCCTTATCAGCAGCAGTAAGCCGGACCAATAACAATGAAAACCGTTGGAGTGGTTATTACCATAACAACAATAACTACAGGTATAACAATAACGGCTATTACCATCGGAATAATCGGAATAATCAGGGATTTAACCGATATAAAAACTCCCAAGTTGAAGTTTTCACGAAAGAGTAATATGACGAACGTCATAGAGAAGGAAAGGAATATCTCAAGGAGTTGTTAGATGAAGAAAATGGGAACGGAGGTTAAAAGAACTTGAGTATAGATCCTAAGCCGAGTACTAGTCAGCAAGGAAACTATGAAAACGATACTCAAGGACAAAAAAAACAAATTCGAAACGGAAGTAGAGGAGATAGAGTATACTGCATCACTACACCAAATTACGATAAATGAAATTTATGAGGTAACAGATGAGGATTTATTGTTCGAAAAGGAAATTATTAAAGAGGAGAGACCATATGAACTACCCATGATATGTATTAATGTCGATGGAAAGCCATGCAAGTCTCTGATGGCTACTGGAGTCATCATGTCCATCATGTCAGACAATTATTATCAGAGATTGTCAAAGGGCGATAAGATGACTGTTTTAACTGCATCTGCAGTTAAAGTGCGTGGTATTTTTCAGGACAAGGCTGTAAAATGCAAGATCCAAGTTTTATTAAGCTTTGAGATTAATGGACGCACTTATGAGCATAGTTTCATAGTGGTGAGCAAGATTAATTTTGATATTGTGGTAGGCATTGACTTCATTACTAAAGTTGGAGCAGTAATCGATATGAAGAAGCGAATTATAAAATTTTGCGAAGGGTTAATTAACAGAGAAAAGTTAGAAGAAAAGGAGTCTAGATATAGATTTTAGGGAAGAAATAATAAGTAATATTATTGAAGAGGTAGAAAACGGAAGAGAATTACCTACCCCCAGAGCTGAAGGATTTGATGAAATTAGAGACGAATTCGAGAGTTTGATTTTGGTATTTCAAGATAATTTTGATGAAAAGCCAGGGTTAATTAAGGACTACAAATTCAAGATTAGGCTTACTGATGAAACCCCTTACCAAAAGAGAATTTACCCCATTCCGGAAAAGTACTATGGAGAAGTACGAGGAATAATCAAGAAGATGGAAGCCGATGGCTTTATAAAGAAGCAGGCATCTGCTTAAATCAACCCTATTACTGTAGTAAAGTGAAACAATGGTCAATTACGCCTATTGTCTCGATGCACGAACAACTAACTTGAACATTTTGCCCGAGGCAGACCGACTGCCTAAAATACGTGATCTGTTGAGGAAATTCAAAGGAAAGGCATGTTTTTCCGTCCTTGATCTAACTCGTCTTTTTACCAGATGGAGCTGGAAGAGGAAAGTAAACAATACACAGGATTTCTATTTGACCAGACTTCCTGGGTATATCAGTGCATTCCGTTGGGTGTGGTAAATAGTGTACCAGCACTGATTAGAGCCCTTGATAACAAACTCACTGATGAGGTTAAGAAGAACGTGTTTTGCTATATAGTTGATTTAATCATATCTTCACCGAATGTCCAGGAACATTTAATGCACTTGCGTAAGCTTTTTGAAAACTTAAGAGACGCAAACATAAAGGTAATCTTTGATAAGTGCCATTTCTTGCACGAGAAAATTAATTTTCTCGGACATATATTTGACCAGCATGGATATCACACGAACTTAGAGAAATTGGAAGCTATTATGAGATTTCCAAAGCCCACTAAGGTCAGGCAAGTGAGAGAGTTCGTGGGTGCTTGTCAATTTATAAGTAGTCACTGTTCAAAATATTCGGAAATTATGGCCCCACTATATGATTTATTAAAGAAGAATAACCTTTGGAAGTGGATCAGTACCGCTGACGACGCGTTTGAAAAGGCGAAAGAAATGCTTAAAAATAATGCGAAGTTGGAATATCCGGATTTTGAACGAATATTCTACATCGAATCCGACACTTCACGTGTAGGCATAAGTGCTGTCTCACATCAAAAAGACGAAGATGGAAATAATAACTAGATCGCGTTAACAGGAAGAAATTTGGAAAGGCACGAAGAGAAATATTTCACGACAGAACTTGAAGCGTTAGCTTTCGTGACAGCTCTTCAGGCGTGGAAGCAGATTTTCATCGGTCATCAGATTATAATCATAACCGATCATAAGGCATTACAATTCATGCTTCAAACCGATATGCCGAGTGATAGATTAACACGATGGGCCCTATTCACTCAGCAATTCAATGCTACTATAGTCTATCAGCCAGGTAAGGATAATTTGTTGGCTGACGCGTTGTCAAGAAACCCTAGTAGAAATTTGCAGATAAACCATATACAATTGGAGCAAGAAGATCAGGAAACCGTTAGGAGACTAGCCCGAATCGGTGGGTCAGAGAAGATACATGCTTGAATTAGGAAAATACACAGGTCCCTAAAAGGTTATATGGACATAGCAGATACAGATTATGCTGCAACTCGAAGGCGATCACATCACTACGTGCTGAGCGGTGATCTCGTATGCAAATACGCAGACACCGAGCAAAAAAAATCGCATAATCGTGCCCCCTAATTTTGTTTCGAAGATAGTGTGGTTAGCACACAATTCCATTGGACATGACAGCCTAGATAAAACCCTTAGTACACTCAAAGAGAGATTTCTCTGGACCAATGTGAGATCTGCCATTGCGAGAATTATAAGGTCATGTGATAAATGCCAGAGGGGAAAATTTGCATCTGAGTTGTTGAAGGGAAGATCCAGAGCTATGATACCTTCTAAACCACGTGAGTTGATGGCTACGGATATTTTTGGTCCATGTCCGAAAGGATACCAAGGTATACAGTACTTGTTAGTGACTGTTGATGTCTTCACTAAATTCATTACCATGAATCCTATGCAAAAGGCCAATACAAGGAATGTGGTGAGCAGATTAGAGAATGCTGTGTTTCCTAAGGCAGGAAAACCAGAATATCTCTTATCGGACCATGGAGCACAATTCACTTCGGCCGAATTTGAAGCAGATATGGAAAGATTACGGATTAAACATATCTTTCCCAGCGTTCGTTATCCCGAATCAAATTCTAGTGAACGATATATGGCAGAATTTAGTAAATTCTGTTGAATTTTCTGCCCAAATGATCACCCAAGTTGGGATATGTATGTGCCAATTATTGAGGATTGTTTGAACTCTACAGTTCAAGAGAGCACGGCAGAAGTTCCGATGATTCTACATCTAGGACAGAATCCAGAAAGTCCATGGGACAATGTATTTAATTTTATTCCCAGAGATCCTGATTTAGGCAGACAAGCGAGGATCGACCAAGCTAAGGAAACACTTCAGGAAACAGCTGAAAAACGCATGAAACGAGTTGCAGGAAAACGTTTCAGTACGCCGTCAGAAATTGGCGGCATGGTTTTGTTGCGCAGACCAGTCAAAGCAGACGTGAGCAAAAAGATGTACCCAAAATTTGGGGTTATCTTTATTGGCCCGTTCCGCATAGAAAATGCTTATGGGAATAACTGTTACGAAAATTTGATGAAGAAAATAACTTTATTCTAAGAAAGTTCAACGCAAATAATCTAAAGAAATATTATAAGAAAGTAGGCTGAAAAATAATTCATTATTTGAGTTCAGTGACGTATCAAAGGTCCTGAATTGGAATGATTAAAACAATTTTGGAACTGTTTAAACTTGAGATGGAGGGAGAATGCCCCGAAAATTGAATTATTTGGGACTTGAATGAGAATATTTTCCGAGCCTATAATACAGTTTAACATGGTAATATAAATCCTGGAACCTGACACAAACCATTCAGTTAGTAGCTCGAGAAGGCAGAGAGATTCCAATCACGTGATATGTTGCGCAATAGAAGCTTCTCGAAGCTTGAATTCGACATAGCATCAGTGAATTAGCTATGGAATATTATAAATATTGTTATAATTTATACATTGGACATAAGCCCCCAGCCAATGAGGAGAGATCTTATTGAAGACGGAAATACCTTCATCTATATTATACGGATAATTTATGCATTTAGGCCCCAAGAAGGATATTTTATTCATTGGTAATGAGAAGAAAATTAAAGGAAAATATTACAGATACTTTGAAAGTCGCCGAAAGGACGAATTACGCAGTAAAAGCATTTCTAAAGTGCACGCTAAATTTCTGGAGGGAAACAGAAATGGGTGCCAAATTTTCGACTTGGAGAGGGAAAGCCAAGCATCGAGGTCCTTTATCCTACAGACTTTGAAGAGTGTAGTGGTTTATACCGGGGTAACCGAGGTCCCGAAGGCTTTGTCCGAGTACGGTATTGAGACCACTCGTGGAGACAGCGCGATCGTAAGGTAGATAGTGGAGATCCCCGTGCTTATAAACTACGCGAAGTTCGCATGATACTTAACATTGCGTTTGCTCATTAATAGTTGAGAATAGACTTCAGCCAATTGAACATTTAAGTAGTACAGGGTGAATACGTCGAAATTTAAGCGTCACAGATAGAATATTTTAGAAAATATTGACTTGTTAAAAGTGTATTAGAAAAGTGACGGACGCAGAAGCTGTAAAGCATTTTTAGTTGGAACGAGACAGCAGTGAACACAGTCCAAGTGAGTAACAGTGTTTAACTTTCACATTGGAGCAGCATACTAAACATTTTTCACTATGACTGCTAATGTTCATCGAGAATTGTTATCCGATATTTATCACATTTTTGCGATGGTTGGTTGGTTCCTCAGTTTAGGGGCTGCAACAACGCGGTCATGTAGCCCCATGTACTTTGGGTGTGTGTAGAATCTGTCTGATAACCGGTGTTAATTGTGATGACTGTATTAGTGTGTGTATCTGTTTTTTAATTCAAGTAGGGATTGAAACTTTTAATTTTTCAAATAGTTCCTACTTTTGCAGCCAAACGCCACCGTCAACGACTACTAGGGCTAGTTCAGAACTTAGATTGTTTCGATGATGACCTATGAACTTTATGCGCCAGGGACATAATTGAGGCAGATATATAGATGCAACATGGAGCTTAGTTAACCAGAATACTTCTGAATGTAGAAGTTATGTACACTTACATCTCGTGCATTAACGTCATTTCACGAACTTTATATAACATCTACGAGCTATAGAAATACTTCATTAACTATCTATATGAATATTTCTACAATATTACTCGACAATGACACTGAACTATATCTACGACGGAGAATGAAGATTCATCATAAGAAGATTTGTCAATATGCCAGGGAGTACCCGGCAACCCGGAAGAATTATGCCAGGGAGGATGCTGTTCAATTCCAGTCGGAGGTTGGTGATTACCGGAGAGGAATTTCCCTCCTTATCCGTGCTCGCTGGTTCTAGGAAACCGACATGGGTCCAACTCAGTATCTTGGATTGAGGAAACACCTAAGTATTTTCCAAATATTTAACTAGATCTTCTAGATATCGTCTGATAAGGTAGCAGTGTTACTTACTTTTGTATTTAGAGCTTAATAGTGACATTCAGAGACAACGTTTTCTCCATATTTTCTGCATTTCGATGTTTCGACATATATTTATACTTCATGTGTGTAAAAAGATTTTATTCTACAAGATCATTAAGAGATGATCGTCTTTCATCATTTTCACGTTTATATTCTACGGATCATTTTCTGAACTGACATATTAATTTGTTTAAGGAATCAGTATTCCTTATTTAAGATCAGTCATTTTAACTTTCGACGTTTTGAATTTATTTTGAATTAAGGCTGCAGACATTTAATCGTGGATGCCAATTAAATTCCTTTTAGTAATTTAATTTGGGCATCTAATTGTAAGGAAAAGCTTCAAGAACAGAAGAAACTACGAATGATATATTATCATAATTAGTGTGAACTTTACGTCGATCTGACAAGAAATATTCGTCATGATATGATAGAAGTCATATACTCATAGACATTCTTTGTATAGAATGGAAACACATTTCGAATTGACAATCCTGACTTTATTTGAGAAAGCTAAGAGCTTTAGTCATTTAATTTTATTAGGAGATATATCTTTATAGAAGATAATTTTTATCTTACGACAGGGAATTCAAAGCTAGTTTTCCCCGACAAGATTGAATTTTATTGGACATAATAAATAACATATGTAGTTATTTATACACTATATGTGGTGTCACGTCATATTGTCGACATGACATTGCAAAGACGTGAAATTTAAGGCTAGATAAGAATGGTGGACGTAATAGTATTTCTATTAAATATCTATGTAACAGTTTGTGGACAATTAAGTAACATTTTATAAAGTAAACTTATGGAGGTCATATACGGCGTGTCTAAGTTCGTCTCTTATTAATGGAAATTTCTTTTAAGAACAGAAATAAGTGTTCAGTAGACCAGCGGTTGAGTGTTTCAGCGCTGATGAATATGCCAATAATTTAAATGCAAGTCTTACAGAAGATGCGTTGGTAACAATTAATTTGTGTTAAGAAATTGTTCTATATAGTAGATAAAGTTTTAATACAATATACAGGGTGTATATGAGGCTAACTGAAGAAATATTTGTGCTCATGCGAGGTTGTTCCGCATTTGAGGGAAATTACAGAAGTATAGTTCTTTTGGTAAAAACATGGCATTGATAGCAATGGAGTCATTGTGTTGAGAACTCCGATACATATATATTTACAACCTAGCAGTAATGACACGAGAGTGAGTGAGCGGAAAATAATTTGGGAAAGCAGTTGTCTACTTATGTTAACTAATACTCTTATTAAACATTTTATTAAAACACGGATTTGAATATCTACGTGCATTCGTCCTGTGTTGGTTGAACGCATTTGACTGATATTGACTATAAACCCAATTATGACAGGGTAATGCAGTATATTAACATTGGTGAGTGATTAAGAAATTTTATGTGAAGATCACATATTTATATACTTGATAGAAAGGTATACTTCGAGAGAGAGAGAGCTAAGACTCTATTATATAACGAATGGATATCGTTATAAATGGTTAAACATAACGAATACAGTGTTTGTAAATATTTTTCGCAATTATTTAATTTGATAAATTATTTAATAATAATTATTCGATCAGATTTTTCTTGAAATGTAGTGTATTTTAGTATGAATGTTTTTGGAACGAATGTTTCTACGTTGTTAATTGTGATTGAACAACTTCATTGGTCTAGAACAATGCAAGAGAGTGAATGGATGATTGTATTAAAATTTGAGTGTGTTTGCTTGAGAATTGTTCGAGATACGGCCAGTTTTATAAAGAATAAATGTAACTTTTTGAGGCAAGGCTTCTGTATGCCAGTATCCCGTTCGCAACGAATGCGAACGGGGAAATAAATCCAGTTTTAGTATTACAAAATAATGGAGTGAGTTATTGAAGGCCACGGCGTTATGAATGGAAGCAGCTTACGGGCTGATTGTATGTATGTCAATATATGAATGGATCTAGAAACCAGATGTGAATAGCAAGGCACGTGCCAACTTTAATAGCGTCATAAGAATGCTAGGCTCGCTGGAATTTTTGTTACACGCTTTATTGGTTCTAATAGGCTTAGACCTTTCAAAATTTATTTCTGTATAATTGTTAGTATAGTAACTTCAGTAGTGTGTGTGTTGTGTTAGGGGAGAGCGTATGAATGTATTAATTAATTTATTAATTAGGAATTGTTATTAATTGTTTAAATTTTAGTTATAGTTTACACTTGTTAAATAAATTTAATTAGTTCGTTTTTCACTATCGTCTTTTGAGTGATTTATTTTAAATGTATCAGAAACCGTGGTATCGTGGATCCATTTCTGGATTGAGCTAAGTCGAGAATAAAGTTAAGTGTTCAACTGAGCCCCAGTGTATTTTGTTGTATATCCACGATATCATTGATCAATACTCTGTAAATTCCCGAAGGCCTTGTTGGAGCATTTTTTGATGGATTTTTAGCTGGAGTTTTTTAGAAATAATCAATCCAGCTTTGCTATAGATTTCCGGCCGGCAACTTCCTGAATTTACGGGTACAGTACATGACTCTATGGCATATACATATAACAATCCCACATGGCGACCATCCGAAATATTTAGACGGATCTCAATATCTACGAATCTATTACAGCAATCAAACTGATATTTTAATGTTCATAGGGGCTATGAACATAACTTCTCCTATAGGACTTTCAATAACCTGGCGAATTATAAATATGATCACAAAGCCATCATGGCGGCGAAGCGAATTATAAATAATCACATGGTCGTTTCTCGCAATTTAACCATCCATGTGCAGTGACACTTGGTACAGTAAATCCTTATACCAATATTATTCCACTGGCATCTGATTTTTTCAATTGTTTCGATAACCACAAGATGGCAGCTTTGCGAAATTTCAAAATCTCGTTTTTACTTCTTGTGTCCTAATCATGCGATTAGCCAGCACAAAAGCCAACACAAAAACCAAATACATAAGCCGATTGTAAAATGTTAAACACTTGCATAGAACTACGTTTATGTAGTAAAACATTCCCATACAATTGCGCTATTTAACTTTTGTTATGTCATTCAAACAAGATATTTTTTATTAAACGATCAAGCAAACCCACTGTGTGTATTGTTAGTGGTGAGAACAATTGCATCCAGTATTGGGCAAGCATGCAAATAGTTGAGTGTGTGCTCATATCCACCGCTAGGGTGCATGCTAATTGTTCAATTAGTGCTCATATCCTCCGCTATATAGAATGCTAGTCGTTTAGTTAGTGCTCCGCTAGGTAGCGGAAACGTACTTTGCGAGTTGCATGTGACTATCTCACAAAGTTTGACCGCGTACAAAGCTTGCTTGTATAAGGTGTGTATATATATTCAATATACAATTAACCGCTAAGTGTTAAGAACTAACATGTATAGCCTTGTCTAGGGTATGCAGGGGATCGTTTGCAAGAAAGATTGTCTAACGCACAAGTGTTGAGCCTTCTCATGTGCAGTAAGTACATGTTAACCTTGACTAGGGTATAAAAATATTGTCAGTAGACTACTACCTTTTACGGTAATGACATCGTGAAAGAACTTCGAAACAACCAGTCTCCTGCCTTGTACTACACAGTAAGGAGCTGTTAGCTTCGTCTATGGTATAATAGAGGACCCTTAGCAAGAATACTCTTGGTTGACCACTACCTCTCCCTGTGTTCACATCGTAAAAAACCGTCTGACCCACTAGTCTACAGCCTTGTCATACGCAGTAAGTAGCTGTTGGCATTGACTGGGGTATATTAGAGGACCCTTAGCAAGTATACAATCAGTTTACTACTACCTCTTACAATGTTCACATAGTGAAACACCGTCTCACCGACCAGTCTACAGCCTTGTCATACGCAGTACGCAGCTTTGGCAGAAAACAACATCCATGATGGAAGAAACTATCCCAAGGTATATGTGCAAAGAGTGTGGAAAACCTTTTCTTCGGGACTATGATAGGACGCGTCATGAAGTATCGTGTGGTGAATTTCATGAGTTTAAAACCTGTTGCAGCAAATTCAGCAATGCTTACAACGGACGTCGCCATGAAGAATGTTGTAATGTTGTGTCGTCAGCTAAAAGACAAAAAAACTGAGCATACAAAACATTACCTGCTCTCAATGGTTCCTGATAATAATGATCGTTTCCTACATCGCTAGCTGACATTTCCAAATTTGAAAAAGCCAGTGACATATCCAATATATTTGGACTGGAAGAAGACAACAAACTGTTTCCTCTAAAGGTTGTGGATCAAGAGCTACAAGACCATCGCGACCTCCTTCTGTTAAGTTCTTCATCTGACCAGAACCACTACGTCTTTATCAAATATTTTGATAAACCAATAGGACATCAGATTACCCGCCATGGACATAAGATATATACGTGTAAACAGTGTTTTACTCACTTCGATAATCAATATGGGCAACAAGGAATGGACAAATTGAAAGAACATAGAGCTTTGTGTGTCCTGCATGACATTGCTAGTGTTGAAATGCCTATTAAAAACCCAATTCTTAAATTCGTAAATGTGGAAAAAATGTTGTGAATACTTTACGTTATCTATGCAGATTTCGAAAGTATACTCTTTCAATATCAAACATGTCTACCCAATACTTAGGCAAGTTATACAGTGCCACAACAGAGTCATGTTCCTATGAGCTCTGGTATATATGTTAAACCCTCACCAGCTGTGGAACACATAAAGACAAACCTTCCAAGCCAACCTGTTATTTATCGTGGTCCTGACGCTGCAGAAGGGTTTATGGACTGTTTAATATCAATAGCTAATGAAACTGTTCGCCTTTACAGCTTAAATGTTCCAAAGGCTTTAACCCAGGATCAAGAAACGAGTTCCAATGTTCTGGAATCTGTTATTTGTGTCATAAATCATTTACCAAAGAAGACTGAAAAGTTAGAGATCATTGCCATATTACAGGCGAATACTGTGGAAGTGCTCATAATACTGATATCGCGTCAGGAGTTGGCAGTCGGGTTTGAACTGCACGGGTCTTCCCGCTCACTGCGTATGGCGCATTCCAAAAACATTCAGTTGGTCACTACTTGCTTCACTCACTCAGCACATTCCTTCTTTCAGAGGCTGAGTGTCGCCTGCTGCAATGACAACCATTGGCATGCGGCAAGCCGATATATTTAACTTAGGAATAGGCAGGCCGCGCAGCGTATTGCAAGACCCCCCGCACCCCGTCGCAGCGTGTTCAACTGCCATCTCCTGCCGAGATGACAGTAACTGTAATTTGAGCTGTAAAACCCTTAACCCCGTTCCTGTATTTCTACATAATATGAGTGGACATGATGCAATTTTTTTGTAAAGCAATTTGGGGTGTACTACTGAGAGAGGGATGTTATTCCTAACTCCAAAGAAAAGTACATTTCCTTCACCAAATATGTAGGAAATGTTAAGCTTCGATTTGTGAGTACGTTTCGGTTGATGCCAAGTAGTTTGGAAAACTTAGTTACAAACTTAACATCATACGCTGAAACTGACAATACTTTGGTAAAGAAAATGCAACGCTCATGACTCGTAAATGTGTATTATGTTATGATTACATTGATTCATGGGAAAAGTTAAGTGAAACATGTTTATCACCAAAGGAAGCATTCTTTAACAAATTAAGTTACTAAGATGTTAGTAAAGAAGACTATGAACATGCTAAAAATGTATGGAATCAGTTTAAAATTAAAACTCTATGGGAATATAGTGACTTCTACGTAACTTCAGATGTACTCCTCTTAGCAGACAGCTTTGAAACTTTTCGAAACAAAACACTATAAACACACCAAGTGGATGCTGCACACTATTTTACTTCACCTGGTTTAAGTTTTGAGGCAATGTCCCTTTACACTGGAACTGAACTGAAATTGCTACAGGATTACCATCAGATTCTTTTAATAGAGTCTGGAATACGTGGAGGAATATGCCAGGTGTCTCATCGGTTTGCTGAAGCTAACAATAAAGACATGGAAACCTATGATTCTGAGAAACCTTCACAGTTTATTGCCTATGATGATGCCAACAACCAATACGGGTAGGCTATGCGCCAATCTCTTCCTTACGGTGGATTTCAGTGGGTTTCTCCAGATACTGTTGATATAGAAACGCTAAAGGAAGGCGACCCCGTGGGATACATTCTAGATGTTGATGTTGATTATCCATTTGACCTTCATGACCTACACAATGATTTACCTTTCCTACCAGAGTGTACACAACCTAAGGATTCACCTCTCAAAAAACGAATTCCTCATCTTGGAAATCGAAGGCGGTATGTTGTTCATTACATGGCACTTAAACAGGCTCTAGAACATGGAATAAAATTGATAAAAATCATCGTGTGTCAAAGTTTAAACAAAGACCTTGGCTAAAGGCATACGTTGATCTTAATAAACCCTTCGAAAACAAGCTAAACAAGATTTCGAGAAAAATCTGTACAGATTATTTAACAATGCAATTTTTGGAAAAAACAATGGAAAATATTGGTAAAAGAATAGGCATACGTCTTGTGACTGACAGCAAAAAGGCTGAAAAGCTAATAGCAAAGCCAACATTTACTGCCAAAACAATTTATGGTCCTAACCGTGCTGTTTTCCACATGGCTAAACGTAACATTGTATTCAATAAGCATATATATTGCGCCACTACAGGTCTGGTAATAATAATAATAATGCGCGACAGAGTAGCAGAGGAAGATAAAATCAAAAAGGTCGCAAATGGATGGGGGAGTAAGATGTCTTGCTCGACCCGGTGCTGGGCCCAAGGTTTTCGGAGCGAGCAAAAGATGATTTCCAAAAAACCAAATGGAAACAAATAATTGCTTAATGCAATAATCAAAAGTGCAAAAACAAGAATCCCATAAAATTAATTTAAGAAAACCCAGAGGCGTGTTAATCGTGCCTTTGTTACATCACAAAGACAAGATTGACGAAATCGAGATAAGGATAAGGATAAGGATAAAGAAGGGGAACTAAAATATAAGAAATTAAAAGACAAGGGAGCTATATTACTTAAAATATAAAAATGTATTAAAGTAAAAGAAAGAGCGAGTACACGAAATAAACAAGTTACTTAAAACAAAGAAAAAAGGGCAAGCTAAGACAAGATCAATAATTCAAAAGAAACCCAATACCAAGAATAAAGAATTCAAAAACTTAAAAAACTAAAAAGCAGACAGAACCTGAGTACAGCTCAACAACATGAATCTAACGAAAAGATACGAACATGGAATAAAATTAAATGAAACTTTCAAAAGCCAGAGAGAAACGCCAAACTTGCAAAAATTCCAAAATCGAACATTAACGAGACGCGAAGCTTTTCATGATGTTATGTGAGCATACCGGAGGGGGAGTAAAACAAAGGGGAGAGATATCTCACGGAGGTAGGAGGAAGGAGAAGACAAGGGGGATTATTATTAAGTTATGTAATACGGCGAAAATCAAAAGAGAAAAACAAACAAAAAATGAAATACACGGACATACATTACATTACAATTGACTTGGGACGAAAGAGACCGGTGAAAATCGAAAGCACGCTATAAAAAATTACTCCAACGCGACATATAAAAAAAGAATAATATGACATCGGAGCTGGAGAAATCCCAGTTAACCACCGTCACATACATTCTATAAACAAAAGGGACATGTATTAGTGGGAGACGTTGGACATAAGTCCCGTTACCTCACATATACTGTCCGCAAACAAAGGTCCAATTGCAACCAATCAAACGAAACGTTTGTCGTACAAAAGAGACACCGACGCAAAAAACGAGCACCAAGGCCCGACAGGAAACATACATAAGCCAAGACGCAGAAACGTAATACTTTCGAATCTTACAGGTATTAACCAAAAGAACAAAACTATGAGGTGGGTACATAACAAAAGCAACAAAAAAAGGACTCCGCCGTATGACATTACGCAAGGTCCCGGAGATCTGGTTCAAGGATTAAAATACTAACAGTAACATCTTGAAAAGGAAAGAGAATTAAGCAAAAGAAGGAACGTTGAACAAAAACTATTACATTGCGTTAGATAGAAATACATTAAGCCATACTCACATTCCGCTGCGCCATGAGGGTGGGCCTCTGCCCGAATACACACGTTCGCCCTACATCTCGGCACGTCCAAGACTGAGTAAGCTTCTGTCCCCCAGAGAGGAAAGAATCCTCTCAGAAATATAAAATGCGTAGTTTGGGAGTGGCTCCAAACTCGCGTCAAATATTGGCAGAGCCAATAGCAGAACAAATTACACAACAAAATGCAAGGTAAGCAACAACACTAGCCATTACGAAAGAACTAGGTAGTATGTAGCTAGGGGTTGCACAACGTTAGAGAGATACATACAGGTAATTTGCGCACATTTAAACCCTCGAGGCGCAATATAGAGATGTCACAACACATGACAACAATAATAATAATAATAATAATAATAATAATAATAATAATAATAATAACTATAAATTCATGAAAAGTGGTTCAATATATTGGAATGTGTATACTGGATATTTCAAAAATTCTAATGTATTCCCACCACTATGATGTCCTGCTACCCTAATATGGGTTCGAAAATCTTAAACTTATGTATAAGGAAACGGACTCGTTCATTTATTTGGTTAACACCCAAGATGTATATCAAGACAAGTTGGATTTCCTAGAACACCTGGATACATCTGATTATCCTGCTACTCACATATGTTACCATACATCAAACAAGAAAACTTTGGGAGAATTTTAAGACGAGGTTGTGGACAAATTATTAAAGCATTTGTTGGACTTAGAGCAAAAATGTATGCTTTACACAGGGGCGTTGTCATGAATTGTATAAGCTTTCAAGATTATAAGGATTGTATCATGAAGAACGGGGTAAAAAGAATACCAATGAACATTATCGCTTCTAAGCAACATGACATGTCATCTAAAGATTCATGCCAATGATCTATATGTATCTATCTAGAATAATGACGAAATTAAGTTGGTAATATCGAAATTTCTAATTAGTTCGAAATATACATGGCATAATGTAGCCTAATAGAGCACTACATTTGGCAGCCCTGGTGACTGAATATATTCTTAGGTCCATCTCTTAAGCTACAGAATACAAAATGTGGTAGAAGTCCAATGGATAGCATGGACGTTACATGCTGTTAGGCATTGGATCTATCAGTACGCGTAAAATCATGTTGGCAACAATGTTATGCATGTGTTGGTCAGAAATAATCTGAAATATTATGATCTCTTGTTGTGCCAATTTTGGATGAAATCCATTTGCTAGTATAGAAGTTACTGGTATTTTAAAATTGGATCTATCAGCAGGCTTAGAATCATGTTGGCAGCACTGGCATATATAAGTTATTCCAAATTAATCTAGAATGTCAGATACTATACGTGCGCAAAGTTTAGATCTGTTGGCTTGCATACTTTCTGATACATTGATATTAGGGTAAAAAATATAAACAGAATTTATTAACAGTTGGCAGCCCTGATTGCTCTTAAGCAAACGCATCTTCATATCTGTTATGGTACACACAGCTCATACGAAATTTGGTTGAAATCCAATTGATAGTGGAAGTTACATGTATTTTAAAATGGGTCCTATCAACAGACTTAGAATCATGTTGGTAGCACTGACATACAGTAGTTGCTCCAAATTATTCTAGAATGTCAGTCACTATACGTGTGCAAGTTTTAAAACTGTTCGCTCGCATACTTTCTGATATATTGGTATTTGGATGAAAAATAGAGAGAGCATTTATTGACAGTTGGCAGCCCTGGTGGCTCTTAAGAATACGCTCAGTAATATCTGTTTATGTACACATAGTACATACGAAATTTGGTTGAAATCCAATTGATAGCGTAGGAGTTATATGCATTTAAAAATTGGACCTATCAGTAGGCTTTGAATCATTTTGGCATCACTGTCATGTATGGCCTCCTGAAAATTAAACTGAAGTATTATTATCTATATGTGTGCCAATTTTGGAATAGTTTGCATGTATATATTCCAAGATATCCAACATGGAGCTGAAATTTCAATTGAGATTTTTCAGCAGTTGGTAGCACCGACATCACTTTTAGCCTATTTTCATTTTTGAAAAAAAATAGGCTTATGAGATCACCTTTTGTCCGTGTGTGTGTGCGTGTGTGTGTGTGCGTGTGTGTGTGTGAGAGAGGTGTGTGTGTGTGTCCCCCTAATAAATTCTAAACGGCTAGAGCGATTTCAATGAAACTCGGTAGATTCATAGCAATATTCCGGGCGACCCCGACCGGGCCCTTCAAATTTTGTTACATCTCACCAATCCAACATGGCGGCTGTGCGAAGTATTTCACCAGTATTCAATATCTCCGAAACTATTACCGATATCACCCTGGAATTTATTACGGTGATAAAAGGAACTACTAGAAGTTCACCTATGTGACTTTTGAAAAACTGGTAACTACAAAACCAACATGGCGGCCAAGCGAATTTGTGACATTTAAATAGACGTTTCTCGCGATTTAACCAACCAATCGCAATGAAACTTGGTACAGTATAAGTCCATACACATTGCAATGCATTGACATCTAACTTTGTTCAATTGTTTACATAACCACAAGATGGTGGATGTGCGAAATATTTCACCGGCAATCTATATCTCTGAAACTATTAGCGGTATCACCCTGAAATGATGTACGGAGATAAAGGGCACTACTGGAAGTTCATCTATAAGACTTTCAAAACCCGGTTAACTACAAAACGACCATGGCGGCCAAGCAAATTTGAAAATATTAAATAGACCTTTCTCGCGATTTAATGTTCCAAAAGTAATGAAATCTGGTACAGGAAATGTTTATTCGCATTGTAATGCACTGGTATATAATTTAGTTCAATTGTTTACATAACCTCAAGATGGCGGCTGTGCGAATTTTAAAATTAAGTTTTTATTTCTTGCGTCGTAATCATGCGATCGAAGTGAAAGTGTCAATAATGAACCTACGCAATAATTTTCCTTTAATGGTACATGACTCTATGGCCTATACATTTAACAAACCAACATGGCGACCATATGAAATATTTAGACGCCTCTGAATATCTACGAATCTATTATAGCAATCAAACTGATTTTTTATGTTCATTTGGGGCTATGAACTTAGTTCACCTATAGGACTTTAAATAACCTGGTGATCACAAATCCAACATGGCGGCGACGTGAAGTATAAATATTCACATGGACGTGTCTCGCAATTCAACCATCCGAGTGCAGTGAAACTTGGTACAGTAAATCCTTATACGAATGTTAATCCACTAGCATCTAATTTATTTCAATTGTTTCCATAACCACAAGATGGCAGCTGTGCGAAATTTTAAAATCTCCTTGTTACTTCTTGTGTCCTAATCATGCGATTGAAGTTTGAATGCTACACCTACACAATAATCTTCATGTAACAGTACATAACTCTAGGGCCAACATATATATAATCCAACATGGCGGCCATCCGAAATATTTAGTCGGTTCTCAATATCTACGAATCTATTACAGCAATCAAACTGAATTTTTGTATGTTGATAGTGGCAGTTAACAAAGTAGGATATATGAAAATAGGCTATACAGTTCTTCACGGAACTACTTGTTAAGTATGACATTGAGATGTTCCGGTATAGATCATTACCCATACCAAAGTTGGTTTCGATTGCTGCAGCCGTTTAGGAGTTGATAAGGGACACACACACACACACACAGACAGACAGATAGAAGGACAGACAGACATTTTCCCGGATCGATCTCATAAGTCTAATTTTTCCTCATTTTTTAAATGTGAAAAGTAGGCTGAAAATATATTATATGTAAATATTGCAAATGCATTTAAAATAAATAAAATATATTGTATGGACACTGCTTGTACATTTTAATTACTACCCAACACCCACTCCTAATCCAACTGTTAACCTCTAGTATTGTTAAGAAATTGCCCTTAGGTAGCCATAACTTGGTAGCCAAAAATATAGTATAACCCATTTATTACCTATATGCTTTGGGATAAGGGATACATCCTTGTTAAATGTAATGAAAAATCGTGTTTCACAAATATGATCTTTGGACATGGAGTAAATCAAAAACATGTAAACAACAAAACTGGAAAATCCATGTTTTCATACTGGCAAAATTCAAAAACTTTAAACTGAAATTTTATAAACTGAATATTGTAAATTGGTATTTTTTTCTTAGTCGTTTACCCTCCAGGTTGGTGAAACCCACGGACTCAGCGAGGGAACTCACCACTACCGCCTCTACGGTCAGTGTCCTAGAGCTGGGAACATCTAATCGGAGTGGATACAACTGGTGAGGTGTGATTGGCTCCTCGCCCAGGCGGCCTCACCTGCAAAACGAACAGGGGCCTCATGAGGGAAGGTAATGGATGGTCAGGATGGATATGCAAGTAAGAGGGAAGGAGGCGGCCGCGGCCTTGAAGAAGGTACTGTACCCTTTTATATCTTACCAAGACCTGTTGAATCCCACGAGGAACACTGGATTGTAGGATCTGAATCTGCCCGGCTGAACCCCCCCCCCCCCTCAGATCCCACCAACAGGTGAAGGAAGTACAGAGGAGCATATCAACAAACCTAAAATGGAAAACTAGCTCAGGTCAAAACGTGACACGAGACGCAAACGAGATACGACTAATCTCAGAGAGTAGTCAGAAAATTTAAGGAAAGAAAAGGAAACACATTGATCTTCCCGGCACAATTTATGTAGTTATTATGAATTATGACTCTCGGATTGAACTGATGTAAAATAAAATATTTATTCAGAAAAAAAATGGTACTGAAAGAATCCCTCACCTGAATATAATACAATAATGTACACGTATATACATATATAATGTTTCTTAATGAAACAAGGTCCAATGGCAACACTCACCATCACTACACCATCTTATTTGGTTAAATTGTAGGGGCCGATAACCTAGATGTTAGGCCCCTTAAAACAACAATTATCATCATCATCTTATTTGGTTAAATTGTACAAAAAGGAATCGCCACTGAGGACGCAGTTGAGCCAAGAGAAGGAGCTCAGTTGAGTATAAATATGTTTGCACCGTGTCAAACGAAAATGCAAAATTTGAAAAAGGTTACTGAGAAATGGCTGTACTTAAAGAGATCTCTCGAAAATCGCCACAGGTCTAATTAAATTTCATACATATGAAATTTGAAGTAGACCTAAAGTGAAATCACAGTAAATATCCTAGAGATACTATCTCCGATTGATTTGAAAACAGAATGTCACAGACGTCACTTGATGACGTATTCTAACAACACGAAAATTAAGTACAACAAGAACCACCATTAAACTCCAACGAATCATTTCACAAACTTTAGTTACACATCAACCAACACTTGTCAGTTACACAGTATTTCTATCGACTTCATTTTATAAGTTTCACAATCATAATCACTCACAGTGATCCAAAAACCTTCCCCAGCTTAACAATATATCACGTGGTTCCAATAGTCCACGAGCTCAATTTCACAATCAATTTTACTTCACTAATAACATTAATATTACAGTTGATTAACGAGAGAAATCTTTTGTATCAGTATTTTTCAAGGATCAAATTCCTAAATGGCTTAGCAAAAATACAATTTCGAAACAAAACACCAAGATTTAAACATACATCCTTGAGTTCGGAATCAAATAATCTTTTAGAGTAAATGTCAATCAAGAACCCATCACGAAACCATGATGCTGAAGTATATTATAACGTCAAACGATTTAAATGTGAAGGAAAAATTTACTTGCAGGGAATTATAGTAACACGACCATAACGGTGCAAAAATTTGATAAAATAAACATAATACTAAAACGCAAATCTTCTTCCTATAAGACGGTCTTCCCAACGATTGAAAATTTCAGAAAGTTACGACGAACGAAAAAACTGACGCATAAGCAAGAAAGAAATACTAAATCCCAACAAGACATGGATAAACTAGTTCGTCAAACGAACTCAAAAGAAAAATCTGGGGTCAAGAAAGACAATGATTTATCTGACTTAAAACCCCGTCATCAAATAAACTAATTACACAAACTAATTGGCAACTGGATACAATAAATGAAAATGCTCGACTACTACCAAAGATTGTCAGATCTATACCTTAATTTCAGATGATGTAGGGGCGTCAATCGGAACAAAATATCCCGAATCCGGCTTCCAGAAGAATCCTGGCCTTGAGTATAGGGACTCAACATCCTGGCGTCGAACCCAGATTCACGTCTCCCTATGACCACATCCGGGGTGGAACTATGCATCAAATCCGGTATAATCTAGAAGTTCCCACACGAATGTTGTAGACATCATCATTCTTCATTGACAATCTTGATATGATAGCATAGAAGTAACTTTAAATTGCATCCGCGGTTTACGCTCGTCTCATCCATGACTCTGAGTGAGTTACAATACATGGCGAAGGTATTCAGAAAATGCTCTAAAAACATATCTGGCTAGATGTACTCCACAATTACTTCATCATGTCAGAACTCCACTCGATTATACTGTGCTCCTGTATAACATTTTAAGCGTTCATTGTCGAGGATCGTGAGCACCAAAGTCTTGTTCCTATCGTCGACCACTTAGAATGCATGTTAGACTGTGGATAAAGATCAAGCAGTGTTTAATTTCCACAGTTCACTCAGTCCTGTTTTTCATGGCGAAAAGCCTGAATAGGATATCAGTAGATCCCAATCGAAACAAGAATAAAGTTTAAACAAACTTAAAGAAGGTTTGAACCATACAGAGAGCCACTCGAGTGCGTATAACGAACTTCACGTACTGTGTTATAATGTGGACACGCCAATCCACGCGAAGCAAATTCCGCCTGCAGCAACTTACGACTCCCACTCAGCGAGCGTCGCACACATTGCGGTCCTGCTTTGTTAAGACAGCCAGCAAGAACAAGACTCTCTCTCACCGACCTCCCCAGACAACTCACCCCTCCGTCACCTACTGACGTCACTCGACCTCGAGTCTACCCACAGTCACATGATCCGAACAAGGCATGAGAGGGCGATGGCCCCTGCGTTACGTCACATCAGATATTATAAACACGGGCCGCTCTGGTACACAAAATGCCACCGCGCTATGTAGCGCTCTCTCAGACATCCATAATCGGAAATACAAAAACGGTCACAGTACTGAGCCAGTATTTAGCTGAATACTTGAACCCTGATACGACAGCGAGACGTATTTTGAAATTATTGTTTGGCATTAATTTGGCAGGCTGGAGGAGCTATACTCTCATCTTTCACTTAGGAGATAGATAGGCAATCCCGCCATGCTCTTGATCACGTGGACAGGACATGCTCACTAACTTATTCCTGCAACTGTCTGATGCATATATAAAATGATAATCGACAGAGTTTGATTGTCAACCTCGATACAGGAGAGATGCATCATGGGTAGACTGCCAGCTGGGGCATCTACGAGCAGTTCTGATATGACACACACTTGAGTTTTGTGACACACGCAGTGAACATGCTATCGCCTCAGTAAGAAAGTTTCATTAATCACGCAGTTGTATGAGTGTACTCTACTCGCGGCGCGGAGCGAACGGGCGGATTGCTACATAGCAATATGCGGTTGTTCGTATTTCTGGCGTGTTTGGCATAATCCAGAGAGTAGATATACGCGAGTGAGCTTAGTTATTGCATGGACTTGTCAGTACAAACTTCACGATGAGGAAATCTACTACATATATTGTTGAAATTCAGGAAAGCATTAGTATTATCAAGAACAATACGACTGCACTTTATTGTGAGAATATAGTTGCTGCAGCAATGTTGGGCTAAGCAGATCGTACAGGAATGTAATTCAGAGGCAGGATTGATCATTTGGAGTGACAACCTTATAAATACTACAATGAAGAAAAAGAAACGATGGGGAGCGTTCGTTCTGATCCAGTGGTTTTGAAGTACAGGAGAATGAAGAAACGACTCCAAATGAACGAAACTACTTTACTGATAACGTCGAGGGAGCCTTGTACAAGTACTATGTAGGAACTCCGTTTCGTAGACAGTGGTTTTCGAGTTAGGAGGAAGTTGGTTCGACGACTTACAGCTCCAGCCATGGACTACTCAGGGATGAGGGTTCAGTTCCTGAAAGGAATGTATATTCCTTTACTTTCTTCAATCTCAACCAGAACATCGTCCAAGGTAGCTGGAAAACTTTTCTTTCTTGTAGACAGTAGATTTTGTCACTTTTAGTTCGATACTTTTCACCAATATTTTATTAAATAGTATGACATTCATTCGAAGACTAGATTTGGTTCCTTTTATCATTTCTGTCGGAGAGTGTAATTTATTGTGTAGTTAACAGTAAACGTAATGCTATTTAGGGCATTACTTGTTGATTTTTTGTTGTTGAAAATTTTGGAAATAAAACCAAGCATTGAATTTTGTTGGGAAGATATCTGCAGCATAATTAGGACCAAGACGACGATATCTTTGTATAAGAATATCAATTAGGAAGAAGATGGCCACACACACGTGCACTTGAACTATTCCAAAAATATTTCAGTGATATTCTTCGTTTGGACTTATGACATTCTAGTAGAAATTCTTTCTTTTAGAAATGATAGTTCATTTTCATCATTATTTTCCATGGGTATGGAATTATAGAAATCGTCCAGCGAGAACAATTGTGAATTGATTATCAAGGCATTTGTAGCCTACTTTCATATTTCTTTTGATTAGAGATTTTTTTTAAACTGAAACTTTAGTTCGTTCAGTCTTCAGCTTGTGTTATTTTGACTCGTTTTTGGTAGGCTCTTGGCTAGATCATCGTTTGATTAAATGGTTTGCATGTATCTATTGATATGATAATAGACTCCTTTCCATGGTGTAAGTCTCACGTGTTTTCTTCTGAGTAGTTGAGCCATTTTTCGAGTTTGGATAGGCGAAACTGAACCGACTATTTTACTAGTGTCTATCTACGATTTTTTTATATATAAATTATTATGGAAATAATTATATATATATATTGGAATAGTGAACTAAATTAACAGTTCAAACAAGTATAACAGAATTTGTCATAGACTTAAATGACGATAATTTATGGAAGTAGATAATACAATTTATCTAATAAATTGTCGCAACTTGTTTAGTGAAGTTGGGAAAGAGGTACTCTGTGACACTTCTATATTCGTCTACGATAAGACATGATATTTTCAGAGTAATACTGAAAGGTTTTAAGTTTAATTACGTTTGGGAAAAATGCTTGACAGCTTTGGAAAGCTGAATTGTTGTATTGCAATTTAATGAATACGAATTTATTGTGTTAATGAAGCGAATATTTGACATCATTGGATGGTCAATATTAATATTGTATAATGTACTCGAAGTCTTATGTGAAGACATTAACGTAGTCATTTCGTTTTGTAAGAGTGAAATTAGATTTTGAGCTATCACCAATTTGGATAGGAAGTTGTAGTAAACGTGAATTGGAATCACGAATGTTTCTCTTAAATGATAGTATTAATTCAAGTAACCCTACGTTTTTATTCTTGCCTATTAAGATTTGCCGGAGATGAATTGCTTATATCATGACACACATATTTAAGTGACACAGCCACTTCTCGAATAACTTTAATTAATTCATGCAATATAATACATTTGATATTTCAGTGATTTTAGCAATAATTTACTGCATTCATTGAAGCATCTAGATAGTTAATAAACTATTTTCATAACTTGTAACACTATCCGATTTTCTTAATTGATTGTTGAATGCAACAAATTAAGAGAATTATAACCTTGAGATATACTTGTAAAATTAAATGGAAATGGGCAGCGATAATAACAAAATCCTAACTAAGGATATAATCTGTATATAAAATGTAAGATATGTATAAATTTTTAATAAGGGTATAACATCAGTGCATGATTTAATATTGTATTTTTCTTGTAATTTGTTCAATGGATGAGATATTTAAACACTGCGATTTAGAGCAGTAAGATGGGGCCTTATTATAGGCGTTTATTAAAACTATTTTCGTCATTTGATCTAAAGAAGCTTTTCTTTATTTTTGTCTAGTTGACAGACATACACCATTTGCCAGTTAATAAACTGAATTTAATTTAAAAAAATCTTTGAACGACTGGTGTTTTCTATTAGAAAAGGGAGTGCGTTAGGAGGACCAGTGGATGGTTTTTCCTTGAGTTTGCTTAAACTTAACGCCCGAGATACTTTCCTTTTATTTTAGAGTCTCTTGTTCGAGTTCTTTCAAGAGCTTCGTTTCATTGTAATATATACATACACCACTGATATCTTCGTACCGCATTCTTTCATATCGACGTATCCTGATCCCTGGTTGATCCTAGTTGGTAGGCTTTTAGGGGTTATTTCAGCCGGGAACTTCTAGAATCTACGATCCAGCTTTTCTATCGGATTTCAACAGGTAAGACCACGTGGATTACGGGTACATCTATATATGGCGGCCCAACCTATGGGGATTTCGAATTGGCATTCTCGAGTTCTCCAATGCTAAACCCATGTGTGAGTAGGCCTATAGGCTACAATTATCTTTGTACCTTATTTGTTGCAATAACACGAATTTGTATTTGCCATCAAGACGTGATACAAGTATGCGATGGTGTTCATTTTAAGTTTGCAAAGCTCTTTTTTAATTTATAGTTGGCATAATTATAAGTCAAATCGGCCCCTGTAGTATAAAGAAAATGGTTGTTACTGTATGTACATAAATAAGGTATTTTGTTCAAATAGTTGGTTTCACTGCGAAGCCAACATTGCAAAACCAGTATTAGTCATTATTGCTACAGAATTTTGGTATATTGTTGCACATGGGAAAACTGTTAAGCCAATTGTGAATCAAGGGATGTAATTGACTATAGTATTCTCTTTGCTATCGTATGGGCAACTAATCAGCATATTAGCAAAATTCTATCCTGACAGACAAAAATAGTGCCAAATATTCCTACATTTTCCTTTCACCATTTTGCAGTTTTCATGTGTAGACAGTTTTTATTTCATTTGAGGGGCTTGGACATCGTGGTCATGTAGCCCCGTGTACATGTGTGTGTGTGTGTGTGTGTGGAATTTTTGTGATAACGTGTGTTATTGTGATCGTTGCACTAGCGTGTGTATGTGTAAATTGGGGATAGGATTGGGAATGAAACGGCCATGGCATATCCAAAATGTTGTTTCATTAAATTCCACTAATGAACCGTACATTTGTCTGTTATGCGACAATTTTGTGCAATTAGTTGAAATTCTGACAATACAAATACTGGACGACTTTCCCGTTTTTCCCCCGTAAATAAGCATACCATATTATGGTATTTGAAGCCATTTTCAAGTCTTGCCTTAGTAATCGAAATTTGATGTGTTTCAATCGGTCGACACGATTGTACCCAATTGTAATGGGTGGTAACCTAATCCCGAAAGAAAGTGCGAATATAGTCTCTGCCAGAACTGTGTCGCGTCGAGCCGCATAACAATGAAGCCGGGTGGGCGGTTTATACACATGCGAGGGTCCTCGACGAACAAATGTAAACATTGTTCTGCATTGTATTCTTCTTGCGAGAAGTCAACGCTTAGTTACTTTGGCCTTTCCTGTTGTAATGGTAAAATTGATCCTCTGGAATATAAAGTACCTGACAGGCTGAAACAATTTTTGACTTGAGAAGACATCTCAAGGTATTTCAGATAATACTCGACAGTACAGAAATGCTATGTACTTTGTGTCATATGGTGCTAATGTTACCGTGCCACATGAATACGGTCCATATTGATTTAACATTTCTGGAATGTCACATCATTGCATTTCTTCCTTATATTCCAACAAGATGTTCAGTAAAGAACATATAGCCTACTTTCTCCTAAATGCATGGGTATTGTTATAACTTTTTGTCCTTTTCAAGGAGTAGACAATTGAATTTTGGTTGTAGTAGCTTGTTGAAATACAACGTGTTATACGGATATTAAACATGAATATTATTTGTCCTTTGCTAGTGCTACCTCTCTACAAAATTTAATTCAATTCGGTTTCACCGTGTTTGAATTGATATGGTGAATCGATTTGCACACATACATGGCCGCTATCTGCAAACTATTGGGTTGATAACCTTGTAGTTCAGTCATACGACGCTTCCCACAAAATGGTATGTTGTTGCAAAATTTGGTAGTGATCAGATGATTAGGTTGGTCGTAATTTGATTTAAGCTTTTAACATTTGGGTGGCCGCCATTACGTTTCCATCAAGATGGCGACGATATAAAACATGACACTGAGTTGCCTTTTGCGAGCGCTATCTCTGTACCATATTTCGTTCAATTCGGTTTCACCGTGTTTGAATTGATGGAGGAATCGATTTGCACACATACATGGCCGCCATCTGCAAACTAGTGGGCTGATGATCTTGTAGTTTGGTAAAAATATGCTTCTCACAGAAAAGTATGTTGTTGCAAAATTTGGTAGAGATCAGATTATTATTATTAGGTTGGTCGTAATTTGATTTAATATTTTAACATTTGGGTGGCCGCCATTACGTTTTCGTCAATATGGCGGCGATATAAAACATGACACTGAGGTGCCCTTTGCGAGTGCTACCTCAACACCAAATTTCGTTCAGTTCCGTTCCACTGTATTTGAATAGTTAGGGGGAATCGATTTAAACACATACATGGCCGCTATCCGTAAATTATTAGTCTGATGACCTTTTAGTTTTGTCAAATGATTCTTCATACATAAAGGTATAATGTTGCAAAACTTAGTAGAGATAAGATGATTAGGTTGGTCGTGATTTGAATTAAACTTTTAACATTTGGGTGGCCGCCATTACGTTTTCGTCAAGATGGCGGCGATACAAAACATGAAACTGAGGTGGCCTTTGCTAATGCTACCTCTGTACCAAATATTGTTCAATTCGGTTTCAGGGTGTTTTAATTGATAGGGGGAATCGATTTGCACACAAACATGGCCGTCATCCGCAAAGTATGTGACTGATGACCTTGTAGCTTGGTCAAAGAACGCTTCTCACATAAAGGTATGTTGTTGCAATATTTGGTAGAGATCAGATGACTAGGTTAGTCGTAATTTGATTTAAGCTTTGAACATTTGGGTGGCCGCCATTACGTTTCCGTCAAGATGGCGGCGATATAAAACATGACACTGAGGTGCTCTTTGCTAGTGCTACCTCTGTACCAAATTTCGTTCAATTCGGTTTTACCGTGTTCGAATTGATAGGGGGGGGGGGTACAGACATTCAGAGTACACACACTCACAGACACACACAGACAGACACACAATTTTCGCCCTGTGTTGATCTCATAAGTCTACATTCATTTTTTTGAAAAAATCGAAAGTAGGCTAAAAATATAAGCGAAGGTTCTAACGGCCAGTTGTATATATTAGACTCCTGAGAAGCTAATCAAGTCAGATCTGTAAATCAAGTGAATTCTTGCATCACGGAGGGCACACTTCACGATTTAGACAATATTTTGCAAGGGCATAAGCCCTACATTCTGCATTCAAAATACATCTCAACTTAAATGAGAGTTCAGTGTCTAGATAAAATTACTTTGCAATCCAGCGGACGAAAATCGATTATCATGGCTCATAATATGGGGTGAAGCCACAATGGCAAATATTCATTCAATAATGTGTGTGAATCGACTCGTAACCACATTATTCCCTTTTGTGGGAAAGTTATTGTTCTTGGAGGAGACTTCAGGTAGGTTTTGCCTGTTGTGCCTTCTCGCCAAACAGTTATTCACAATTGTAGTAAATACTCTTCTCCCTGGCCCTTCTCCAAAATACGCCCCTTACATAAAAATACGCGATCGAAACCAGATAAAATGGAATATTCTGATATTTTGGTACAACTTAACGACGACTACTCTCCGTGGATGGTGAGGAATCAAATGTTATTGAATTACCAGCCAGACTTCCCACTCATGATGATATCGTGGCTGAGATTTACGGCGAAACATTCACTTCTGCGGGGGAAGTTCGCATTCTTACACCGAGAAATGAACACTGTAATTAAATTAATTTTAAAGTCATTGAACTGATATCCAGTAATTCAAAAATATACGCCAGCGTTAACAAATTAATACTGAAGATGAAATCAGTTACTTCAGTTTCTACAGAATTCTTGAATTCCTTGGAAATAAGGGATTATCTCCACATATACACACATCAAAAGAAGTTTTGCATCACCTCGGTTCCAAGAGTTCCGGAACCGTTAAATACAAAGGGAATAGAGATCAACACAAACAACATTTCAGCTCGTTTTATTGCTCATGAGACCCACACATTGCATGTTGTACCATCATACAGCTAGACTTTCAGCATTTGTGGTCCAGATTGCAGTACACACCACTACCTCTAATACCCAGTAGCACGTCCTCTTGCATTGATGCATGCCTGTATTCGCCGTGGCATACTATCCACAAGTTCATCAAGACACTGTTGGTCCAAATTGTCCCACTCCTCAACGACAATTCGGCGTAAATCTCTCAGAGTGGTTGGTGGGTCAAGACGTCCATAAACAGCCCTTTTCAACATATCCCAGGCATGTTCGATAGGGTTCATGTCTGGCGAACATGCTGGCCACTGTAGTCGAGCGATGTCGTTATCTTGAAGGAACGCATTCACAAGATGTGCACGATGAGGTCGAGAATTGTCGTCCATGAAGACAAATGCCTCTCCAATATTCTGCCGATATGGTTGCACTATGGGTCGGAGGATGTCATTCAGGTATCGTAAAGCCGTTTCGGAGCCTTCCATGACCACCAGTGGCGTACGTCGGCCCCACATAATGCCACCCCAAAACATCAGGGAACCACCACCTTGCTGCACTCGCTGGACAGTGTGTCTAAGACGTTCAGCCTGACCAGGGTGCCTCCAAACACGTCTCCGACGATTGTCTGGTTGAAGGCATATGCGACACTCATCGGTGAAGAGAACGTGATGCCAATTCCGTGGGGTCCATTCAGCATGTTGTTGGGCCCATCTGTACCGCGCTGCATGGTGTCGGGGTTGCAAAGCTGGACCTCGCCATGGACGTCGGGAGTGAAGTTGCGCATCATGAAGCCTATTGCGCACAGTTTGAGTTGAAACACGACGTCCTGTGGCTGAACGAAACGCATTATTCAACATGGTGGCATTGCTGTCAGGGTTCCTCCGAGCGGCAATCCGTAAGTAGCGGTCATCCACTACAGTAGTAGCCCTTGGGCGGCCTGAGCGAGGCCTGTCATCGACAGTTCCTGTATCTCTGTACCTCCTCCATGTCCGAACAACATCGCTTTGGTTCACTCTGAGACGCCTGGAAACTTCCCTTGTTGAGAGCCCTTCTTGACACAAAGTAACAATGCGGACGCGATCGAACTGCAGTATTGACCTTCTAGGCATGGTAGAACTACAGACAACATGAGCAGCGTACCTTCGTCCTGGTGGAATGACTGGAACTGATCGGCTGTCGTACCCCCTCCGTCTAATAGGCCCTGCTCATGCATGGTTGTTTACATCTTTGAGCAGTTTTAGTGACATCTATGAACAGTCAAAGGGACTGTATCTTGGATACAATATACACAGTCAACGTCTATATGCCGGAGATCTGGGAACCGAGGTGATGCAAAACTTTTTTTGATGTGTGTATAATACTCTAAAAGTTTGAGCCATAGTTGTGCACCTTAGAAATTTGACCGTTCCCCAAGGGCTCCTAAATGGAACCAGTCTATTTGAAAGAAATATGTATAAAAATTTCTTGGATTTGGAAATAATAACTGCAGTTAGTATAGGGCAGAGAGCTACAATCCTTGAGCTTGAATTAACATCATCCGATAAAAAAAAAGCTTCAATTTTTCCAATTTCCAATTCGCATGGCGTACTTTATTACAATCAATAAAGATCATGGGGAAACTCTCGAACATGCAGGTCTCTATTTGCCTCATAAAGGTTTCAGTCATGGCCAGTTATATGTTGCGAAGTCGATCTTTTGACGCCATTAAAGTTGCAACAGTGTCAAAAAGTAATCGTTCAAAAAATGCATATAAGATAATACCTCAGTAAATATTTTCCCAATGACCGTCATGTTTTGACGGGTTTCATCTAGTACTAAATTAAATATTAAATAAATATAGATTTATAAGTTAAAAAACAAAAAAATAACGATAAAATGTTAGGTCTGTGACCTTGTAGTTAGGTCTTTTACGCAAAATGTAAAATGTAAAATCTAAAATAAAAATAAAAATCTGAAATTTAAAACCTTATGGTAAATCTAAAATCTAAAAATCTAAAATCTAAAATCTTAAAATGTAACATATAAAAAATTAAAAAATAAAAAATCCAAAAACTAAAATCTAAAATTTAAAATCCAAAATGAAAAATCTTACATGCATTAATTTAAATTCTTAAATGAGGTTTTTGTGGGTTAGATAATTGTTGGGTTAATGACCTTGCAGTTTAGTGCTTTAACACAATAAAAATATATAAATAATAAATTAAATATTAAAATAAAAAATAATTAAAAATATAAAAAATAATTAATTAAAATTATATAAATAATACATTAAATAAAAATAATTAATAAATAATAGTAAACAATGTATAGTTAATAACAAACAAATAATGATTTGAAAAGCCCGCCATTTAAGAGTGAGGTTGCACGCGGCGGCCATTTTGCACATTAGCCCCTGTCCCAGCTTCGGCTTATATTACCTACTGTGTGCGTACCCCCCTCCCTAATAAATCTAAACGGCCGATGCGATTTCAATGAAACTCGGTAAGCATAACCTTCTACTACCTCGTCCGACCTTAACTGTGCCTTTCAAATTTTAATACGTTTGACCAATCCAACATGGCGGCCGCGCGAAATATTTCACTGGCATTCTATATCTCCGCAACAGTAACAGGCGATGAAGGGTACTACTTTCGAAAGAAAGAACGTGAAGGAAATGGCGGGAGCTTGGAACAGCTGAGCTGTGTTGACAAGTTTTTATTGTTGATGTAAATCAGCTAATTCATATAATGCGCAGGGCTACATTTCGGATATTATTTCGGTATTATTATGCGCAATATAATGCAAATGTCGAACCTGAGTCAACGCCGAGGACATTTAAATAGAGAAATCTCTTATATATAATCCAAAACTGACTCATCACCGCAGGGCTCAAACCACTAGACCTAGGAAGCTGAAATTTTGCATGTTGGTTGATCAGAGTATGTAGAGGCTCACTAAGAAACGGTTTTTGAAAATTCAATTTGTAAGTGACTTTTTTCGGCCCTTTGGCATTGACAATCCCAAATTGACTCATCGACGCAGGGCTCAAACCACTAGACCTAGAAAGCTGAAATTTTGCATGTTGGTTGATCCGAGTATGTAGAGGCCCAATAAGAAACGGTTTTTGAAAATTCAATTTTTAAGTGACTTTTTTCGGCCCTTTGGCACTGAACAAGGACAGTCGGTAAAATGTTCGGATTTAGCTCATTTTAAGCCGCCATATACGAGAAACAATACTCGGAGGTCCTATAGGGACCCCGAAACACACTTTTTAAGTTCCTAAAATGAACGGTTTCGGAGATATTCCCAAATAACTGTGTTCCCTCTGAGAAACAGATCAACGTTACTATGGCAACCGCTGAAATTTCGCAGACCGGGGATAGTTTTCTGGCAATATCTCGAAAACCGTTCGTTTTAGGGCCTTAAAACGCAGGGTTCGGTTCCCACCTCTAACCACGAACGTTGCTCCTCGCATTGATATGCGAAAAATGAGATATATTTTATATATAGAGGTTGCTTTTGGGGCTCGGATACGATCGTGATTTTGAGTCTAATTTTATACTCTTTCGGCTGGTTGTTGTAAGCGAGCTTTCAGAAGTTTACTCGAATTTACAATGTTAAGATACTTTCTATTTTGCACGGTATGCTTTCATTTTCTTTATAAATTTGTTTTTTCTTAACTGAATATTTTTGTTTGCCAATTTTGATCTGCTCTTTTTCGTTTTTAAGCATGATCTGCAACGTTGATACACAGTCGAATGTGTCGTATTCTACCGGCTGTCACGTTAATTATTATTGTTTCTTAATTACTCTTACTGAGGAATTGGGCAAACTTATTTCAATAAAGTTGTTGTTTTGTCTTTCACGGCCATTGAATCCCCGCACAAGGCACGGCTTAAACCTAGAATAGTTGTTGAGTTGTACTAATGGATTAATGGTGCAGCAGAAAAGAGGAGAATTGAAGCTTTTGAAATGTGGTGATTAGGGAGAATGATGATCAGATGGGTAGTTAGGGTAACAAATGAAGAGGTATTAAGACGAGTGGGAGAGGAGAGATGTTTCTGGCGACTGCTAATGAAGAGAAGAGATAGGAGGGTAGGACACATATTATGACACCCAGGAATAGCAAGCTTACTGTCGACCAAAATATTATGTGCACTCGAGTTTGAAGGTTGTTTGTGAAGTAACCTATAGACCTTCATAAAATCCAATGACATCATCATTTTCGACGTTCGATTTTACGTTAGTTCATGTAGGTTTGGAATTTTTAATTTATATTTTAATATTTTTTATCGCAGTTTAAACACAAAAAGTGCCCCTTTTTAAGCGTGTTTCAACCATGCGTCACATTTAAGAATTATTATCTCACAAACCCGTAATCAGATCGAATCCGAATTTTAACACAATATACATTGGAATGTTGTATAACTGGTTTATTAATTTCAAAATTTTGTGTGTTCAAGGACGAATGTTGTTATTATTTTTGTAAGGTAACTCTTTCTCGGCTCGGGGTCGTTGGAAAATGTAGTTCTTGGTTGCATTGTAATCCTTATACATCAAAAAGTTATGCTGTATGACTGTGAAATAGGTAAATTAATTCACTTATTTTATATCGGTTTGTATTTGTACGGAGAATTAAGACATGGTTCACCAGCTAGCCGCTCCGGGAAATGCTATACAGCGTTGCTGATATGGAGCCCATCACTTCCGAGCGAGACGTGCCATGACGCGTGATGTAGCCCATCTTGGCAATGATGTACTACTTTCACCGGAGCGGCTAACTGGTGAACCATGTCTTAATTCTCCGTACAAATACAAACCGATATACAATACGTGAATTAATTTACGTATTTCACAATCATACAGCATACCGTTTTGATGTATAAGGATTACAACGCGACCAAGAACTACATTTTCAAACCATCCCAAGCCGAGGAAAAGTTACCTTACAAAAATAATAACAACTTTGTTTCTTGGACACAAAAAATTTTAAAATTAATAAACCTGTTATACAACATTCCAGTGTATGTTGTGTTAAGATTTGGATTCGATCTGATGACGGGTTTGTGAGATAATAATTCTTAAATGTGACGCATGGTTGAAAAACGCTTAAAACAGGCACTTCTTGTGTTCCAACTGTGATAAAAATATTAAAATATAAATTAAAAATTCCAAACATACATGATCTAACGTAAAATAGAACGACGAAAATGATGATGTTATTGGATTTTATATAGGTCTATCGGTTACTTCACAAACAAACTTCAAACTCGAGTACACATAATAGTTTGGTCGACAGTAGTTATGGATGGGAGGGTCGCAGACTAGAACTGTAGGGGTAAACCAGGGTTAAACAGATTGCCTCGGATGTAGGGTGTGGTAGCTATGTAGAAATGAAACGATTAGCTCAGGAGAGGGATACATGGAGGGCTGCATCAAACCAGTTAAAAAACTGAAGACTCAAACAACAACAATCAGGAATTTTAATTACTTAGAGAGGCATGTGGGGCAAAAGGGTCGTTGGAGAATTTCAATCCCTGGGATGTAACACTGGAAGAGACTGCATAATGTACATCAGCGGCCAAGGTGAGCGATATTTAACTATCGGTCTATTAATAGGGATATGTTTACGTTCAAATCAACAATTGGTATGGCCAAATTACATCCAGAATAGCTTAAGTAAGAATACATTTAATTCCCCACATTCCGATAGATTTGCCATTCCAGTGTGCAAGAGTGCAGTTCCCTCTTCAAACAATATTCGCAATTTCTTTAACAAAGCGCAATGACACACACTTAACAGTAGCACGTGTACATTTAGACAAAACCATTTTTTCCCATGGCCAACTGTATGTGGCGTGCTCGCGAGCATCCGGACAACAAAATCGTTATGTCTCAGCAGAAGATGGCAAAACCATAAACGTAATTTTAAAATGTGTTAACATAATGTAACAACGAACCCTGCAGATGTTCACAACTCGATAAAATTCCCACTTTGCTGATCATATCAATATACTGTATGTATCAGAATATTCAGAATTAGAATGGACACACCTATAGCCGCGATTGCTGTAATAGAATAGACCAATTATCAGCAATAATGCATCGTCCCCATTGTCTTGATCGCGGGCGAAGCCGCGGGTACCTGCTAGTACGGTATATAAATAAATACATAAATAAATAACACACCGAAGCTATGCTACACTTATCACCATTATTCAATAAATACGAGAAAGAGGCCAAACACTCGACAGCTATACAAATATAATACAAAATACAAACACAAAGTAATCTGATGAATATATCAACACTTACCATGCAATGATTATCCTTCAATATGAAACAATAGGCTGGGTGGAGGTCGTTCACAGTTTACAGCAGTTAACACAGAACACTGAAACATCATGATAACACCAAGTACACTCACTCACTGTATCGCGACTCTGTTCAGTTTATAATAGCTTCCACAAACGTAATGTTCAGGTAAAGAAGTATTTAGCACCGTGTCACAAACAAGCCGCTGTGTGGCGATATTTAATGCCGTGTTTTCACATTGTCGATTTGTAGGCTATTGAATGAAAGGCAGTAATTTGAACACTACGGTATGACGGGGAACAATAACTTGTGCTGTACTCGTATTTTCGACTGCCGCGAACTGACAACAATAATCCTAGAATAATGCGCATATTTTCTTAACAATGTCCCTTGGTACACAACAGCGTTGGCGGAATAAAATGTTGTTCAATATCATCATCCTATGTAGGCTATTTGTTTTCAATATTTGCATTGAAACATTACTGGATACGTAAACATTAAGACTAAATGTACATAGCCTATATTGTACGTCACGCAGGCATTCTAAATTAAGTATATTTACATTTGAATTCAACAAACAAGGCTAACCATGTCATTATTATTCAAAGTTTGAAGAAGATTCTATTTTCAGGTGCCTTTGTAAAATGTGACCTTGAAGAAATGAATATTCGCAATTATTTGAATACACGGATGACATAATCAAGTAAGGCGGGGTTCAATCGCATGTGCGTGGCGTGCATTACGTTTTAAGACAACGAAGGTTGTCATAGCGCAAATGCTTCCCAAGATATTTCAGTTTTAGTAAAAGATGAAATTTTCTACCTGATTATTTTAATATATAAGATTAACAAATAAGAAATGAGCAAGCATGCCTGGATATGGAAAATTCAAAAATTGAATAGCTTATGCATCATTTCACACGGCCAATTTTTCAAAGTGTTTGTAAAGAAAGAGCCTGAATATCAGAAACTCAAATATAGGGGCGGGTTATCTTTGTCTCAAGGCCCGCGATCGCTCTCCACAACCCTGGTCATAAGTAACTTCTCCAAGAAAGACCACAACAGATACTATGAAACCTGACATAAGCAGACCAAATGCTCCTTCCACGTGATGTAGAGTGAACGTGACGACTCGGGCATTGTCTCCTGTTGAAAATCTCTTCCCCATTATCTTTATCTTTTCAGCCCTCTTAATGTCTGAATACCACTTTGATACCAGTCCACCTTGCACGACCCTGGAGAAAATAGTATTGAAACGTTCCATATATGGACTGTGTCTGCGCAGATACATCACGATGTAAGTCACTCTTCTCCCATTGTGCAGCCTGACATACTTCTTCCTACCTGTTTGAGCATATAGAGTGCTCAAGAAGAAATCTGTATATATCGTACTAGCAATGAATGCGTAATTCTCGTCATTAGTTATCCTTGTCTTCCAGCTTTCCATTGAAGTACTGTTTTCAAATCTTGCAGACAGTTTTTGTTGAATATCATCATCCTTGGATAAAAATTTACGGTATGCTGACAAGGAACCCACGTGCAGCTCACTTACCAGTAGTTCCTCAACGGTGGTGATCTGGTGTTCATATCCACGATTAGTCAGCACTCCCACAAGCATCGACTGATAAGATGAAGTCAATAGCATACAGTAGAATAGCCACTGAGCAAAAAGAAATCTCTCTCTAAGAGTTGTTGGAGTGTAGATCACTGGTGTATTAAGTATCAGAGACCATGGGTTAAAAATGGCTGCAGTGATACTATAGCGTCTATCCTCTCTACACTTGTTAATTTCAATGAACACATTCACTACAGAGAACAAAATATACGACAGAATAATGACGAGCCAAATTCGTGAGTTAAATATGATAAAGATGGACTTCCAACGAGGAGTGGGTTTTGCAACAGGGACGTACCAATAAAAAGCATCATGAAGGAATACGTAGGTCATATCACATAATGATAACCTTTCATTGTTTGCTGTGGTAGAAGCAAAGGCCACATTTGCTCTTCCACTCAGGACATTGCCGAATATTCCTGTAAATGTTCGATTTTTCTGATTACCACCCCATCGCCCAAAATCAGGGTGCTGCGGAGGAGGCTCTAGAAAACGTGCTCTGTAACCAGATGACGCTGCCACGGTCAGGAATAACTGAGCTTGAGGGCCTTTGCTGTAGAAATATACCGAGGTCTGGTTGAAGGAATCATCCCTTTCAAAAATATGAGGTTCGTAGGCAAAAGTCGATGCTGTGATTTCACAATTGTTCAGTTTATGTGGTATTTTCTTGGGGAAAAGATTGACGTCATTCTCAAAACGTCCATAATGGTCCATGGCCCATGTATCTAGAAGAACTATGTCTGATGTATTTCTACCACAATTACCGGAGGAACTAAAGGGAAACCATGTGTGAAATTGTGCAGCAGAAAGCACGTCACTGAAGGTAATCACAATAACGTTTAGTACGTATATCTTCCACAGATCCTCAATAGCGCGTCGAACTGTTTGTAATTGGAACTCATCTGTTATAGGGAAGGCAATGGCTACAATAAATTTAGCACGATTATTCCAGACATAATTATCATCGAGAAACTCCACTTGTCGGGCAAGGTCCACATCTTGCAATGCACTTCCAATTAGAAATACAACATTGTCAGCAAACAACTTCGTCTGCCATTCCTCCCTATTTGGCTGGTGGTTTACCTGAGATAAAATCAACGATTGATGTAGAAATGCAAATCTACCGTGCAATTCATTCAGTAAATTGTTTTCAGAAATCAATAGTACATTTTGACCTTCACGAAAGTACCGTTCAGCAATTACTGATAGACAGTCATTAAGCTGTCGATTAGGTGACTTTACAACAAAATGTTCCGATAGTGTCCACACTGTTGCAAGCAGCAATAGATCGGCAGTGATTATCAAACATATTACATTCATTGCAGCGTGTGTGGCAGTCAAAGGATTCCAATAGTTGTTGTTGTTGTTTTAAGGGGCCTAACTTCTAGGTTATCGGCCAAAGGATTCCAATAGATCATCTGCAGCTGTTACAAGTGTGTTACATTCCTGGTAACATGTTGCCCAAGGAATTCGATGATCTCAGTAGACAATTGAAGATTTGTTACGAACTTAATCCTCAGATTAATCATACCTGCAAACAGGGAAGAAAGGAGTTAGATGGTAGACTATGCATCTTATAAGTTTACATTTTTAAAATATTGGGACAGTAAGAGGAAGTAAAATACAGAGCAACGTTTGAAACAATTTCACAGTAGCATTAGAAAAGAAAATATCTTCATTGAATGGGTTTATGACCGTCAATTGAATAATCTGGCAAATACTGACAAGTGTTTTCAAAAATCAATACTATATTTTGACCTTCACAAATGTACCGTTCAGCAATTGCTGATAGATAAGGTGGCGATTAGGCGATTTTACAACAAATATGCGCATCTTGCATTGCGTCCCAGACCCCAGCGGTGGTCTGGGCAAGGTGTACCAAGAGCCCACTGATGAGCCTGACTTGGTACACTAGACGAAACCCCAAAACACGCACGGAGAAAACCTGCAATATATGCTGGAGTTTAAAATAAAACTAATCATTGAATCGGTTGGCCTATTAGTAATACCACAAGAATCCACATTTTAGGACGGTACTGTCACGTGCTCTAGAATAGACGCATCGTTTACAATGAAAACAACTCTATGTATTAATCTCGTGTAATTTGTTTTCAGGTTTAGGGAAACACCCATTACAAATGGGTACAATCGTATGGACCGACTGAAAAGTATTTCATTTCAAAATAACTTAATAGTACAATCATTACTACTTGACTTATTTCCTCTAACACATAAGTGGAGCATAGGGCATCGACGAATTTCCACCATCGGACTCGGTTCTGCAACATGGTCTTGATATCCGTCCAGGTTTTCCCTCCACCTCGACGCTCCTCGGCCTGCCTCTTTATCTATTGTCTTGTGGGTTCCATTCCAGCGCTTGTCTGGCGATGTTGTTTTGATCACGTCTTAGCGTGTGTCAGGTCCATCTCCACTTCATGGGGCAGATGACTTCGCTGTTTTGCCCCTTAAAACAACAATAATTAACTAACATCTCAACTTCGTGAGATGCATCTCAATGTCAATAGGTGCTTGATTAGTTCTGTTCCATAGCTCTCCGATTGGAAATGGCCTGTGGTCACCATATCCTTAGGGTATTCGTCAGACACTTGCTCTACCCAAGGTTGCAGAATCGGATTCTGGCGCAGTCATTGGCATTTGAGGGTGCGCAAAAGCGAGGGAGCCGTGTCAGTAGATATACTGGCAGTTAAAGATCCCCTTCGGGGTAAAATTACGCTACCCCAGCATCTCTAAAAGCCGCAGTAGTTAAAAGAGACGTAAAACCAATCCCATTATTATTATTATTATTATTATTATTATTATTATTATTATTATTATTATTATTATTATTATTCTATGTATTGTCCCCTTGAGAAAGCGTACACGAGACTTTATTCGGGGGTGTACAGTTCATCGTCGTGAAGTTGGATATTTTGTACTTTGCTTCCGTATTTTCAAGGTGACATAAGGAGAATATAATTAGCAAAGATGACTCAACTTCAAACAAAACAAATATTTTAATATCCCGATAAGAATGACACAACAATGACACAAAAATCCCTTATGACACCCATATTTATCAACTCAACATCAAACAATCAAATACTAAATTACTCTGAATCAACATTACAGCAGCAAATAAACCAAATCATGGACCTCGTCCTTACTCCTCTTATTGTTGCGTGTATTGTGTTTGGCGGTTTTTACTGGCAAGACTACAGTTAGAATGAGTACATATTTCCATGAGATATGCTTCCATAGAACCAGATCGCAGGACGCATATCCATGAACATTTTTCACCACGCCTTGGCATCGGGATCCACACTTAATGGCTAACACAAAATGACATGACAATCGACCACACTACCCTTTACTAAAAATACACATTACTTCCGCGAGAAGTATTTATATCAGTGCCAAAAGCACACAAAATAAAGGTGCCTAAAAAGGTCTTACAGAAACAGGGTGAAAATACAATCGTGGTCATCCGTAACTAACTCATGGATAAACCGATCGTTTCCCGAACACACCAAAGTTACAGAGGCGCATCAAAAATGCGATAAAATATTTACAATAATTACGAGACAGTAGCCAACAAGGCAACAAAATACAAATCAGCATAATCATGAACTGCATTTCTGATGTGAAGAATTTGCACCAAATATTAATCTAATTCGTTTCGAATTATACAGGCTTTAACTGATCGTTATCACGGGAGCACGCACCTTGGCCCTAATGGCCCCTCCGTCCTTATCTGAGATCTGAGCCTTTGCAGTCTGGAATATCCAGCTCTCGACATTGTGTCAACACCAGGCAGGTCTCAAATTGTCTCTCAGCCACACGCTAGAGATCCGAAGAAAAAAATTAACAAGTAGTTCCGTAAAGAACTATAAGCCTATTTTCATATATCCTACTTATGTTAACTGCCACTATCAACATACAAAATTTCAGTTTGATTACTGTAATAGAATCGTAGATATTCGGGCCGTCTAAATATTTCGAATGGTCGCCATGTTGGATTGTTAAATGTATAGGCCATAGAGTCATGTACCATAACAAAAATTATTGCGTAGGTTCATTATTCAAACTATCACTTCGATCGCATGATTACGACACAAGAAATAAAAAACTTAATTTTAAAATTTGCACAGCCGCCATCATGAGGTTATGTAAACAATTGAACTAAATTAGATACCAGTGCATTACAATGTGTATAAACATTTCCTGTACCAGATTTCATAGCGTTTGGAACATTAAATAGCGAGAAAGGTCTATTTAAAATTTTCAAATTCGCTAGCCGCCATGTTAGTTTTGTAGTTAACCGGTTTTTGAAAGTCTTATATATGAATTTCCGGTAGTGCCCTTTATCTTCGTACAAAATTTCAGGGTACCGCTAATAGTTTCAGAGATATAGAATGCCAGTGAAATATTTCGCACATCCGCCATCTTGTGGTTATGTAAGCAATTGAATGAAGTTAGATGTCGGTGCATTACAATGTGTATGAACATATACTGTGCCAAGTTTTATTGCGTTTGGTTGGTTAAATCGTGAGAAACGTCTATTTAAAAGTCGCAAATTCGCGTGGCCGCCATGTTGGTTTTGTAGTTACCAGTCTTTCAAAAGTCACATAGATGAACTTTTAGTAGATCCCTTTCATCATCATCTTCATTTCCCGTTTCCAGCTTCCTGGGTCGGGTTGTGAATTAAGGACCTCCAACGTTTCCTGTCTCTCCACCACTCCTCTCCTGTTTTTAGTACTTCTTCAGATTTTCCTCCTCTCTTCTCTACACACTCCCACACTGTATCTGCCCATCTCTTTCGGGGCCTTCCTCGTGGTCTCTTCCCTGTCATCTTTTCCCAGAAAGTTTTCTTTGGTACTCTCTCCTCTCCCATTCTCATCATATGTCCATACCACTTTAACTTTGTTGTTTCTATCCTGTCCTGCAGCTTCAAGATTCCTGTCCTTTTTCTAATCTCTTCGTTTCTAACTCTATCTCTTCTGGTCTTGCTATCTATAACTCTTAGGAATTTCATCTCCGCGGCTTGTATTCTACTCTCCTCTCTTTTTGTATTAGTCCACTCTCCAGCTGCATATGTTAGTATGGGTCTGTAGTAGGTTGAATATAATACATTTTTACATTTCTTTGGGACATCTCGGTTCCACAGAATACCCCTTATTCTCTGGTAAAAAACTGTTCGCTTGTTGTATTCTCTTTCCAATTTCCTCAGTTATCCTTCCATCTTCTGTGATAACACTTCCCAAGTACTTGAAACTTTTAACCACTTCTAGAATTTTCCCATTCAATTCTATCTTTCCTCTTCCTTCCTTCCTTCCTTCCTCTTGACATTACCATTGTCTTGCTCTTCTCTGTGCTTACTTTCATCCCATATTTCTCTATTTCTTGATTCCATACATCTAGTTGTTTTTGTACTTCCTTTTCATCCTCGCCCCATATCACTATATCATCTGCAAACAGCATGGCCTTTGTTGCCTCTTGTCCCAATCTCTGTTTAACATTCTTGTGAATTTCATCCATGACTATGATGAATAGTAAGGGGGACAATACACTTCCCTGTCGGAGACCTGTTTCCACTTTAAACCATTCTGTTTCTCCTATACTGGTCTTCACGCTACTCACACAATATTTGTACATAGCTTTTAACATTTGGACATCAGCTCCGTTAACTCTCCTTTTCCTTAATACATTCCAAACCACCTGTCGAGGCACACTGTCGTACGCTTTCTCAATATCAATAAATGTCATCACCATGTCTTTTCCAAATTCCCATCTTTTCTCCATCATTTGCCTTAATGCAAAGATTAGGTCAAATGTTGATCTGTCTTTCCTAAAACCATACTGTTCTTCTTCCATCTCTCCTTCTATCTTCCTCCTCAGTCTGCCTTCCAGAACTCTCTCAAAGATCTTAGCTACATGAGCGATAAGAGTGATCCCTCTGTAGTTAATGCATTCCTTTTTGTCACCTTTCTTAAAAATCGGGATAATTAATCCCTTTCCCCATTCTTCTGGAATCTCTTTCTTCTTCCAAATTATTCCAAATAATCTATACAACCACTGTACACCTATTGGTCCCGCTGCTTTTATCATTTCTGTGGACACCTCATCCTCTCCTGCTGCTTTACCGCTCTTCATCTTCTGTATGGCTTCCTCTATTTCTAGCATAGTGATCTCCTTCTCATGTTCTTCTTCTTCTTCCATTGTTTCTTCTTGTTCTTTTTCATCTTCCAGTTCAATGTATTTAACATTTAGTAGCCTTGAAAAGTATTCTTCCCATCTTTTTAATATATCATCTCTTTGATACAATATCTGTCCTGCATCAGTTTTTACAAATTTTGTGTTTTCCCTACCTTTTACACTGTTTTTCACCCTTTATCGCCGTAATAAATTCCAGGGTGATATCGGGAATAGTTTCGGAGATATTGAATGCTGGTGAAATATTTCGCACAGCCGCCATGTTGGATTGGTGAAACGTAACAAAATTTGAAGGGCAAGGTCGAGGTCGCCCGGAATAGTGCTATGAACTTACCGAATTTCATTGAAATCGCTCTAGCCGTTTAAAGGTTATTAGGGGGACACACACACACCTCACACACACACACACGCGCACACACACACACACACACACGCACACACACACACACGCACACACACACGGACAAAAGGTGATCTCATAAGCCTATTTTTTCAAAATTGAAAATAGGCTAAAAAATTAACAATCACACTCTGGAATAAAACACATATCAACTCGTAGATCTGTCCTAAAAACTGCACCATGCAATTTGGGATCTGTAGAATACTTAACAGTGACGTCTTCGACGCCATGCAGCTGACACGTAACTGACCTCGGCCAGACCCCGCTCAGGATAATAATAATAATAGACCCATGCCTTGGTACAACACACCATCACCCTCAATTTGCTCCAGATCACAGATAAACCTAAAAAAAAAAAAATATAGTGCTCCAACACACAACAAATTACTACGTGCTCAAATACAAAAGAATGATTACCAGAGAAGCTGAATGCTTCTCGCTAAGAAAATATGCAATATCGCATAAAATTTACAGCCTGTGTAACCCGAAGTTTCTCACACAAAATAACACATTTTCCCCCCTACACTGTAATTACGTTACCTAACCAAAGCTTCACTTATCATCAGCGATACAGTCCGCTCATTTGCTGTATCTGTCATAAAAACACACTCAGTGCACACGAGTACAATTTAATCGACTGTCCCGCACAAATTGTAATGAAATACAAAAGAATAACCACGATACTCTTCACAAATTAAAATAGTGATCGGTCAACAAAAACATTCTAATCACACAAAAGAAAACAAAACAACTACACAATATATACAGGGATTCCCCGATTACCAAAACTAGGCTACATAATGAAATAAATAATTCTGCACTCATCCTTTCCAGTCACCTCCATCGTTGACGTTTCCTGGGCATGACCCCAACCATGTGCGCTTAGCACCCAATCATTCCCGTGTTCGATTTCAGTAGCACCATTCTTCCTTCAGCTGCTGATACCACGGTCTCCATTTCTGGCTGGCTGCTTCAAAATAGAATGTCAGTTCGTTTTAAAATAGTGCCTCACACAATATCCCTAATAGATTGCTAGCGTGGATTGCTGTATCCACCCACAAGTCCTGATAGCAATATTTAGCGATGACTGTCCCTCACTTATAGCAAAGAGCTATCTAGAACATTTCACACGCAAAACACATTAATTTATACACTTGAGATGCGGTAGTATTTCATCTCCTAAGAGCAATGATTTTATCAAAGTTTAAGTTCCTCTCTTTTACTGGCTCGAAACTTGCTAAGTCCAGAGACTTGCATATTAACAGAGATTGTCACTTCCCAAAATAGTAATGTAGAACGAGCGTAGTCAGCCTTCACAATCTGTCAACGAATGAAATAACAATGTTTTTCAGTGAACACTCCACTCAGTATTTATACATTTTAGTCCGAAAAGTGGGGGCGGGACTGAATAAAATATCTAATTATTCAACCAGTAGTCCTACAGACACACAACACATATCAGGGATCTTGTCTTGATGTGAATCGAATATAAATGGCATGCGGGTTTTATTTTCATCTTGCAATTAATCGTAATCAATTTCCCTCCTTAATTTCTTCTGTTGCCGTATCTTCGAAATAGCGCGATCGGCCCCGCGTCCTCATTTCTTATTGGTTGCGGTGCTGTTTCTGAACTCGCGGTAAAATGTGGACCCCGCCCGCGTAGGCATCGACGCACAGTCGTTTCCCTCGCAATTTCTCCTGCTTCTCCGTCTTTTCCCTTGTCTCACAAAGAACAGACGCTTAGGGGTGACTCATTTTGCCCAACGTGCCAACTAGGTTCTTGAACTCCAGCTAACGGGTTGTGTCCCTTTCTTCAGTCCGGGTTGCATTCCAAACTCACCCCAGCCCCATTGTTTGAACAGGATGTCAGGATCCCTTCTTCTTGCCAGGTAGCTTCTCAATTTCAACATACTAGCAAGCCTTCTTCAAATGTCATCTTTCGTCCTCACACAGACCAGAAATATGAAACATTAATTTGTGGCAATCATATTAAGGGTTCATTCGTCCTTTTCTTAGGAAAAATCGAATCGATACATGGATTCGATTTTTTCTGTGCTTTCATACAGTCTAGTACACAAAATTTCAAATTTTATTCTGGCTGTGTGGTGTCCTCCTGTCATTACTAATGAGTTTCTTCATTTCTGACTCACTTCGACACCGCCTTCTGTCCGCTCGCTACCTGCCTTGTTCCCATTCATCTCCGCTCTCTCTCTAAGCGAGTCTGACCTCGACTGACTGCACTGTTTGTAAACAAACCATTACTCGTTTCTTCCTCCAGATGCTTGCTCCAATCTCCCCGTGCTGTTTGTTGAGGTTTATTGGTAATGTACCACATTTGCCTCAGCGACGTCTTCTTCGTACACAAACGGCTCCGTCCTTTTCTTCATTCGCTTATAAGGTCCATATTTCCAGTGAGTAGTCCTGCTCTCCAAGTTCCACGACAGCAATGTCACACTCGTCCTCCCCTTCATCACATAGTTCCTCAATGGTTTCCTCGTTAATTGTTTCCAGCATCCAGGTGTCTACTTCCTGATCATTAGGTCCGTCGTCCATGTGTAAGGTAACTTCCCTTATTCCTTCAATCTGCCGAAAGCTCACAATATTGTTGTGCAGGTCAATAATTGCTTGGTAATCATAAATAAAGTTTGCCCCTAATATGACATTAAAATTCATTCTTGCCATAACAATGCAAGTCTGTGCGAAGGTGTGGCCTAAAATATACAGTTCTATGTACGCTTGGTGCTTGCATACTATAGATCGCTCGGGAATTACACCCCTTACTTTCAACTGTGGTACAGAAATCAAAGGTACATGTTGATTACGTGCCAGTTCCTTCAACAATGTCTCTGATATAAGACTCACTTGCGCCCCGGTATCTAAAAGGCATCTTACATTCAATCCCCCAATCCATGCATAAATTACTGGTAGTTTCTTGATGTTATTTGTCTGTGGCTTAGTAACCTCCTCCAGGCAATCTTCCGGTCTTGCAACCCACTCTGCTATGTGTTCAACAATTCTACCATCACGGTCATCAGCCCCATGCTGTTTTGCCTGGCTATCTCCTTTAACTGAAATTATTGTTTTTTTATTCCGAGAGTTCCTCGGTATCGCCCCCTGGTGCGTGTTTCCTGCGGCCTTTCTAAACTTTCAGCTCCCTGATCCTCGAATGTGTCCGGGTTCTGGTGGGTTTTCCTGGCTCTTTCCCATCTATCTGGTTCATTATTCTCCGTAGCATGTAACTCCTGCAGGTACCTCTGTGATTCGTGATATCTCTCGTTCCAGTTGTTGTGGTGCCCTCTTTGGTACCCCCCTGTCTGCTGTCTGTCGTTACGCTACTGACGATCATTTCTCGTGTCACCATTCCTTCGGTACGGAAATTCCTGCCCTCTATCATTTTCGCCTTCCTGATATCCTCTTTGGTACGGTCTGTAATTATTTCCGTTGTTCCTGTAATTTCCTCTGTTTTCGTACCTCCCGTACTGTCCGTTATTATTTTCTTGCCGGCGCTGATCTGTTCCAGTATTTATTGCTTGTGACCTCGTGCTAGTGTTATTATTAGCGCCCTCACTCACAACCTCTGCAGTGTTTACTTGCTCGCTGTGTCTCGCGCCCCGAGGCGGTAGCTGTAGGCTGGTCTCATCTAGGTTCCTGAGCATCTCTTCCGCTCCGACTGCTGTCGTTATATTTGCCGTTACCAGGAACTGCTGGACATTCATGGGAAGCTGTTTTCCTATTGTCATTACCAAGTCTTTTTCGGACGGTGGGTCATCTATATCTTTCAGTTTTAATAGCTGTTGGGTAAGGAAATTGGCAAATCTTGTTGGGTGGGTAGAATGATACTTGCGAGCGTACAAGTCCATTCTTAGACTTTGTTGCAGGGCCGACGACCAATATTTTTTTAAGAATGCATCCTTAAAGTCCTGCATGTTCCCAAAAGTATATTTGAAGCTCTGATACCAAATTAAGTTGCTCCCATTCAAAAACTTCTCTACCATTCATAATTTCTTACTTTCCGGTACCCCCTGATCTGTAAAGAAATCGTCTAGTTCCCGCAAGAATTGTTTAGGCGTGGTCCCTGTTCCATCTGTGTATCGATTTGGTTTGTACTCATTGCCCCTGATCACTTGTATAATTTGTGTGGGTAATGCGGTTTGCTCTGGGGTCGACGTCTGGCCTCTAAACTTCTCAAATACTCTTGTGCTGCAACCGGTCAATGGGCTCTGCTCATTACTCAGCCCTCTTTCCGTTCCGTTACTCGCCCCCAAGCTATTTACCATCTCCAAGCTATTATTGTTCTCCAAGCCCGCTCTGTCTTTCACGGATGTCAACAACGTGTCCAGCTCTTCTGACTTGAGTTCTGCTTTAACCAATTAATCATCCTGTTCCTGCAGTTTCGAATGCACATTTTTTTCTAATAGTTGCAACCTGGCGAGATTATCTCCTAATTTCTTGATTATAGATAGGCGTTCTTCTTTACTATTTTCCCTTTCTTGGCTCAAATCTTTGCGTATTTTAATCTTCAATCCTTCGAATTTCGCCTCAAGTTTCTCTGCGTTTTCCTCCTGATTTATTTCCATCCTATCTAGCCGTATTTCTATTTGACTATTATTTGCATCAAAGGACGCCTTTAATTCACCTTGCTCTTTCTCTATCCCTTTCAAAAGCTCCGTCGCTTTCATTTCGGCCCACTCCATCTCTTTAACTATGCCTAGCAAGTTATTGTCCACTGCTTCGATTTGTTGCTGCATACCCTGAGTGTTCGCTTCCACCTTATCAAAACGTTCTTTCAATTTTTCGTGCGCTTCTTTCATTTCATCCGAATTATAGCTACATGCCTGTTCAATTTGTTTCAGCTTAGCGTTTGCGGTTTCATCAAGAATTCCAAGTTTTCTGTCGAAGCTCTCCTCCATCTCTTTCATACGACCTACTTGTTAGTCGTTGTTTTTGCTTGCTTCACTGGCTAACTGGTCCATCTGCTCCTGAGTATTTTGTTTGATCTTATCCGATAGCTGACTAAATTGCTCCTGGTTTTTCTCGCTTTGGATAACCGACTGTTCCGCGATACGCTTATTTATTTCCTCGGACTGTTGTGAAATACGATTGTTTATTTCCTCAACTTGTACCCTACTCTGTTCTTTCAGTTCAGCTCTCATTTTCTCTAAATTTTCAATGTTCCTTGCCGTGGCAAGCTCCACAAGCTGCTTGATTTCCTCGACTGTCGCCATGACAACAAAATAAATTCACTTGAGAATATAGGGGCCATGCACATAGAAACATCAACTTCCGCCACGCACACACACAACAATGCATTTAAATATTTTAATCATACTTAATTCATTTACTTTATTTTAACCTCCCGCAAGGCAATCATCCTTGAGTATATCATTACTTTAATTTACTTAGTGTCAACCCTTAATATCGGTTATTAAAATTTTCCCTAATTTAATTGGCTTTATGTTACCACCAAGACTTAATTATCAAATATAATTAATCTTTCCAGGGTTAACACCCTCCTACTACATTTTTGAGTTTGTCATCACTACACATTTCTAATTAATTTATAGTCGAACGCCCGGATACTCACATTATCTCAAAATCATCAATATCAAATCAAGTAATGTGTCCCGTATTTAATATTTACTGACAAACTCCAAGATTCTACTTTATTTCTCACATCTGGCGGAAAAACTTCGCCTATTAACTGAATTTAACAAAACCTGAAACAGTGGCAAAACTTGTATACCAAATTTCTAAAACCACGTTTCTCAAAAATGCCAACCAACCTAACACGAAATAGCCCCATCGTTGGCTTGCGCCATTCTTCCTATGTCCCCTTGAGAAAGCGTACACGAGACTTTATTCGGGGGTGTACAGTTCATCGTCGTGAAGTTGGATATTTTGTACTTCGCTTCCGTATTTTCAAGGTGACATAAGGAGAATATAATTAGAAAAGATGACTCAACTTCAAACAAAACAAATATTTTAATATCCCGATAAGAATGACACAACAATGACACAAAAATCCCTTATGACTCCCATATTTATCAACTAAACATCAAACAATCAAATATTAAATTACTCTGAATCAACATTACAGCAGCAAATAAACCAAATCATGGACCTCGTCCTTACTCCTCTTATTGTTGCGTGTATTGTGTTTGGCGGTTTTTACTGGCAAGACTACGGTTAGAATGAGTACATATTTCCATGAGATATGCTTCCATAGAACCAGATCGCAGGACGCATATCCATGAACATTTTTCACCACGCCTTGGCATCGGGATCCACACTTAATGGCTAACACAAAATGACATGACAATCGACTACACTACCCTTTACTAAAAAATACACATTACTTCCGCGAGAAGTATTTATATCAGTGCCAAAAGCACACAAAATCAAGCTGCCTTAAAAGGTCTTACAGAAACAGGGTGAAAATACAATCGTGGTCATCCGTAACTAACTCATGGATAAACCGATCGTTTCCCGAACACACCAAAGTTACAGAGGCGCATCAAAAAAATGCGATAAAATATTTACAATAATTACGAGACAGTAGCCAACAAGGCAACAAAATACAAATCAGCATAATCATGAACTGCATTTCCGATGTGAAGAACTTGCACCAAATATTAATCTAATTCGCTTCGAATTATACAGGCTTTAACTGATCGTTATACGGCAGCACGCACCTCGGCCCTAATGGCCCCTCCGTCCTTATCTGAGATCTGAGCCTTTGCAGTCTGGAATATCCAGCTCTCGTCATTGTGTCAACACCAGGCAGGTCTCAAATTGTCTCTCAGCCACACGCTAGAGATCCGAAGAAAAAAATTAACAATCACACTCTGGAATAAAACACATATCAACTCGTAGATCTGTCCTCAAAACTGCAGCATGCAATTTGGGATCTGTAGAATACCTAACAGTGACATCATCCTTATGAGTCCTGTCTTCGACGCCATGCAGCTGACACGTCACTGACCTCGGCCAGATCCCGCGCAGGATAATAATAATAATAGACCCATGCCTTGGTACAACACACCATCACCATCAATTTGCTCCAGATCACAGATAAACCTAAAAAAAAAAAATATATAGTGCTCCAACACACAACAAGTTACTACGTGCTCAAATACAAAGGAATGATTACCAGAGAAGCTGAATGCTTCTCGCTAAGAAAATATGCAATATCGCATAAAATTTACAGCCTGTGTAACCCGAAGTTTCTCACACAAAATAACACATTTTCCCCCCTACACTGTAATTACGTTACCTAACCAAAGCTTCACTTATCATCAGCGATACAGTCCGCTCATTTGCTGTATCTGTCATAAAAACACACTCAGTGCACACGAGTACAATTTAATCGACTGTCCCGCACAAATTGTAATGAAATACAAAAGAATAACCACGATACTCTTCACAAATTAAAATAGTGGTCGGTCAACAAAAACACTCTAATCACACAAAAGAAAACAAAACAACTGCACAATATATACAAGGATTCCCCGATTACCAAAACTAGGCTACATAATGAAATAAATAATTCTGTACTCATCCTTTCCAGTCACCTCCATCGTTGACGTTTCCTTGGTATGACCCCAACCCTGTGCGCTTAGCACCCAATCATTCCCGTGTTCGATTTCAGTAGCACCATTCTTCCTTCAGCTGCTGATACCACGGTCTCCATTTCTGGCTGGCTGCTTCAAAATAGAATGTCAGTTCGTTTTAAAATAGTGCCTCACACAATATCCCTAATAGATTGCTAGCGTGGATTGCTGTATCCACCCACAAGTCCTGATAGCAATATTTAGCGATGACTGTCCCTCACTTATAGCAAAGAGCTATCTAGAAAGTTTCACACCCAAAACACATTAATGTATACACTTGAGATGCGGTAGAATTTCATCTCCTAAGAGCAATGATTTTATCAAAGTTTAAGATCCTCTCTTTTACTGGCTCGAAACTTGCTAAGTCCAGAGACTTGCATATTAACAGAGATTGTCACTTCCCAAAATAATAATGTAGAACGAGCGTAGTCAGCCTTCACAATCTGTCAACGAATGAAATAATAATGTTTTTCAGTGAACACTGCACTCAGTATTTATACATTTTAGTCCGAAAAGTGGGGGCGGGACTGAATAAAATATCTAATTATTCAACCAGTAGTCCTACAGACACACAACACATATCAGGGATCTTGTCTTGATGTGAATCGAACATCTATGGCATGCGGGTTTTATTTTGATCGTGGAATTAATCGTAATCAATTTCCCTCCTTAATTTCTTCTGATGCCGTATCTTCGAAATAGCGCAAACGGCCCCACGTCCTCATTTCTTATTGGTTGCGGTGCTGTTTCTGAACTCGCTGTAAAATGCGGACCCCACCCACGTAGGCGTCGACGCACAGTCGTTTCCCTCGCAATTTCTCCTGCTTCCCCGTCTTTTCCCTTGTCTCACAAAGAACAGACGCTTAGGGGTGACTCATTTTGTCCAACGCGCCAACTAGGTTCTTGATCTCCAGCTAACGGGTTGTGTCCCTTTCTTCAGTCCGGGTTGCATTCCAAACTCACCCCAGCCCCATTGTGTGAACAGGATGTCAGGATCCCTTCTTCTTGTCAGGTAGCTTCTAAATTTCAACATACTAGCAAGCCTCCTTCAAATGTTATCTTTCGTTCTCACACAGACCAGAAATATGAAACATTAATATGTGGCAAACATATTAAGGGTTCAGTATATAAAAATAATTACAAAACCACTTATAGTGCTCTGATTGAAAGCAAACTAAGATATGTTATATCAGCTTGGGAAATTCAAAACACAACTTTAATTAATAATCTGGAAGATAGCCAAAAAAAGGTTCTTTAAATATTTCACTGGTATCCCTTATTTTAATATTAAAGAATTGTTTCAAATTACTGTACTGAATCTCTACTACCATGATCCAAGATTCAGGCATAAGGTCTCTCACAACATACAAACAAGAGCCATAACAAGTGCTATATATGTAAAACCTTTATGTATAAATAGCTATGGTTTCAAGAGACTAAATTATATTATACCATCACAACTTAATGAACTACCACCTAGATTGTCAAACATGAACAGCACACAACTAGCTATACTGTACATCGCATTTAAAACTATTATCTAACTAAACATTAACTTATAACATAAACTTATTATTATAACTACTATAGTGTAACTATTTGTGTTTTTAACTATTTACATTAATATTAAAATTTTTCTCATTACCACCTAACATGTTAAATCAATAAATAAATAAATATATATATATATATATATATATATATATATATATATATATATATATAACAAGCTGACCCGGCAGACGTTGTCCTGCCAATCATAGAAAGTGTTGTAACTTTGTTTCTTGAAGTGCTTTTGGATACACATTTTTTTTCAATTTCTGTTAACTGCCTCTAAACTATCGTGAATTGAATTAACTAATTTAGAAACATTCGTTGGAGCGTGCACAACTCTCCATAATTTCATCGCAAACGGATAAATGGCATTTAACGCATACGGGATTTGGGTTAAATGATTCGTGCGCTGTCACTCATTTGTTGAATCAACTCGTGCTCCACCAACTGTGAAATGGATTTACTAAGTTAGAAAGCTTCACGTAAGTGTACACAACAACTAATCAAAGTTTCATCGCAATGAACGCATTCAGGATTTTGTTGGAACGCTTCGCGCGTCGTTACTCATTTGTTACATCTACTCGTGCGCTATCAATATTGTAAAATGGATTTACCAAGTTGAACACCTTCCCTGGCGTGTACACAACAACTCATCAAAGTTTCATCGGAATCGGATGAATGACATAGGAACGCATAAGTGATTTTCTTTAAACGATTCGCGTGTCGTCACTCATTTGCTGAATCTACTCATGCGTTACCTATTGTAAAATAGGTTTACTAAGCCTGAAACCTTCTCTGGCGTGTACTCAATGATTCACCAAGGTTTGATCGCAATCGGATGAATGATATATGACCGCATATGCCGTCGCTCATTTGTTGAATCTACTCGTACGCTACTTATTAAAAACTGGATTCACTAAGACAGAAACATTTCCTGGAGTGAACACAACAATTCACCAAAGTTTCATCGCAATCGGATAAATGGTATATGGACGAATACGGTACTTTGTTGAAATGATTCGCGTGCCGTCACACATTTGTTGAATCTACTCGTGCGATACCTATTGTAAAATGGATTTATTAAGCCAGAAACCTTCCGTAGGGTGTACACAACATCTCACCCAAGTTTCATCGTAATCGGACGAATGGTATTTGAACGCATACGGGACATTATTGAAACGCTTCGTGCATACGGGACTTTGATCAAAAGTTCGCGCGTCGTTGCTCATTTGTTGAATCTACTCGTGAGCTACCTATTGTAAAATGGATTTACTAAGATAGAAACCCTCACGTAAATGTTCACAACATCTCACCCAAGTTTCATCGCTATCGGACGAATGGTATTTGAACGCATACGGCACTTTGTTGAAACGCTTCGCACGTCGCCGCTCATTTGTTGAATCTACTCGTGCGCAACCTCCTGTGAAATGGATTACTAAGTTAGAAGCCTTCACTTAAGTGTACACAACAACTCATCAAAGTTTCATCCCAATCTATGAATGGAATATAAACTTATACGGGATTTTGTTGAATCGCTTCGCGCTTCCCTCATTTGTTGAATCTAGTCGTGCGCTACCTTATGTGAAATTGATTTACTAAGCCAGAAGCCTTCCCTGGAGTGTACACAACATCTCACCCAAGTTTCAGCGCTATCGGACGAATTGTATTTGAACGGGACCTTTTTGAAACGCTTCGCGCGTCGTCGCTCATTTGTTGAATCTATTCGTGCGCTATCTATTGTAAAATGGATTTACTAAGCTCACTCAACATATCACCCAATTTTCATGGCAATCGGATGAATGGTATATGAACGCATACGGGACTTTGTAACGCTCTAACGTGCAGAGACAAACAGTAGAATTCGACATCACTGCCACCTTTGGTATAAAACACAACTTTCCGCCACGGGCGGAGTGTATGTAATGGCGGTAGTTGCACAGGTTGCGACCAGGTGGCTCTAACGTGCAGAGACAAACCGTCCAAAGACATCAGCTTTCACGAAGGCCAAGGCTAGTGGTTTCCATGACGACTGTTTTGACTGTATATTGTGGTTCTAAAATTGTGTGTAAATTGTGGTTCTAAAATTGTGTTCATTCCACCTACCGGGTCAGATTGTGAATCTAAACCATACATGGACCCACCCTAATATACATACCAAATTCCATCAAAATTATTAAAACAAAACAAAATAAAAAATCAATAATCTATATATTTAAAACAGTAAGGTGATTTTTGTTACCACGAGATTGAGAGAACGACAGAACCGATTTACTTCGTAGAGCACTCTAACGAAAGCTCTTGGCCTCTAGATTTGCAGAGTGTCTATAAAATAAACAAATATATTACGGTATATTTTTGAATTAATATAGAAAATAGCAGAATTCTCTTCCCTCACGCATGCGCACAATCCGCCTGGGGACATGACAAAATGGCGGTGAGAAGTCCATTAAAATGTAAGTTATTTAATAAGCTTGCATGTAATTGAAAACATACATTAACCAAGTTCTGGCAATAAAATATAATAACAGTATGAACGTATACGAATGTGCAACATTGATTTATTTGGATAATGAAATGGATTATTTCCTTCAGACAGCGGCTTTTAATGATAAAGAACGGCTGCGTCGGCTGCTCTCCAAGAGTGCTCGAGTAGCTATGTGGTTAAGGCGACAGACTGTAGTTCCAAGCTTCACCGGTTCGATCCCATCCCTCGAGGATATATATATATTTTTTTTTTTTTACCACTGAAATATTGTTTAATCAAGGAGTATTAGTAAGGTTTTATGTCTGTTAAAGACATATTTCTACATTCCCTCTCGGTATATTTTTGAATTAATATAGAAAATAGCAGAATTCTAGCACCTCACGCATGCGCACAATCCGCCTGAGGTCATGACAAAATGGCGGTGAGAATTCCACTAAAATGTAAGTTATTTAATAAGCTTCCATGTAATTGAAAACATACATTAACCAAGTTCTGGCAATAAAATATAATAACAGTATGAACGTATACGAATGTGCAACATTGATTTATTTGGATAATGAAATGGATTATTTCCTTCAGGCAGCAGCTTTTGAAGATAATGAATGGCTGCGTCTGCTACCGATCGAGATTGCGCGAGTAGATATGTGGTTAAGGCGACAGACAGTGATTCCTAGGTTCGCCGGTTCGATCCCAGCCCTCGCCGATATAAGTTTTTTTTTTACCATTGAAATATTGTTTAATCAAGGAGTATTAGTAAGGTTTTATGTCTGTAAAAGATACATATTTCTACATTCCCTCTCAATACGTTTTATTTCCGTTTTACCATTGCATTACAGGATGTGATCAAAAGAGCAAACTGTTGTCCTCAGTACGCCGTTTAAATATCTGCAATCAGTTCCTATAACTGACAACAGATGGCAGTACATCGCCCATATAGTTCCAGTAACTGATAGCAGATGGCAGAACCATTGCATCGATATATTTAAAACCCAAGACATGGCACGTTTTCACGTGATGGAGAATTATAAAGGAGGGGAATATTTAAGAAGTGAAATTTTGAGGAACATTAACCGACAGTTGAATGTGTAGGCTATGTTGTTTATGTACCTTAATATTGCAATTTCTTCCCAATGCTTCGGTGGTCAAGTTATTAGCGTCCTAGACTAAAAGTTATAATTATGCATCGTCGATATACTCTTAAATTATTAAAGAAAAAAGTAGTTTTCCAGGTACTCGCGCGTGTCCACAATTGCTTTCGCCATAAGAGACACTTGGCAAACATAATTCGTTTGAAGGGCTCCGACATCGTGGTCACTCAGCCCCGTGTACTTGGGTGTGTATGTGTGAAATTTTCTCTCATAACCTGTGTTATTGTGATGGCTGCATTCCTGTGTGTATTTGTAATTAAGGTGGTAAATGGCAAGGAGACGGCCAAGGCCTTAAGTTAGGAACCATCCCGGTATTTGCCTTAAGTGGAAGTTGGAAACCACGGAAAACCACATCCAAGATTGTCGAGGTGGGAATTAAACCTTCCTCTTCTTAGTTATACCTCAAGAGACTGAATGTGCCCCGTTTTTGCTCTCAGACCAGAATTCAATTTCTTGGCAGAGCAGGAAATGTAACCCGGGTCTCCGGGGCGAGTGACAAGAATAGGTGGGCCTCCATGTGTTAATACGATTTTTGACATGCACGGGACATATAATTCAAAAACTGCCTCCATTAGGGTGACTGCCGAAGTGAGTATTGAGTATAGGCCTATGGTCGTTCCAGTAGTTGGCGAAGTGATTCTATGTTCCCCTGCAAAATGTACTGTCATAACCTATAACAGGTGATGGAAATTGCTTATTAAGAGCAGTTTCGTACTGTTTATAACAAAATGAAGAACGTCATTCTGAGCTGCGTTTTCAAGCTATCGCAAAAAATTTCGCTGGCAGGAACAATTATAAGGAATTTATTTTAAGCGATCAGTCTCATCGCATGGTCCTCACCAACCAACTTGAGTATGAAAGTCTCTGGACGGTCATGTTGAACTTCATTGTATAAGACAATTGTTTAATGATTATTTGTTTAGAGTACTGAGTCTAACTACGCAGTTGATTTCGGCAATGGAAGTATTATTTGCCATGTAATATTTAGCGGCTCCGTTATTGCAGGACACTATAGTGTTATCGAATAATACGAAGCCACATTTAAAATCCAATATAAATAGGCCATTTCAGAAACAATTCCAGATATTATGCAGTACAGTGTACTGTAAGGTCTTTGACGATCAAATGTAAACATTGTTCTACATTGTACTTCCCTTGCGTAAAATCTATGCGTGGTTACTTTGGTCTTTACTGTTGTGAGGGTAAAATTGATCTGCTGGAATATAAAATATTTGCCAAGCTGCAACAATGTAATGATATTAATTTAAAAGTCATTGAACTTATATCCAGTAGTTCAAACACATACATCAGCGTTAACAGATTGGATACTGAAGATGAAAGCCAGCTACTTTATTTCCCTTTTTTGAATTTTTCAATTCCTTGGAATTAAGTGATTCGCCTCCACATACTCCGAACGTTTGAGCCATAGTTATGCTCCTTAGAAATCTGAACGTTTCCCAAGGACTCATATATGGTAATGTATTAATTGTAAGAAATATGTAAGTAATTGCTTGGATTCGGATATAATAGGTGCAGTAATATTAGGCAGAGAGATCAAATCCTACGACTTGATTCAACACCTTCCGATAAAACACTTGCAGGTACAGTACATTTTCTTTTAATAGGCAACAATGTCCTATTCGCTCGGCCTACTTTATCACAATCAATCAAGCTCAAGGAGAAACTCTTGAACGTATTGGGCTATTTACCTAATCACGTTTTAAGTCATGACCAGCAGGATAGTGAAGGTACAAACAAGGTCCTGTATGGGATGGTAAAGAATAAGAGGCGGAAGGATCCTACGGATTATGTCAGAATGGTGAACAAAAGGGGACAAGGGATACAAAATAGGGAAGAACTGAAGAAAATGTGGAAAGAATATTTTGAAGAACTCCTGAACCCAAATGGAAACCACGGCGAGGAAGAAGAAATCGGGGAAGAGGTACAGTAGATGAACTGCAAACAGAAAAGGACTTAACATGGAAAGAAGTGGAAGATGCAGTGAGGAAGATGTAAGGAGGGAAGGCACCGGGTGTGGATGAGTTGAGTGTGGAGATGGTGAGAGCAGCAGGAGAGGTGGGGATACAATGGTTGTACCGAGTGATGAAGGCAGCATGGAAGGAAAGGAAGACCCCAGAGGACTGGAAAAAGGGAATAATTGTCCCGATCTTCAAGAAAGGTAGTAGAACAGAATGCAAAAACTATCGGGGAATAAGACTGATGAGTCATTGTGCAAAGATGTTTGAGAAAGTTTTAGAAAGGAGAATTAGGACAAGGATAGAAGGAGGGATGAGGGAAGAACAACATGGCTTCAGAGCAGGAAGGTCCAAAGTGGATTTGATTTTTGCTGTAAGTCAGTTACAAGAACAGCACTATGAGTATGGAACAGATCTACTGATGGCCTTCCTGGACATTGAGAAAGCATATGACAGTGTATGCAGAAACAAAGTATGGAAGTCCCTGGAGGATAGAGGAGTAGAAAAATGGACTATAAGGAGGATAAAAGAGATGTACAAGGGAAGCGTGAGCTGTGTGAAAGTGGGAGGAGAGAGATCGGACTGGGTGGAACAGAGAAACGGCCTGAAACATAGAAGTGCACTATCACCGTTACTTTTCATTGTGGTGATGGATGACATAATGACCCGAGCGGCACAAGTAATTGGGGAAGGAAAGATGAAAGCAATGGTGTTTGCGGATGATTTGATGATTGTGGAAACAAGGAGGAGGAGGTACAGGAACAGTTGGACGTGTGGGAAGGAATAATTCAAGGATATGGGATGAAATTTAGCATAAATAAGAGTGAGATGGTGATCACAACAAGGAAGAAGGAAAGGACCACAACGGGAATAATAATTGGTGGGGAACAGCTGAAGAAAGTGGAGAGTTTCAAGTATCTGGGAAGCCTGATACAAGAGAATGGAAGAAACGGTAGAGAAATAAATGAGCGGGGGAGACAGGCAGAAGCATTCCGGAGGAGTGTGAGAAGCATGTTATGGAGCAGGGATGTCCCTCAGAACAGCAAGTAGATCATATATCGTACTATGTCCCTATCCTGACGTATGCCTCGGAGACCTGGGTTATGAAAGGAAGGGAGAAGAGCAAAATACAGGCCAGTGAGATGAGGTTCTTGAGAAGCAGTATTGGAGCTACAAAGAGGGACAGAATAAGAAATGAGAGGACCAGAGAATTAATGAAGGAGGAACCATTACAGGATGGTATAGAGAAATCTAGACTTATATGGTATGGACATGTAAAACGAATGGAGGAGAAGAGGATACCCATGAGGATACACGAGACGAAGTGGGAAGGAAAGAGACCAAGAGGGAGACCGAGAGACAGGTGGCTGAAGGGGGTGGAAGAAAGCGTGAAGAAGAGAGGAGAAGACTGGACAAGGGTGGAGGCTGAGAGATGGTGGGAAGACAGAAGACGTTGGAGGGGCTTGTGTTCCAAACAGACCCGGCCAGTGGCTGGAAACTGTGCAAGATGATGATGACCTCATCACGTTTTCAGTCATGACCAGCAATATGTTGCAATGCTGAGAGTGCTATCTTTTGACGCCCTTAAAGTTGCAATAGTGCTAAAAAGTAATCGTACAAAGAATGTAACTTATATAAGAAGCTTCTTCAGTAAATTTGTTTTCCATTGTCCGTCATGTTTTGACGGGTTTCATCTAGTCTATATATTTAAAACAGTAAGGTGATTTTTGTTACCACGAGATTGAGAGAACGACAGAACCGATTTACTTCGTAGAGCACTCTAACGAAAGCTCTTGGCCTCTAGATTTGCAGAGTGTCTATAAAATAAACAAATATATTACGGTATATTTTTGAATTAATATAGAAAATAGCAGAATTCTCTTCCCTCACGCATGCGCACAATCCGCCTGGGGACATGACAAAATGGCGGTGAGAAGTCCATTAAAATGTAAGTTATTTAATAAGCTTGCATGTAATTGAAAACATACATTAACCAAGTTCTGGCAATAAAATATAATAACAGTATGAACGTATACGAATGTGCAACATTGATTTATTTGGATAATGAAATGGATTATTTCCTTCAGACAGCGGCTTTTAATGATAAAGAACGGCTGCGTCTGCTGCTCTCCAAGAGTGCTCGAGTAGCTATGTGGTTAAGGCGACAGACTGTAGTTCCAAGCTTCACCGGTTCGATCCCATCCCTCGAGGATATATATATATTTTTTTTTTTTACCACTGAAATATTGTTTAATCAAGGAGTATTAGTAAGGTTTTATGTCTGTTAAAGACATATTTCTACATTCCCTCTCGGTATATTTTTGAATTAATATAGAAAATAGCAGAATTCTAGCACCTCACGCATGCGCACAATCCGCCTGAGGTCATGACAAAATGGCGGTGAGAATTCCACTAAAATGTAAGTTATTTAATAAGCTTCCATGTAATTGAAAACATACATTAACCAAGTTCTGGCAATAAAATATAATAACAGTATGAACGTATACGAATGTGCAACATTGATTTATTTGGATAATGAAATGGATTATTTCCTTCAGGCAGCAGCTTTTGAAGATAATGAATGGCTGCGTCTGCTACCGATCGAGATTGCGCGAGTAGATATGTGGTTAAGGCGACAGACAGTGATTCCTAGGTTCGCCGGTTCGATCCCAGCCCTCGCCGATATAAGTTTTTTTTTTTACCATTGAAATATTGTTTAATCAAGGAGTATTAGTAAGGTTTTATGTCTGTAAAAGATACATATTTCTACATTCCCTCTCAATACGTTTTATTTCCGTTTTACCATTGCATTACAGGATGTGATCAAAAGAGCAAACTGTTGTCCTCAGTACGCCGTTTAAATATCTGCAATCAGTTCCTATAACTGACAACAGATGGCAGTACATCGCCCATATAGTTCCAGTAACTGATAGCAGATGGCAGAACCATTGCATCGATATATTTAAAACCCAAGACATGGCACGTTTTCACGTGATGGAGAATTATAAAGGAGGGGAATATTTAAGAAGTGAAATTTTGAGGAACATTAACCGACAGTTGAATGTGTAGGCTATGTTGTTTATGTACCTTAATATTGCAATTTCTTCCCAATGCTTCGGTGGTCAAGTTATTAGCGTCCTAGACTAAAAGTTATAATTATGCATCGTCGATATACTCTTAAATTATTAAAGAAAAAAGTAGTTTTCCAGGTACTCGCGCGTGTCCACAATTGCTTTCGCCATAAGAGACACTTGGCAAACATAATTCGTTTGAAGGGCTCCGACATCGTGGTCACTCAGCCCCGTGTACTTGGGTGTGTATGTGTGAAATTTTCTCTCATAACCTGTGTTATTGTGATGGCTGCATTCCTGTGTGTATTTGTAATTAAGGTGGTAAATGGCAAGGAGACGGCCAAGGCCTTAAGTTAGGAACCATCCCGGTATTTGCCTTAAGTGGAAGTTGGAAACCACGGAAAACCACATCCAAGATTGTCGAGGTGGGAATTAAACCTTCCTCTTCTTAGTTATACCTCAAGAGACTGAATGTGCCCCGTTTTTGCTCTCAGACCAGAATTCAATTTCTTGGCAGAGCAGGAAATGTAACCCGGGTCTCCGGGGCGATTGACAAGAATAGGTGGGCCTCCATGTGTTAATACGATTTTTGACATGCACGGGACATATAATTCAAAAACTGCCTCCATTAGGGTGACTGCCGAAGTGAGTATTGAGTATAGGCCTATGGTCGTTCCAGTAGTTGGCGAAGTGATTCTATGTTCCCCTGCAAAATGTACTGTCATAACCTATAACAGGTGATGGAAATTGCTTATTAAGAGCAGTTTCGTACTGTTTATAACAAAATGAAGAACGTCATTCTGAGCTGCGTTTTCAAGCTATCGCAAAAAATTTCGCTGGCAGGAACAATTATAAGGAATTTATTTTAAGCGATCAGTCTCATCGCATGGTCCTCACCAACCAACTTGAGTATGAAAGTCTCTGGACGGTCATGTTGAACTTCATTGTATAAGACAATTGTTTAATGATTATTTGTTTAGAGTACTGAGTCTAACTACGCAGTTGATTTCGGCAATGGAAGTATTATTTGCCATGTAATATTTAGCGGCTCCGTTATTGCAGGACACTATAGTGTTATCGAATAATACGAAGCCACATTTAAAATCCAATATAAATAGGCCATTTCAGAAACAATTCCAGATATTATGCAGTACAGTGTACTGTAAGGTCTTTGACGATCAAATGTAAACATTGTTCTACATTGTACTTCCCTTGCGTAAAATCTATGCGTGGTTACTTTGGTCTTTACTGTTGTGAGGGTAAAATTGATCTGCTGGAATATAAAATATTTGCCAAGCTGCAACAATGTAATGATATTAATTTAAAAGTCATTGAACTTATATCCAGTAGTTCAAACACATACATCAGCGTTAACAGATTGGATACTGAAGATGAAAGCCAGCTACTTTATTTCCCTTTTTTGAATTTTTCAATTCCTTGGAATTAAGTGATTCGCCTCCACATACTCCGAACGTTTGAGCCATAGTTATGCTCCTTAGAAATCTGAACGTTTCCCAAGGACTCATATATGGTAATGTATTAATTGTAAGAAATATGTAAGTAATTGCTTGGATTCGGATATAATAGGTGCAGTAATATTAGGCAGAGAGATCAAATCCTACGACTTGATTCAACACCTTCCGATAAAACACTTGCAGGTACAGTACATTTTCTTTTAATAGGCAACAATGTCCTATTCGCTCGGCCTACTTTATCACAATCAATCAAGCTCAAGGAGAAACTCTTGAACGTATTGGGCTATTTACCTAATCACGTTTTAAGTCATGACCAGCAGGATAGTGAAGGTACAAACAAGGTCCTGTATGGGATGGTAAAGAATAAGAGGCGGAAGGATCCTACGGATTATGTCAGAATGGTGAACAAAAGGGGACAAGGGATACAAAATAGGGAAGAACTGAAGAAAATGTGGAAAGAATATTTTGAAGAACTCCTGAACCCAAATGGAAACCACGGCGAGGAAGAAGAAATCGGGGAAGAGGTACAGTAGATGAACTGCAAACAGAAAAGGACTTAACATGGAAAGAAGTGGAAGATGCAGTGAGGAAGATGTAAGGAGGGAAGGCACCGGGTGTGGATGAGTTGAGTGTGGAGATGGTGAGAGCAGCAGGAGAGGTGGGGATACAATGGTTGTACCGAGTGATGAAGGCAGCATGGAAGGAAAGGAAGACCCCAGAGGACTGGAAAAAGGGAATAATTGTCCCGATCTTCAAGAAAGGTAGTAGAACAGAATGCAAAAACTATCGGGGAATAAGACTGATGAGTCATTGTGCAAAGATGTTTGAGAAAGTTTTAGAAAGGAGAATTAGGACAAGGATAGAAGGAGGGATGAGGGAAGAACAACATGGCTTCAGAGCAGGAAGGTCCAAAGTGGATTTGATTTTTGCTGTAAGTCAGTTACAAGAACAGCACTATGAGTATGGAACAGATCTACTGATGGCCTTCCTGGACATTGAGAAAGCATATGACAGTGTATGCAGAAACAAAGTATGGAAGTCCCTGGAGGATAGAGGAGTAGAAAAATGGACTATAAGGAGGATAAAAGAGATGTACAAGGGAAGCGTGAGCTGTGTGAAAGTGGGAGGAGAGAGATCGGACTGGGTGGAACAGAGAAACGGCCTGAAACATAGAAGTGCACTATCACCGTTACTTTTCATTGTGGTGATGGATGACATAATGACCCGAGCGGCACAAGTAATTGGGGAAGGAAAGATGAAAGCAATGGTGTTTGCGGATGATTTGATGATTGTGGAAACAAGGAGGAGGAGGTACAGGAACAGTTGGACGTGTGGGAAGGAATAATTCAAGGATATGGGATGAAATTTAGCATAAATAAGAGTGAGATGGTGATCACAACAAGGAAGAAGGAAAGGACCACAACGGGAATAATAATTGGTGGGGAACAGCTGAAGAAAGTGGAGAGTTTCAAGTATCTGGGAAGCCTGATACAAGAGAATGGAAGAAACGGTAGAGAAATAAATGAGCGGGGGAGACAGGCAGAAGCATTCCGGAGGAGTGTGAGAAGCATGTTATGGAGCAGGGATGTCCCTCAGAACAGCAAGTAGATCATATATCGTACTATGTCCCTATCCTGACGTATGCCTCGGAGACCTGGGTTATGAAAGGAAGGGAGAAGAGCAAAATACAGGCCAGTGAGATGAGGTTCTTGAGAAGCAGTATTGGAGCTACAAAGAGGGACAGAATAAGAAATGAGAGGACCAGAGAATTAATGAAGGAGGAACCATTACAGGATGGTATAGAGAAATCTAGACTTATATGGTATGGACATGTAAAACGAATGGAGGAGAAGAGGATACCCATGAGGATACACGAGACGAAGTGGGAAGGAAAGAGACCAAGAGGGAGACCGAGAGACAGGTGGCTGAAGGGGGTGGAAGAAAGCGTGAAGAAGAGAGGAGAAGACTGGACAAGGGTGGAGGCTGAGAGATGGTGGGAAGACAGAAGACGTTGGAGGGGCTTGTGTTCCAAACAGACCCGGCCAGTGGCTGGAAACTGTGCAAGATGATGATGACCTCATCACGTTTTCAGTCATGACCAGCAATATGTTGCAATGCTGAGAGTGCTATCTTTTGACGCCCTTAAAGTTGCAATAGTGCTAAAAAGTAATCGTACAAAGAATGTAACTTATATAAGAAGCTTCTTCAGTAAATTTGTTTTCCATTGTCCGTCATGTTTTGACGGGTTTCATCTAGTTATAATTAAAATATATACATATAAAATAATATTTAAAGAAATCATATCCTCTTGTATTGAAATACAATCTGTATAGGCTATATGTTGTAAATATTAATTAATATGTCTCACAGATAATCTGTACTGTATTTGCCATCAGATTCGTGAGACATATCACATTAATGTAATATCAGTAGTATTTAATAAATAAATTAAATTAAAATTAAATTATTATTATCGTTCATTGTCTGACAACATTATCACTGCAAATACCGACTATATTTTATGTTACAGCCTGGTTTGGCCTTAACAAGGAACCATCTGTACTGAGATAATTTTGTATGCACTGTTCAGAGACTTCACATTACTGTACATCCATGTCGTGTCCGCAGTCTTCACGAGTCTCCTTCATTTATAGGATGATCTAAAGTTCCATCTGAATTATTATTATTATTATTATTATTAGACTCTTGTTCACAAAAGTCTAAATACTTTCGATCAGTTATTTGTGTGTTTTTAAGGTTTCGCATAGCGCAGCACTGACTTGGCATTTGTATTAACGATGTGCAGTTAAGTGTTAGATCTCCAGATCGGTCTTAGCATTGCAAATTCACCTTTCACCTTATAATTCTATTTTTAATATCGTCTGTGGTTCCTCCATCTGTGTCGAAAATACTGTTTGATTCGTTTTATCTCTTTTTTTTCTACGAATAGTTGGGATTTGTTGTCCAAACATTACTAAGCAGTCTGTAAAATCTTAAAATATTGAGTTCCTTTCGAAACTATGTCAGTCCCGAACTCGTGTGGTTTTAACGTGGATCGTTATGACCCGACCATGATGCATTCACGCACGTCATGCATCCCACATCAATATGTGTACTTTTATAACATTTCGTGGTTTCAAGCCAATGAGATAGAGACAGTAGGGGATTAAGTAACTTAAAATGAATATGTTTCGTATGGATTTCTTGTCTTTTATGTTGGAAAAATATGTAATTAGGCCTATTGTATATACAGTACTTATTGTTAACTAAAGATATACTGCATTCAAATATTTAGACCCTTTATTTAATCATATTATTTGTAAGGATACCCATTTTATTTCAAATTGATTCTATTATTTTACATTTTACAAGAATACTTATCCATTAGGTTTTAGCCTATATTTTCATCGTTCTTATTCATTGTTTTTCCAGTTTCTTAATTTCATCTTGTATATTCTTGCCACGGTGGGTGAGTGGTTAACGTGTCAGTCTACTAACCCCAAGCTTGCAGGTTCGCTCCTGGCCTTGACAAGTGATTTTTGAAAGGCGGCAAAATTACGACACGCATGCCATACCATGTTGGCATGTCAAAGAACCCGTTTGATTTCAGTAGGCCGAGTTCATAATGGCAAAATTAATCTCGGGAGTTTCCGCCAACACAACGTTCCTCATTTCTGTACTAGAAAGCGCTATTGTGTTCAAGGAGCTTAGATATCTAACCTCCTTGACTTCCATAGTGCTTCAAGGAACAATGAAATGCGACATGCAAGCTACCCTCTGAGTGTCAAATAATAAAGCCTGCACCCGGTACACGAGGCCATGTGTTTGAGTCTTCAGTAGTTTGACTGGTTTGATGCAGCTCTCCATGCCTCTCCGTCCTGAGCTAATCATTTCATCCCTACATAGCTACCACACCCTACATCCGAGGCAATCTGTTTAACATATTCTAACCTTGGTCTAACCCTACAGTTCTTGTCCTCGACCCTTCCTTCCATAACTAAGCTTGCTATTCCTGGGTGTCTTAGCATGTGTCCTATCAACCTATCTCTTCTCTTCATAAGCAGTCGCCAGAAACATCTCTCCTCTCCCACTCTTCTTAATACCTCTTCGTTTGTAACCCTATCTACCCATCTGATCTTCATCATTCTCCTGTAACACCACATTATAAATGCTTCAATTCTCCTCTTTTCTGCTGCACCAATAGTCCTAAGTGCCACTCTCCACACAAAGGCTTTCAAAAATGACTTCCTAATTCCTAAATCTATATTCGATGTCAACAGATTCCTTTTTTGTAGAAATAGCTTACCTTGCCTGAGCCATACGATAATATTATTAATTATCTTGTATATATTTCTCTTAAATTCATTTCTCATTACCTAGTTTGGTTGGTTGGTTCTTAAGTTTAGGGGCTGCGACAACGCGGTCATGTAGCCCCGTGTACTTTGGGTGTGTGTAGAATCTGTCTGATAACCGGTGTTAATTGTGATGACTGTAATAGTGTGTGTTATATGTTTTTTTTTAAATTTAAGTACTGCAACTTAGACTTTTTCAAATAGTTCCTACTTTTGCCGCCAAGCGCCTCCGTCAACGACTACTAGGCCTAGTTCAGAACTTAGCTACTAGACGCCACCGCAGTCGGCTCTTGGCAACGAACGTGGAAACCTAAGAACGTTGTTTACATTCTTAACCTATCTAATTTAGCTTCACACAGGTGCAATTAGTGGAAGGTTCTTTAACATGCCACAAATCCATGACATGGGACCGCCGGCTTTACTTCCCCTCCGAAGGAAGGCATACTGAGGGTTTTTAACGCTCTTAAAAAATCCGACGGCTTCGGCCGGGTTTGAACCCGCTATCTTGGGCATAGAAGCTCAGCATGCTACCGACTACGCCACCGAAGCCGCTCATTACCTAGTTTTATTAAATTAATTTCTTAAGGTTTAATTCTAATATGCTGAAGAATGTTCCATTGTTGGACTGAAACATGTACTAATTTGAATATAATTTGTGTTGATTGGCGGAGCATTTTAATTAATTAAATATATACTAGATGAAACCCGTCAAAACATGACGGACAATGGAAAACAAATTTACTGAAGAAGCTTCTTATATAAGTTACATTCTTTGTACGATTACTTTTTAGCACTATTGCAACTTTAAGGGCGTCAAAAGATAGCACTCTCAGCATTGCAACATATTGCTGGTCATGACTGAAAACGTGATGAGGTCATCATCATCTTGCACAGTTTCCAGCCACTGGCCGGGTCTGTTTGGAACACAAGCCCCTCCAACGTCTTCTGTCTTCCCACCATCTCTCAGCCTCCACCCTTGTCCAGTCTTCTCCTCTCTTCTTCACGCTTTCTTCCACCCCCTTCAGCCACCTGTCTCTCGGTCTCCCTCTTGGTCTCTTTCCTTCCCACTTCGTCTCGTGTATCCTCATGGGTATCCTCTTCTCCTCCATTCGTTTTACATGTCCATACCATATAAGTCTAGATTTCTCTATACCATCCTGTAATGGTTCCTCCTTCATTAATTCTCTGGTCCTCTCATTTCTTATTCTGTCCCTCTTTGTAGCTCCAATACTGCTTCTCAAGAACCTCATCTCACTGGCCTGTATTTTGCTCTTCTCCCTTCCTTTCATAACCCAGGTCTCCGAGGCATACGTCAGGATAGGGACATAGTACGATATATGATCTACTTGCTGTTCTGAGGGACATCCCTGCTCCATAACATGCTTCTCACACTCCTCCGGAATGCTTCTGCCTGTCTCCCCCGCTCATTTATTTCTCTACCGTTTCTTCCATTCTCTTGTATCAGGCTTCCCAGATACTTGAAACTCTCCACTTTCTTCAGCTGTTCCCCACCAATTATTATTCCCGTTGTGGTCCTTTCCTTCTTCCTTGTTGTGATCACCATCTCACTCTTATTTATGCTAAATTTCATCCCATATCCTTGAATTATTCCTTCCCACACGTCCAACTGTTCCTGTACCTCCTCCTCCTTGTTTCCACAATCATCAAATCATCCGCAAACACCATTGCTTTCATCTTTCCTTCCCCAATTACTTGTGCCGCTCGGGTCATTATGTCATCCATCACCACAATGAAAAGTAACGGTGATAGTGCACTTCTATGTTTCAGGCCGTTTCTCTGTTCCACCCAGTCCGATCTCTCTCCTCCCACTTTCACACAGCTCACGCTTCCCTTGTACATCTCTTTTATCCTCCTTATAGTCCATTTTTCTACTCCTCTATCCTCCAGGGACTTCCATACTTTGTTTCTGCATACACTGTCATATGCTTTCTCAATGTCCAGGAAGGCCATCAGTAGATCTGTTCCATACTCATAGTGCTGTTCTTGTAACTGACTTACAGCAAAAATCAAATCCACTTTGGACCTTCCTGCTCTGAAGCCATGTTGTTCTTCCCTCATCCCTCCTTCTATCCTTGTCCTAATTCTCCTTTCTAAAACTTTCTCAAACATCTTTGCACAATGACTCATCAGTCTTATTCCCCGATAGTTTTTGCATTCTGTTCTACTACCTTTCTTGAAGATCGGGACAATTATTCCCTTTTTCCAGTCCTCTGGGGTCTTCCTTTCCTTCCATGCTGCCTTCATCACTCGGTACAACCATTGTATCCCCACCTCTCCTGCTGCTCTCACCATCTCCACACTCAACTCATCCACACCCGGTGCCTTCCCTCCTTACATCTTCCTCACTGCATCTTCCACTTCTTTCCATGTTAAGTCCTTTTCTGTTTGCAGTTCATCTACTGTACCTCTTCCCCGATTTCTTCTTCCTCGCCGTGGTTTCCATTTGGGTTCAGGAGTTCTTCAAAATATTCTTTCCACATTTTCTTCAGTTCTTCCCTATTTTGTATCCCTTGTCCCCTTTTGTTCACCATTCTGACATAATCCGTAGGATCCTTCCGCCTCTTATTCTTTACCATCCCATACAGGACCTTGTTTGTACCTTCACTATCCTGCTGGTCATGACTTAAAACGTGATTAGGTAAATAGCCCAATACGTTCAAGAGTTTCTCCTTGAGCTTGATTGATTGTGATAAAGTAGGCCGAGCGAATAGGACATTGTTGCCTATTAAAAGAAAATGTACTGTACCTGCAAGTGTTTTATCGGAAGGTGTTGAATCAAGTCGTAGGATTTGATCTCTCTGCCTAATATTACTGCACCTATTATATCCGAATCCAAGCAATTACTTACATATTTCTTACAATTAATACATTACCATATATGAGTCCTTGGGAAACGTTCAGATTTCTAAGGAGCATAACTATGGCTCAAACGTTCGGAGTATGTGGAGGCGAATCACTTAATTCCAAGGAATTGAAAAATTCAAAAAAGGGAAATAAAGTAGCTGGCTTTCATCTTCAGTATCCAATCTGTTAACGCTGATGTATGTGTTTGAACTACTGGATATAAGTTCAATGACTTTTAAATTAATATCATTACATTGTTGCAGCTTGGCAAATATTTTATATTCCAGCAGATCAATTTTACCCTCACAACAGTAAAGACCAAAGTAACCACGCATAGATTTTACGCAAGGGAAGTACAATGTAGAACAATGTTTACATTTGATCGTCAAAGACCTTACAGTACACTGTACTGCATAATATCTGGAATTGTTTCTGAAATGGCCTATTTATATTGGATTTTAAATGTGGCTTCGTATTATTCGATAACACTATAGTGTCCTGCAATAACGGAGCCGCTAAATATTACATGGCAAATAATACTTCCATTGCCGAAATCAACTGCGTAGTTAGACTCAGTACTCTAAACAAATAATCATTAAACAATTGTCTTATACAATGAAGTTCAACATGACCGTCCAGAGACTTTCATACTCAAGTTGGTTGGTGAGGACCATGCGATGAGACTGATCGCTTAAAATAAATTCCTTATAATTGTTCCTGCCAGCGAAATTTTTTGCGATAGCTTGAAAACGCAGCTCAGAATGACGTTCTTCATTTTGTTATAAACAGTACGAAACTGCTCTTAATAAGCAATTTCCATCACCTGTTATAGGTTATGACAGTACATTTTGCAGGGGAACATAGAATCACTTCGCCAACTACTGGAACGACCATAGGCCTATACTCAATACTCACTTCGGCAGTCACCCTAATGGAGGCAGTTTTTGAATTATATGTCCCGTGCATGTCAAAAATCGTATTAACACATGGAGGCCCACCTATTCTTGTCACTCGCCCCGGAGACCCGGGTTACATTTCCTGCTCTGCCAAGAAATTGAATTCTGGTCTGAGGGCAAAAACGGGGCACATTCAGTCTCTTGAGGTATAACTAAGAAGAGGAAGGTTTAATTCCCACCTCGACAATCTTGGATGTGGTTTTCCGTGGTTTCCAACTTCCACTTAAGGCAAATACCGGGATGGTTCCTAACTTAAGGCCTTGGCCGTCTCCTTGCCATTTACCACCTTAATTACAAATACACACAGGAATGCAGCCATCACAATAACACAGGTTATGAGAGAAAATTTCACACATACACACCCAAGTACACGGGGCTGAGTGACCACGATGTCGGAGCCCTTCAAACGAATTATGTTTGCCAAGTGTCTCTTATGGCGAAAGCAATTGTGGACACGCGCGAGTACCTGGAAAACTACTTTTTTCTTTAATAATTTAAGAGTATATCGACGATGCATAATTATAACTTTTAGTCTAGGACGCTAATAACTTGACCACCGAAGCATTGGGAAGAAATTGCAATATTAAGGTACATAAACAACATAGCCTACACATTCAACTGTCGGTTAATGTTCCTCAAAATTTCACTTCTTAAATATTCCCCTCCTTTATAATTCTCCATCACGTGAAAACGTGCCATGTCTTGGGTTTTAAATATATCGATGCAATGGTTCTGCCATCTGCTATCAGTTACTGGAACTATATGGGCGATGTACTGCCATCTGTTGTCAGTTATAGGAACTGATTGCAGATATTTAAACGGCGTACTGAGGACAACAGTTTGCTCTTTTGATCACATCCTGTAATGCAATGGTAAAACGGAAATAAAACGTATTGAGAGGGAATGTAGAAATATGTATCTTTTACAGACATAAAACCTTACTAATACTCCTTGATTAAACAATATTTCAATGGTAAAAAAAAAAACTTATATCGGCGAGGGCTGGGATCGAACCGGCGAACCTAGGAATCACTGTCTGTCGCCTTAACCACATATCTACTCGCGCAATCTCGATCGGTAGCAGACGCAGCCATTCATTATCTTCAAAAGCTGCTGCCTGAAGGAAATAATCCATTTCATTATCCAAATAAATCAATGTTGCACATTCGTATACGTTCATACTGTTATTATATTTTATTGCCAGAACTTGGTTAATGTATGTTTTCAATTACATGGAAGCTTATTAAATAACTTACATTTTAGTGGAATTCTCACCGCCATTTTGTCATGACCTCAGGCGGATTGTGCGCATGCGTGAGGTGCTAGAATTCTGCTATTTTCTATATTAATTCAAAAATATACCGAGAGGGAATGTAGAAATATGTCTTTAACAGACATAAAACCTTACTAATACTCCTTGATTAAACAATATTTCAGTGGTAAAAAAAAAAAATATATATATATCCTCGAGGGATGGGATCGAACCGGTGAAGCTTGGAACTACAGTCTGTCGCCTTAACCACATAGCTACTCGAGCACTCTTGGAGAGCAGCAGACGCAGCCGTTCTTTATCATTAAAAGCCGCTGTCTGAAGGAAATAATCCATTTCATTATCCAAATAAATCAATGTTGCACATTCGTATACGTTCATACTGTTATTATATTTTATTGCCAGAACTTGGTTAATGTATGTTTTCAATTACATGCAAGCTTATTAAATAACTTACATTTTAATGGACTTCTCACCGCCATTTTGTCATGTCCCCAGGCGGATTGTGCGCATGCGTGAGGGAAGAGAATTCTGCTATTTTCTATATTAATTCAAAAATATACCGTAATATATTTGTTTATTTTATAGACACTCTGCAAATCTAGAGGCCAAGAGCTTTCGTTAGAGTGCTCTACGAAGTAAATCGGTTCTGTCGTTCTCTCAATCTCGTGGTAACAAAAATCACCTTACTGTTTTAAATATATAGACTAGATGAAACCCGTCAAAACATGACGGACAATGGAAAACAAATTTACTGAAGAAGCTTCTTATATAAGTTACATTCTTTGTACGATTACTTTTTAGCACTATTGCAACTTTAAGGGCGTCAAAAGATAGCACTCTCAGCATTGCAACATATTGCTGGTCATGACTGAAAACGTGATGAGGTCATCATCATCTTGCACAGTTTCCAGCCACTGGCCGGGTCTGTTTGGAACACAAGCCCCTCCAACGTCTTCTGTCTTCCCACCATCTCTCAGCCTCCACCCTTGTCCAGTCTTCTCCTCTCTTCTTCACGCTTTCTTCCACCCCCTTCAGCCACCTGTCTCTCGGTCTCCCTCTTGGTCTCTTTCCTTCCCACTTCGTCTCGTGTATCCTCATGGGTATCCTCTTCTCCTCCATTCGTTTTACATGTCCATACCATATAAGTCTAGATTTCTCTATACCATCCTGTAATGGTTCCTCCTTCATTAATTCTCTGGTCCTCTCATTTCTTATTCTGTCCCTCTTTGTAGCTCCAATACTGCTTCTCAAGAACCTCATCTCACTGGCCTGTATTTTGCTCTTCTCCCTTCCTTTCATAACCCAGGTCTCCGAGGCATACGTCAGGATAGGGACATAGTACGATATATGATCTACTTGCTGTTCTGAGGGACATCCCTGCTCCATAACATGCTTCTCACACTCCTCCGGAATGCTTCTGCCTGTCTCCCCCGCTCATTTATTTCTCTACCGTTTCTTCCATTCTCTTGTATCAGGCTTCCCAGATACTTGAAACTCTCCACTTTCTTCAGCTGTTCCCCACCAATTATTATTCCCGTTGTGGTCCTTTCCTTCTTCCTTGTTGTGATCACCATCTCACTCTTATTTATGCTAAATTTCATCCCATATCCTTGAATTATTCCTTCCCACACGTCCAACTGTTCCTGTACCTCCTCCTCCTTGTTTCCACAATCATCAAATCATCCGCAAACACCATTGCTTTCATCTTTCCTTCCCCAATTACTTGTGCCGCTCGGGTCATTATGTCATCCATCACCACAATGAAAAGTAACGGTGATAGTGCACTTCTATGTTTCAGGCCGTTTCTCTGTTCCACCCAGTCCGATCTCTCTCCTCCCACTTTCACACAGCTCACGCTTCCCTTGTACATCTCTTTTATCCTCCTTATAGTCCATTTTTCTACTCCTCTATCCTCCAGGGACTTCCATACTTTGTTTCTGCATACACTGTCATATGCTTTCTCAATGTCCAGGAAGGCCATCAGTAGATCTGTTCCATACTCATAGTGCTGTTCTTGTAACTGACTTACAGCAAAAATCAAATCCACTTTGGACCTTCCTGCTCTGAAGCCATGTTGTTCTTCCCTCATCCCTCCTTCTATCCTTGTCCTAATTCTCCTTTCTAAAACTTTCTCAAACATCTTTGCACAATGACTCATCAGTCTTATTCCCCGATAGTTTTTGCATTCTGTTCTACTACCTTTCTTGAAGATCGGGACAATTATTCCCTTTTTCCAGTCCTCTGGGGTCTTCCTTTCCTTCCATGCTGCCTTCATCACTCGGTACAACCATTGTATCCCCACCTCTCCTGCTGCTCTCACCATCTCCACACTCAACTCATCCACACCCGGTGCCTTCCCTCCTTACATCTTCCTCACTGCATCTTCCACTTCTTTCCATGTTAAGTCCTTTTCTGTTTGCAGTTCATCTACTGTACCTCTTCCCCGATTTCTTCTTCCTCGCCGTGGTTTCCATTTGGGTTCAGGAGTTCTTCAAAATATTCTTTCCACATTTTCTTCAGTTCTTCCCTATTTTGTATCCCTTGTCCCCTTTTGTTCACCATTCTGACATAATCCGTAGGATCCTTCCGCCTCTTATTCTTTACCATCCCATACAGGACCTTGTTTGTACCTTCACTATCCTGCTGGTCATGACTTAAAACGTGATTAGGTAAATAGCCCAATACGTTCAAGAGTTTCTCCTTGAGCTTGATTGATTGTGATAAAGTAGGCCGAGCGAATAGGACATTGTTGCCTATTAAAAGAAAATGTACTGTACCTGCAAGTGTTTTATCGGAAGGTGTTGAATCAAGTCGTAGGATTTGATCTCTCTGCCTAATATTACTGCACCTATTATATCCGAATCCAAGCAATTACTTACATATTTCTTACAATTAATACATTACCATATATGAGTCCTTGGGAAACGTTCAGATTTCTAAGGAGCATAACTATGGCTCAAACGTTCGGAGTATGTGGAGGCGAATCACTTAATTCCAAGGAATTGAAAAATTCAAAAAAGGGAAATAAAGTAGCTGGCTTTCATCTTCAGTATCCAATCTGTTAACGCTGATGTATGTGTTTGAACTACTGGATATAAGTTCAATGACTTTTAAATTAATATCATTACATTGTTGCAGCTTGGCAAATATTTTATATTCCAGCAGATCAATTTTACCCTCACAACAGTAAAGACCAAAGTAACCACGCATAGATTTTACGCAAGGGAAGTACAATGTAGAACAATGTTTACATTTGATCGTCAAAGACCTTACAGTACACTGTACTGCATAATATCTGGAATTGTTTCTGAAATGGCCTATTTATATTGGATTTTAAATGTGGCTTCGTATTATTCGATAACACTATAGTGTCCTGCAATAACGGAGCCGCTAAATATTACATGGCAAATAATACTTCCATTGCCGAAATCAACTGCGTAGTTAGACTCAGTACTCTAAACAAATAATCATTAAACAATTGTCTTATACAATGAAGTTCAACATGACCGTCCAGAGACTTTCATACTCAAGTTGGTTGGTGAGGACCATGCGATGAGACTGATCGCTTAAAATAAATTCCTTATAATTGTTCCTGCCAGCGAAATTTTTTGCGATAGCTTGAAAACGCAGCTCAGAATGACGTTCTTCATTTTGTTATAAACAGTACGAAACTGCTCTTAATAAGCAATTTCCATCACCTGTTATAGGTTATGACAGTACATTTTGCAGGGGAACATAGAATCACTTCGCCAACTACTGGAACGACCATAGGCCTATACTCAATACTCACTTCGGCAGTCACCCTAATGGAGGCAGTTTTTGAATTATATGTCCCGTGCATGTCAAAAATCGTATTAACACATGGAGGCCCACCTATTCTTGTCACTCGCCCCGGAGACCCGGGTTACATTTCCTGCTCTGCCAAGAAATTGAATTCTGGTCTGAGGGCAAAAACGGGGCACATTCAGTCTCTTGAGGTATAACTAAGAAGAGGAAGGTTTAATTCCCACCTCGACAATCTTGGATGTGGTTTTCCGTGGTTTCCAACTTCCACTTAAGGCAAATACCGGGATGGTTCCTAACTTAAGGCCTTGGCCGTCTCCTTGCCATTTACCACCTTAATTACAAATACACACAGGAATGCAGCCATCACAATAACACAGGTTATGAGAGAAAATTTCACACATACACACCCAAGTACACGGGGCTGAGTGACCACGATGTCGGAGCCCTTCAAACGAATTATGTTTGCCAAGTGTCTCTTATGGCGAAAGCAATTGTGGACACGCGCGAGTACCTGGAAAACTACTTTTTTCTTTAATAATTTAAGAGTATATCGACGATGCATAATTATAACTTTTAGTCTAGGACGCTAATAACTTGACCACCGAAGCATTGGGAAGAAATTGCAATATTAAGGTACATAAACAACATAGCCTACACATTCAACTGTCGGTTAATGTTCCTCAAAATTTCACTTCTTAAATATTCCCCTCCTTTATAATTCTCCATCACGTGAAAACGTGCCATGTCTTGGGTTTTAAATATATCGATGCAATGGTTCTGCCATCTGCTATCAGTTACTGGAACTATATGGGCGATGTACTGCCATCTGTTGTCAGTTATAGGAACTGATTGCAGATATTTAAACGGCGTACTGAGGACAACAGTTTGCTCTTTTGATCACATCCTGTAATGCAATGGTAAAACGGAAATAAAACGTATTGAGAGGGAATGTAGAAATATGTATCTTTTACAGACATAAAACCTTACTAATACTCCTTGATTAAACAATATTTCAATGGTAAAAAAAAAAACTTATATCGGCGAGGGCTGGGATCGAACCGGCGAACCTAGGAATCACTGTCTGTCGCCTTAACCACATATCTACTCGCGCAATCTCGATCGGTAGCAGACGCAGCCATTCATTATCTTCAAAAGCTGCTGCCTGAAGGAAATAATCCATTTCATTATCCAAATAAATCAATGTTGCACATTCGTATACGTTCATACTGTTATTATATTTTATTGCCAGAACTTGGTTAATGTATGTTTTCAATTACATGGAAGCTTATTAAATAACTTACATTTTAGTGGAATTCTCACCGCCATTTTGTCATGACCTCAGGCGGATTGTGCGCATGCGTGAGGTGCTAGAATTCTGCTATTTTCTATATTAATTCAAAAATATACCGAGAGGGAATGTAGAAATATGTCTTTAACAGACATAAAACCTTACTAATACTCCTTGATTAAACAATATTTCAGTGGTAAAAAAAAAAAATATATATATATCCTCGAGGGATGGGATCGAACCGGTGAAGCTTGGAACTACAGTCTGTCGCCTTAACCACATAGCTACTCGAGCACTCTTGGAGAGCAGCAGACGCAGCCGTTCTTTATCATTAAAAGCCGCTGTCTGAAGGAAATAATCCATTTCATTATCCAAATAAATCAATGTTGCACATTCGTATACGTTCATACTGTTATTATATTTTATTGCCAGAACTTGGTTAATGTATGTTTTCAATTACATGCAAGCTTATTAAATAACTTACATTTTAATGGACTTCTCACCGCCATTTTGTCATGTCCCCAGGCGGATTGTGCGCATGCGTGAGGGAAGAGAATTCTGCTATTTTCTATATTAATTCAAAAATATACCGTAATATATTTGTTTATTTTATAGACACTCTGCAAATCTAGAGGCCAAGAGCTTTCGTTAGAGTGCTCTACGAAGTAAATCGGTTCTGTCGTTCTCTCAATCTCGTGGTAACAAAAATCACCTTACTGTTTTAAATATATAGACTAGATGAAACCCGTCAAAACATGACGGACAATGGAAAACAAATTTACTGAAGAAGCTTCTTATATAAGTTACATTCTTTGTACGATTACTTTTTAGCACTATTGCAACTTTAAGGGCGTCAAAAGATAGCACTCTCAGCATTGCAACATATTGCTGGTCATGACTGAAAACGTGATGAGGTCATCATCATCTTGCACAGTTTCCAGCCACTGGCCGGGTCTGTTTGGAACACAAGCCCCTCCAACGTCTTCTGTCTTCCCACCATCTCTCAGCCTCCACCCTTGTCCAGTCTTCTCCTCTCTTCTTCACGCTTTCTTCCACCCCCTTCAGCCACCTGTCTCTCGGTCTCCCTCTTGGTCTCTTTCCTTCCCACTTCGTCTCGTGTATCCTCATGGGTATCCTCTTCTCCTCCATTCGTTTTACATGTCCATACCATATAAGTCTAGATTTCTCTATACCATCCTGTAATGGTTCCTCCTTCATTAATTCTCTGGTCCTCTCATTTCTTATTCTGTCCCTCTTTGTAGCTCCAATACTGCTTCTCAAGAACCTCATCTCACTGGCCTGTATTTTGCTCTTCTCCCTTCCTTTCATAACCCAGGTCTCCGAGGCATACGTCAGGATAGGGACATAGTACGATATATGATCTACTTGCTGTTCTGAGGGACATCCCTGCTCCATAACATGCTTCTCACACTCCTCCGGAATGCTTCTGCCTGTCTCCCCCGCTCATTTATTTCTCTACCGTTTCTTCCATTCTCTTGTATCAGGCTTCCCAGATACTTGAAACTCTCCACTTTCTTCAGCTGTTCCCCACCAATTATTATTCCCGTTGTGGTCCTTTCCTTCTTCCTTGTTGTGATCACCATCTCACTCTTATTTATGCTAAATTTCATCCCATATCCTTGAATTATTCCTTCCCACACGTCCAACTGTTCCTGTACCTCCTCCTCCTTGTTTCCACAATCATCAAATCATCCGCAAACACCATTGCTTTCATCTTTCCTTCCCCAATTACTTGTGCCGCTCGGGTCATTATGTCATCCATCACCACAATGAAAAGTAACGGTGATAGTGCACTTCTATGTTTCAGGCCGTTTCTCTGTTCCACCCAGTCCGATCTCTCTCCTCCCACTTTCACACAGCTCACGCTTCCCTTGTACATCTCTTTTATCCTCCTTATAGTCCATTTTTCTACTCCTCTATCCTCCAGGGACTTCCATACTTTGTTTCTGCATACACTGTCATATGCTTTCTCAATGTCCAGGAAGGCCATCAGTAGATCTGTTCCATACTCATAGTGCTGTTCTTGTAACTGACTTACAGCAAAAATCAAATCCACTTTGGACCTTCCTGCTCTGAAGCCATGTTGTTCTTCCCTCATCCCTCCTTCTATCCTTGTCCTAATTCTCCTTTCTAAAACTTTCTCAAACATCTTTGCACAATGACTCATCAGTCTTATTCCCCGATAGTTTTTGCATTCTGTTCTACTACCTTTCTTGAAGATCGGGACAATTATTCCCTTTTTCCAGTCCTCTGGGGTCTTCCTTTCCTTCCATGCTGCCTTCATCACTCGGTACAACCATTGTATCCCCACCTCTCCTGCTGCTCTCACCATCTCCACACTCAACTCATCCACACCCGGTGCCTTCCCTCCTTACATCTTCCTCACTGCATCTTCCACTTCTTTCCATGTTAAGTCCTTTTCTGTTTGCAGTTCATCTACTGTACCTCTTCCCCGATTTCTTCTTCCTCGCCGTGGTTTCCATTTGGGTTCAGGAGTTCTTCAAAATATTCTTTCCACATTTTCTTCAGTTCTTCCCTATTTTGTATCCCTTGTCCCCTTTTGTTCACCATTCTGACATAATCCGTAGGATCCTTCCGCCTCTTATTCTTTACCATCCCATACAGGACCTTGTTTGTACCTTCACTATCCTGCTGGTCATGACTTAAAACGTGATTAGGTAAATAGCCCAATACGTTCAAGAGTTTCTCCTTGAGCTTGATTGATTGTGATAAAGTAGGCCGAGCGAATAGGACATTGTTGCCTATTAAAAGAAAATGTACTGTACCTGCAAGTGTTTTATCGGAAGGTGTTGAATCAAGTCGTAGGATTTGATCTCTCTGCCTAATATTACTGCACCTATTATATCCGAATCCAAGCAATTACTTACATATTTCTTACAATTAATACATTACCATATATGAGTCCTTGGGAAACGTTCAGATTTCTAAGGAGCATAACTATGGCTCAAACGTTCGGAGTATGTGGAGGCGAATCACTTAATTCCAAGGAATTGAAAAATTCAAAAAAGGGAAATAAAGTAGCTGGCTTTCATCTTCAGTATCCAATCTGTTAACGCTGATGTATGTGTTTGAACTACTGGATATAAGTTCAATGACTTTTAAATTAATATCATTACATTGTTGCAGCTTGGCAAATATTTTATATTCCAGCAGATCAATTTTACCCTCACAACAGTAAAGACCAAAGTAACCACGCATAGATTTTACGCAAGGGAAGTACAATGTAGAACAATGTTTACATTTGATCGTCAAAGACCTTACAGTACACTGTACTGCATAATATCTGGAATTGTTTCTGAAATGGCCTATTTATATTGGATTTTAAATGTGGCTTCGTATTATTCGATAACACTATAGTGTCCTGCAATAACGGAGCCGCTAAATATTACATGGCAAATAATACTTCCATTGCCGAAATCAACTGCGTAGTTAGACTCAGTACTCTAAACAAATAATCATTAAACAATTGTCTTATACAATGAAGTTCAACATGACCGTCCAGAGACTTTCATACTCAAGTTGGTTGGTGAGGACCATGCGATGAGACTGATCGCTTAAAATAAATTCCTTATAATTGTTCCTGCCAGCGAAATTTTTTGCGATAGCTTGAAAACGCAGCTCAGAATGACGTTCTTCATTTTGTTATAAACAGTACGAAACTGCTCTTAATAAGCAATTTCCATCACCTGTTATAGGTTATGACAGTACATTTTGCAGGGGAACATAGAATCACTTCGCCAACTACTGGAACGACCATAGGCCTATACTCAATACTCACTTCGGCAGTCACCCTAATGGAGGCAGTTTTTGAATTATATGTCCCGTGCATGTCAAAAATCGTATTAACACATGGAGGCCCACCTATTCTTGTCACTCGCCCCGGAGACCCGGGTTACATTTCCTGCTCTGCCAAGAAATTGAATTCTGGTCTGAGGGCAAAAACGGGGCACATTCAGTCTCTTGAGGTATAACTAAGAAGAGGAAGGTTTAATTCCCACCTCGACAATCTTGGATGTGGTTTTCCGTGGTTTCCAACTTCCACTTAAGGCAAATACCGGGATGGTTCCTAACTTAAGGCCTTGGCCGTCTCCTTGCCATTTACCACCTTAATTACAAATACACACAGGAATGCAGCCATCACAATAACACAGGTTATGAGAGAAAATTTCACACATACACACCCAAGTACACGGGGCTGAGTGACCACGATGTCGGAGCCCTTCAAACGAATTATGTTTGCCAAGTGTCTCTTATGGCGAAAGCAATTGTGGACACGCGCGAGTACCTGGAAAACTACTTTTTTCTTTAATAATTTAAGAGTATATCGACGATGCATAATTATAACTTTTAGTCTAGGACGCTAATAACTTGACCACCGAAGCATTGGGAAGAAATTGCAATATTAAGGTACATAAACAACATAGCCTACACATTCAACTGTCGGTTAATGTTCCTCAAAATTTCACTTCTTAAATATTCCCCTCCTTTATAATTCTCCATCACGTGAAAACGTGCCATGTCTTGGGTTTTAAATATATCGATGCAATGGTTCTGCCATCTGCTATCAGTTACTGGAACTATATGGGCGATGTACTGCCATCTGTTGTCAGTTATAGGAACTGATTGCAGATATTTAAACGGCGTACTGAGGACAACAGTTTGCTCTTTTGATCACATCCTGTAATGCAATGGTAAAACGGAAATAAAACGTATTGAGAGGGAATGTAGAAATATGTATCTTTTACAGACATAAAACCTTACTAATACTCCTTGATTAAACAATATTTCAATGGTAAAAAAAAAAACTTATATCGGCGAGGGCTGGGATCGAACCGGCGAACCTAGGAATCACTGTCTGTCGCCTTAACCACATATCTACTCGCGCAATCTCGATCGGTAGCAGACGCAGCCATTCATTATCTTCAAAAGCTGCTGCCTGAAGGAAATAATCCATTTCATTATCCAAATAAATCAATGTTGCACATTCGTATACGTTCATACTGTTATTATATTTTATTGCCAGAACTTGGTTAATGTATGTTTTCAATTACATGGAAGCTTATTAAATAACTTACATTTTAGTGGAATTCTCACCGCCATTTTGTCATGACCTCAGGCGGATTGTGCGCATGCGTGAGGTGCTAGAATTCTGCTATTTTCTATATTAATTCAAAAATATACCGAGAGGGAATGTAGAAATATGTCTTTAACAGACATAAAACCTTACTAATACTCCTTGATTAAACAATATTTCAGTGGTAAAAAAAAAAAAATATATATATATCCTCGAGGGATGGGATCGAACCGGTGAAGCTTGGAACTACAGTCTGTCGCCTTAACCACATAGCTACTCGAGCACTCTTGGAGAGCAGCAGACGCAGCCGTTCTTTATCATTAAAAGCCGCTGTCTGAAGGAAATAATCCATTTCATTATCCAAATAAATCAATGTTGCACATTCGTATACGTTCATACTGTTATTATATTTTATTGCCAGAACTTGGTTAATGTATGTTTTCAATTACATGCAAGCTTATTAAATAACTTACATTTTAATGGACTTCTCACCGCCATTTTGTCATGTCCCCAGGCGGATTGTGCGCATGCGTGAGGGAAGAGAATTCTGCTATTTTCTATATTAATTCAAAAATATACCGTAATATATTTGTTTATTTTATAGACACTCTGCAAATCTAGAGGCCAAGAGCTTTCGTTAGAGTGCTCTACGAAGTAAATCGGTTCTGTCGTTCTCTCAATCTCGTGGTAACAAAAATCACCTTACTGTTTTAAATATATAGATTGCCAGAACTTGGTTAATGTATGTTTTCAATTACATGCAAGCTTATTAAATAACTTACATTTTAATGGACTTCTCACCGCCATTTTGTCATGTCCCCAGGCGGATTGTGCGCATGCGTGAGGGAAGAGAATTCTGCTATTTTCTATATTAATTCAAAAATATACCGTAATATATTTGTTTATTTTATAGACACTCTGCAAATCTAGAGGCCAAGAGCTTTCGTTAGAGTGCTCTACGAAGTAAATCGGTTCTGTCGTTCTCTCAATCTCGTGGTAACAAAAATCACCTTACTGTTTTAAATATATAGACTAGTGGGCCCGTGCGAGCTTTCGCAACGTGAGTGTGGGTTTACGGGGCAGTAGGGAAGAATGTGGGAGAACGGAGTTTTAAATATTGAAGAAATGTATTTATTGTTGTTAAACAGCATACGTACATGAGAAGAACACAAAGAATTATGTAGAACTGTGTTTTGTACTTGTCACAGCACCTCTTTGTAGACAATATTCGAAGTTACAACGAATTCATCGGTTATTGTTTGCTCGGGGTCGCCTCCGTAGCGTAGCGGTCAGCATGGTTAGCTGCCACCCCGGAGGTCCTGGGTTCGATTCCCGGCTCTGCCACGAAATTTGAAAAGTGGTACGAGGACTGGAACGCGGTCTACTCAGCCTCGGGTGGCCCAAATGAGTAGAGGGGGTTCGATTCCCCCTCTGCCATCCTCGAAATGGTTTTCCGTGGTTTCCCACTTCGTCTTCGGGCAAATGCCGGGATGGTACATTCTTCAAGGCCACGGCCGCCTCCTTCCCTCTTCCTTGTCTATCCATCCTAACCATCCCTTACCTTCCCTCATGAGGCCCCTGTTCGCTTTGCAGGTGAGGCCGCCTGGGCGAGGTGCCAATCCCACGTCACCAGTTGTATCCCTTCCGATTCGATGTTCCCAGCTCTCGGACACTGCCCGTAGAGGCGGTAGTGGTGAGTTCCCTCGCTGAGTCCGTGGATTCCACCAACCTGGAGGGTAAACGACAAAAAAAAAAAAAAAAATGCTCGGGAGTCTCTTCTGCAGCAATTTTTAGCCTATTTTCAATTTTGAAAAAATAGGCTTATTAGATCACCTTTTGTCCGTGTGTGTGTGCGCGTGTGTGAGGTGTGTGTGTGTCCCCCCTAATAAAATCTAAACGGCTGGAGCGATTTCAATGAAACTCGGTAAGTTCATAGCACTATTCCCGGCGACCTCGACCGTGCCCTTCAAATTTTGTTACGTCTCTCCAATCCAACATGGCAGCTGTGCGAAATATTTCACTAGCATTCAATATCTCCGAAACTATTACCGATATCGCCCTGAAATTGTGTACGGTGATAAAGGGCACTACTAGAAGTTCACCTATGAGACTTTCAAAAACCTGGTGACTACAAAACCAACATGGCGGTCAAGCGAATTTGAGACATTTAAATAGACTTTTCTCGCGATTTAACTATCCTAACGTAATGAAACTTGGTACAGCAAATGTTTATAAACATTGTAATGCACTGGAGTCTAATTTAGTTGAATTGTTTACATAACCTCAAAATGGCGACTGTGCGAAATATTTCACTGACATTCTATATCTCCGAAACTATTACAGATATCACCCTGCAATTTTGTACGGTGATAAAGGGTACTGATACAAGTTTACCTATGTATATTTCATATACCTGTAAGGTACAAAACGAACATGGCGATCAAGCGAATTTGAATTATTGTAATAGACTTTTATCGTGATTTAACTCTCTGAGCGCAGTGAAATGTGGTACAGTAAATGAGTTTGCAGATTGTAATGCACTGCCATCTAATTTAATTCAATTGTTTACGTGACCTCAAGATGGCGGCTGAGCAAAATTTTAAAATAAAGTTTTTATTTCTTGTGTCGTAATCATGCAATCGAAGTGAAAGTTTGAATAATGAACCTAGGCAATAATTGTCCTTGAATGGTACATAACTATGGCCTATACATATAACAATCCTAAATGGCGAGCTTCCGCAATATTTAGACGGTTCTCAATATCTATGAATCTTTTACAGCAATCAAACTGTTTTTTTTAATGTTCATAGAGACTAAGACCATATGTTCACCTATAGGACTTTTAGTAACCTGGTGAGCACAAATCCAACATGGCGGCGACGCGAAGTATAAATATTTATATGGACGTTTCTCGCGAATTAACTATCCGAGTGCCGTGAAACGTTGCACGTTATATGCTTATACAAATGTTGATCCACTGGCATCTAATTTATTTGAATTGTTTGCATAATCACAAGATGGCTGCTGTGCGTAATTTTAAAATCTCGTTTTTACTTCTTGTGTTCTAATCATGCGATTGAGTGAATACAACACGTACACATTAATCTTAATGTAATAGTAAAACAATAAAATTCCAACCTGGCGACCATCTGAAATATTTAGACGGTTCTCAATATCTACGAATCTGTTACAGCAATTAAACTGAAATTTTGTATGTTGATAGAGGCAATTAACATGAGCAGGATATATGAAAATAGGCTGTATAGTTTTTTACGGAACTACTTGTTACATTTGCAAAGGATTGAATCCTAGAGAAAGTCTTGGCGAGACCACACCGGAGCCATCTGCGGAGACACTCCTCAGCTAGCAGTACGCCGCGCTCCTGCCAAATGGCTGCCGCCGCCACGCTGCCCATCGCTCTAGCGGTTCAGTGTGTTTTTGTATTATGTTTCTGAAGGGGGGGGGGGGGAGATGTAGTGGACATACACTATGACCTGTCACATTCTCTTTGGAATTTTCAGACTAAAATCAGAAAAGAAAAAATGCACAGATTGTTGGTGTAGTGTCTATGTAAATGAGTAACCGGAAATTTAAAAAATAGTGTTTATGTCTGTAAGTGCAGTTAAATAAGTAATTCGGTAATACACTCATACATTCCCACTAAACATTCAGCACAATGGTTTGAGTACTGTGAAGTACCTATGATATGTTATGTTATGTTATGATATGTTATAACCTGTTTTGAATCTGAAATGAAAATAGCTATATAAAAGGATGGAAGACCGTATTGTTATGTATTTTACGCAGCAACAAAAAATGTAACTTGACTGAGAACTGTATAATGATATTGTAATAGGTATGAAGATTCTGGTGTCGTTGTTTTAGGTAATTGTTAAAATAACGAGAGATCAAGAAATATAAAATAAAAGAGAGTTTTTTCTACTTCTCCCAAATCTTCCTTTCTGTGACTCAAGTGTTATTACAAATGATCGATTCAATTATTATAACAAACAAAGTTATACGGAATACAAAACTTCGAAATTTAAAATTTAAAAAAGAACTAGCACTTTGAGTTGCACATCACTTGAAAATTGTCATTGAATCACCGCCGTAAAAGCCACCTTTTCCTCCCAGCAGTAAACACTGAACTAATTGTAAGAGGAAATGACGGATATAAACAGGAATGTGCCTAATGGATTGGTGATTAGCTAAATTTTATAAAACCAGGCTTGAAAGGTTCAAGGCGATTAATGTGTTCGTAGATAAATGCGTTCCGATATGGTACAGTAGAATCCAAGTGTTTTATTGTCCCGCTGACTAATAACACGTTTTAATGGAAACAATGACGGAACAATGTCAGTTTCCATTAATGTATGCACTAAACGCAATCTCATATAAAGGGATCGATGCCACTCGGCCTACTATCGGATTTTTTATTATGGATACTCGAGTTTAGGCCTTAATTACAGCAAAAAAAACCAGACCTATTGAAAAACGAGTTATACCAATATTGTCCTTGTTTAATTCTGCGTTAGACTATATAAGCCAATTATTTTCAAGTTTATTAATTATGTATTTATTTGTGATTGTATGGAAAATTGTCCATGTTTCTGATGTCTTTTCTTGGAACCGCTCACTTAAAACTATATACATGGAAAACTACTCGGCTGAGGGTAATGAAATTTTTATATGTGATAGGCACAAGTATTGGTAGTGCAAATCTTAAGTTTCAATTTTTTTCAACTACCCGATGAAAAGTTCTTATACTTTTTCTGACGAAACGTTTTCTCAGCCCAGGATAAACGTACAGCAGGCAACGTGGTCTCATTTTGAAGCTCTCATTCGTGATTATCGTAAACTACGACCACTGTAAACGTACAGTGTGATGACGAATTTATGAAGAGTAATATTAATGGGAGGTTTTGTGCGTTCCGGCCCGTGCGATTAAAAGCGAGCGGGCTTGTTAAATCCGGTGGAGCGTTGCCGCGTTAAGTTGCAGTCGTCGCGTCACGCAACGAACGAACACTGCTTTAAGTTTCCTTTCAACCTTTTATTTTCTTTACTCGTACAAATTTCATTTTCCATCAACTTTTTCACATAAGGGCTTTAGACCTTCAATTCCTAATTTGGAAATGTCAGACTACACAATTTTTCATGGGCTATCTACATTATTTACATAATATCTTTACAATATTTAATTCAGTCGGTATTCTTCGTCTGAAGAATGGCTCTGTTCCGATTAATCAGAACTGCTGGCATTCATGTTAATTATGACCTGCTCGAAATGAGGGACATTTTCAGACAGGCCATCTATCTCCCAGTAGTGGTCTTCAATTCTTTTAGCGTGTTTAATGCATTGTTTCCAGAGTTCAGGAGCAACGGTAAGCAAGGCTTCTCGGCATAAAACATTCATAGCTTCCATACTTCTACCATTTTGAAATATGCTAGCGCAAGTTCGCCCTCAGACAATGGTGGTCTCTGAGGCATTTGGATGTGATGTGATGTGGCATATAAGTATTAAACAGGAAGACTGAAATTAGCATGTGCACATAGCAAGGTGACTCGCATTCCATTACACAACTGCCCGGCTACGCTGCACTCGAATTCACCGGCTCGCCCGCTTTTAATCGCAAGGGCCGGAACGCACTAAACCTCCCATTAATATTACTCTTCATAAATTCGTCATCACACTGTACGTTTACTGTGGTCGTAGTTTCCGATAATCACGAATGAGAGCTTCAAAATGAGACCAAGTTTCCTGCTGTACGTTTACCCTGGGCTGAGAAAACGTTACGTCAGAAAAAGTATAAGAACTTTTTATTGGGTAGTTTGAAAAAAATTGAAACTTGAGATTTGCACTACCAATACTTGTGCCTATCACATATGAAAATTTCATTACCGTCAGCCAAGTAGTTTTCCATGTATATAGTTTTAAGTGAGCGGTTCCTAGAATAGACGTCAAAAACACGGACAATTTTTCATACAACCACAGTAGTGTGTTTTGGACAGTTCTACAACCACCTCCACCTGCCCACCTCACAAGATGGCGGCAACGCGATATCTCTCGAACGCATGGACGAATGAGGTGTCATTGAACTCGGGCTGACACCCCCTTTCCAATGGACAACATGTTTCCACCCCAAAAATAAAACCTACCCCTACTAGGGGGTGAAAATGTAACATTTTAGAGAATCTCTCTTTCCAAGTGCAACATGTGAGAGTTTGAATGCCGATAAGGAATGAAACGTTGTTCCACACAAGAGACATGTGTGCGGTGGATAGCCAATATGAATTAACATGCTTGTTTTTTGTTTTGTTTTTACGCATGCCCACTCATAGCTTTTGTAAGAGGGCAGGCTTTTTAAAGATGGTAGCTGTAGTGTAACCTAATCTAACCCAACCCACGAGTGGTGATCAAAAAGTATTTTAAGTGACGCTTGTCGATCGGCAAACCAATAATCAAAGAGGGATATGACAGGCCTTGAGGTGATAGCCCCTTTTGATTGATCCCTGTTGATTGGTCCCTTTTGATTGATCTCTGTTGATTTGTCCCTTTTTGACAGGGGGTCATTTTTGATGGATCCTTTTTGACGGGTCCCTGCTGATGGGCCCCTGTGGATGGATCATTGTTGACGGGTCATTGCTGACGAGTCCGTTTGGACGGGTCATTGTTGGCGAGTCCCTGTGGACGGGTCCCTGTTGACAGGTCATTGTTGACGGGTCCTTGTTGATGGATCCCTGTTGACAAGTCCTTTTGACTATTCCCTTTAGACCGGTCCCTTTGGACTGGCCCATGAATTTATCCAAAGTGTGCCAAAGGGCTTAACTAACGGACTAATAAGGCTAGGAACTTGTATGAGGTATTGTAGGACTTGGGATGAAGCCCCCTTTTAGAATGTATTTTTGAAATTTTGACAAAGGGCCTAACCACACTTTTGTTAATATCTCGCGAACCAATCATGCTAGTGACTTGTATGAGGGGTCCTAGCAATTGGTACGATGTTCCCCTTTGGGGGGTGAAACTATCCCCCCACTCCCAAATTGGAAAATCGATATCGTGGAAACTATAACCCTAAAATTATGTGTGATAGCTTTAAAAATAGATCATAAGATACGCTTTTACCACGATAGCTCATTTCACACCTAAAATAGTAAATAGTAATGTTACAGGGAAAAAAGGGGTTAAACACTTAAAAATGATAAATGAACCTAAGATCTTTTGTTTTTGATGAAAAACTAGTAGGAGGGTTAAAACTACCCCCCCCCCAAAAAAAAATGTACAAATCGTTATCTTGGAAATTATGAACCTTAAAATTAAGTGTGATATCTTTAAAAATAGGTCATGACATACGCTTATACCACGATAGGTCATTTCACCCCTAAAACAGTGAATAGTGTTTTTACAGGGAAAAAAGTGTTAAACGCCTAAAATGATAAATGAACCAAAGATCTTTTGTTTTTGATGAAAAATAGTAAGGGGGTGAAAACTACCCCAAAAGTTAAAAAATCGATATCTTGGAAACTATGAAACTTAAAATTGGGTGTGATAGCTCAAAAAATTGGTCATTTAATACTCTTTTACCACCATTGGTCATGTTTACCCCTAAACTGTGCATGTAGATTTTACAGGAAAAAAGGGGAACCAATAATCAGATTTGGACACATGAGGTGTTATAAGACTCAGGGCGACAATCTCTTCTTGAATTTATTATTTATTTTTTGAAATTATGACAAAGGGCCTAACCACACATTTTTGAAAATTTAGATTTTTAAATTTTTTTGAAATAATTTTAATTTTTTTTAGTAGAGAGAGATAGTACCGGTTGTGTTTAAACGAGCATGTCGCCGATCACCGTGACCATGTTCAATGGATGAATCGATATTTTGTGAAGCATTGATTGAAGAGGGTCATGCGACGACTTGTTTTAAGAATATTTTTTATGATTTTTCCTATGATGCATGCATTTATTTAAATATCCCAAACGGCAAGGTTACTGATTTGAGTTTTATAAACTAATAATGGGATTTGGTCTCTTAAGGTGTCCTACAACTTGACATGACACTTTCTTTATACAGCTTATGAATTTTCCCAAAAAGATTGAAAACAACAAGGTCATGGACTTTTGTTTCTCTTAATATATTGCAAACCCGTAATGTTAGATGTTTATGGTGAGTGATGGAACATAGCTAGGTAGAGAAAGAATTATTGTAGGCTACAAGTATGGTGACTGACAAGTCTTTGACCATTGAAACTTGTTTTAAACCTGGCCGCAGTACATAGGGAGTATAGGTTTCAGGCATGACATGACAAACGGTATGTACAAAATCCAATTTATCGATTCAAGAATTAAGAGTAGACTATCTTTAATTGATTAGTTAAAGAGGATAGCTAAGAAAACAAGATGGTGATTACACTGAACCAAACCGAACCAATACAATCCTTTCTGGATATATAATGTTACTTGCTAACCATTTTGTGCTGCAGTGGCAAGCACTTTTGGCTCTTGCACTAGAGGCCTTAACTCGATTTAACTTAAGGCATAGAACGAACCAAACTAAGAAAGATGGTTATAGTGGTGCAGTGGTTAAGCTGTTATCCTTTGACTAACGTAGACCAGGGTTTGATTTTAGATTAATACACATGTCAAAAACATATAAAAAAGCAGGGATAATGTTTTAAGACTGATTACACTTGTATATTTTTTCAAATTATTACTTAGATTACAAATACAAAGGTGGACTGGGTTCAATATACAGTTAATGCAAGTAAGATTTTGTATTTGTTTTTTTATTTTAGACTTTAGATTTTAGAATTTACATTTTACAATTAAGATTGTGCAAAAAGACCAAACCATAATGTCATGACTTTCAATTTTCGGAAACTAATTATTAAAGAAAAACATATAAGGATTTGTATTACTTGGAATTATGTTTTCTATACCATATTTTATTTTGGTTTTAGATTTTAGAAATTTGATATTATACTTTAGATTTTAGGTAAAGGCCAAACTAATATTCACTATTCATTAGACACTGGTATGTAGATAGAAAGATGATTAGACTATATGTTAAGATGAATTTTTAGGTGTTGTCTGGCCTTGCAATAAGAATTGACTAACCAGACATGAGTTAACAACTAACGAAACATTTTGGCGACTATGCTTGTGAGTAGGGTTTTAGAAAAACTGTTTGCTATTTTGGGTTACATACAACAAATGCATAGACCTACTGAGCGACTATGTTTGCTAAACAAGACATTATACCAGAGATGATTAGAATTCTTATGTAGCTCAGGCAAGGAAAGCATTTCTACAGAATTTGTTGACATTGAATATAGATTTAAGTATTAGGATGTCATTTCTTGAAGACCTTATGTCTGGAGCGTGACGCTCTATGAAAGGGAAACTTGGATTATTGGTGTAGCAGAAAAGTGGAGAATTGAAGTGTTTGAAATGTGGTGTTACAGGAGAATGATGAAGATTAAATGGGTAAATAGGGTTACAAACAAAGGGGTATTAAGACAAGTGGGAGAGGAGAGATGATTTTTGCGACAGTTAATGAAGTAAATCGATAGGTTGGTAGGACACATACACCCAGGAATAGCAAGCTTAGTTATGGAAGAAAGGGTTGAGGACAAGAACTGTAGGGGTAGACCAAGGTTAGAATATGTTAAACAGATAGCCTTGGATGTAGAGTGTGGTACCTATATAGAGATGAAACGATTAGCTCAGGACAGAGAGTCATGGAGAGCTGTATTATACCAGTCAAAAGGCTGAAGATTCAAACAACATGTAGAGCTTACCAAAATAATGTTGTGTAATAGTAAATGCTAGTCAACTAACTTTAATGCATTACTAAAACCCATGACACGATACCTGAGAGCTTTTCTAAAATTATTTTAAGATGCCTTTAACCCTATATTAAACACCCAGTTCTCAAGACTCTTAACTACAATTTAATGAAAAAAAAAACAACAACAAAAAATACATTTAAAAACGAGCAAGTGGTTGAGTCAATATACAATGCAAAATTTTGTAAACACTCAAGTGCACAAAACAAATTGCATTATTAACTGTCAGGTTGATCGAGTGGTTAAGGCGTTTGACTTATGTTCACATTTTCAATACAAGAAAGCAAGGATTTGAATCCCTTACCTGACATAACTATTGCTTTAACATGCCTCAGCGATACTGTATTATTATGATACTCGATACACAAACCATAGATAGAGTGTATTGTTTAAGTCCACTCTCTCTTTCTAAACATAGCTAGAGACTGTCAATGGTTAACAATCGCATTCATAGTAGGAGGATGTAGTGATAGTAATTAAGAAAAAGCAGACAATAACCATAAAATATTTTTATTAAATTCATTTTATGATAGATACACACTGAATACAACTTTCTCTATTTACCATTGTTTGATATAGATTTTTTAAATACAACGCTTGTTGTAGATCCGTTTGCAACTTTCTCCAGGTACTCTTGTTCTTAAACACTGGGGAAGTCGCAGTGCTTTTATAGACAGAAAACCCTCATCCTTTTCTCTTTCAACATCATCATCATCATCATCATCATCATCATCATCTTCATCCTCTTCATTATGAATATTATCATCAAAATTATGATAGACATTGTCACCATCATTATCATCTTCATCATCATCATCCTCAACATCACTAGAACTATCCATTTCCTCTTGTTCGTTTTCCACAGGGACCTCCTTTAAAGTCTGCGTTGCTTTTGATAGTGTTAAGGGTTCTCAGGCGTTGACAACTGTCCTAACATGACTTTTTGAGGACATGATAAGTGATTTAGAACAAACACTGCACTATCTTGAGCAGCAATATTTTTTTCTCGGACTTGCTTTTTTACTTTGGAGTATTTTGTCCATTTAAATGTGTATTAATTTGAGATTCACAATGGTGCTCGTTTGAAGTAAGTATGTTGGAGTCTTTTGTTTTAATCATTCCTCGACACTTTTTAGATCGTTGTTTTGAACATCGCCAAATAACAGTTCCATCTTTATTGGTTGTTTTTACAATATATATATATCCTTTATAGTAGGCACATGGCTTACCATGGCTGGTTGTTGAGACTTCCATATTAACTAATACACATTAATTTAATTTTGGTAAAGTCACTTCAGTAATAATAATAGTAAAAATAAATGAAGTGGATTGATATCTTTTAAAGGTGGAATTTTCAAAGTACTGTCAAGAATAATAATCACTTGAACAAATTTTAGACTACAAGTGATTTACACACACTTCGCTCAATGTCATGATTTATACTGAACACAATTTATAGTGATTATGATTTTTATTGACTGTAATTGATAGTAGCCATGGTTACTAGAGGCAATGTATACTGGGTGCGACTTATAGCACGCTCAATTTATAGTAGGTATGATTAGTAGACGCGTTTGATACTGGGCGCGTTTTATACTGATTATGATTTATACTGAGCGCGATTTTTACTAGAAGCTATTTTTACCAAGTGTAATTGATAGCAGGTGCTATTCATACTCAACGCAATTGATAGTAGGCGTAATTGATAGTAGGCGCAATTGGTAGTTGGCGCAATTGATAGTAGGCACAATTAATAGTAGGCACAATTAATAGTAGGCGCGATTGGTAGCAGGCGCAAATGAATGTAGGTGCGATTGGTAGTGGACGTAATTGATAGTAGGCGCTATTGATAGTAGGCGCAATTGACTGTAGGCGCGATTTATAGTGGACGTAATTGATAGTAGGTGCTGTTGATAGTAGGCGCGAATGGTAGTAGGCGCAATTGGTAGTAGACGCAATTGGTAGTAAGCGCAATTGATAGTAAGTGCAATTGACAGTAGGCGCGATTGGTAGTGGGCGTAATTGCTAGTAGGTGCTATTAATAGTAGGTGCAATTAGTAGGTGCAATTGATAGTAGGCGCGATTGATAGTAGGCGCTATTAGTAGATGTGATTGATAGTAGACGCGATTGGTAGTAGGCGCGATTGATAATAGGAGCGATTGATAGTAGACGCGATTGGTAGTTGGCGCAATTGATAGTAGGCACAATTAATAGTAGGCGCGATTGGTAGTAGGCGCAATTGGCTGTAGGCGCGATTTATAGTGGTCGTAATTGATAGTAGGCGCTATTGATAGTAGGCGCGATTGGTAGTAGGCGCAATTGGTAGTAGACACAATTACTAGTAGGCGCGATTGGTAGTAGGCGCAATTGATAGTAAGTGCAATTGACAGTAGGCGCGATTGGTAGTGGGTGTAATTGCTAGTAGGCGCTATTGATAGTAGGTGCAATTGACAGTAGGCGCAATTGGTAGTAGGCGTGATAGGTAGTAGGTGCAATTGATAGTAGGTGCAATTAGTAGATGCAATTGATAGTAGGCGCGATTGATAGTAGGCGCAATTGATAGCAGGTGCTATTAGTAGACGTGATTGATAGTAGGAGAGATTGGTAGTAGGTGCAATTGATAGTAGGTGCGATTTTTATTAGGTGCGATTGATAGTAGGCGCGATTGATAGTTGGCGCGATTGGTAGTAGGCGTAATTGATAGTAGGCGCGATTGATATTAGGCGCAATAAATAGAAGGTGCGATTAGTAGGCGCGCTTGATAGTAGGCGCGATTGATAGTAGGCGTAATGGATAGTAGACGCGATTGATAGTAGGTGTGATTGGTAGACCTTGAGGTGATAACCCCTTTTGATTGATCGCTGTTGATTTGTCCCTTTGGACTGGTCCCTGTTGACTAGCCCCTGTTGACCAGCCCCTTTGGACGGGTCCTTTATAAAGGGAGTCATTTTGACTGGTCCCTGTGGACGGGTCCCTGTGGACGGGCCCATGCATTTATCCAAATTATGTCAAAGTCACTTAACCTAACCTTGTCACATCACCCGTTCTACAAGTTTAGACTTGCTTTGAGACTGGCTATGACGTCACAGATGAATGGCTGTGGGAGGCTGGCAAAAAGGAAAATGTTTTTGTGTAATAAAAAGTAATGTCTAGCCTCACACCGCCATTCATCTGTGACGTCATATCCAGTCTCCAAGGAAGTCTAAACTTGTAGAACGGGTTATGTGACAAGGTTAGGTTAAGTGACTTTGACATAATTTGGATAAATGCACGGACCCGTTCACAGGGGCCCGTCAAAAAGACTCCCTTTATAAAGTACGCGTCCAAAGGGGCTGGTCAACAGGGACCAGTACAAAGGGACAAATCAACAGGGATCAATCAAAAGGGGTTATCACCTCAAGGTCTATCAATCGCGCCTACTATCAATCGCGCCTACTATTTATTGCGCCTAATATCAATGACGCCTACTATCAATTACGCCTAATACCAATCGCGCCAACTATCAATCGCGCCTACTATCAATCGCACCTAATATCAATCGCACCTACTATCAATTGCGCCTACTACCAATCTCGCCTACTATCAATCGCGTCTACTAATAGCGCCTGCTATGAATTGCGCCTACTATCAATCGCGCCTACTATCAATTGCATCTACTAATTGCACCTACTATCAATTGCACCTACTACTTATCACGCCTACTACCAATTGCGCCTACTGTCAATTGCACCTACTATCAATAGCGCCTACTAGCAATTACGCCCACTACCAATCGCGCCTACTGTCAATTGCACTTACTATCAATTGCGCTTACTACCAATCGCGCCTACTAGTAATTGCGTCTACTACCAATTGCGCCTACTACCAATCACGCCTACTACTAATCGCACCTACTATCAATCGCGCCTACTATCAATAGCGCCTACTATCAATTACGTCCACTATAAATCGCGCCTACAGTCAATTGCGCCAACTACCAATCGCGTCTACTATCAATCGCGCCTACTATTAATTGTGCCTACTATTAATTGTGCCTACTATTAATTGTGCCTACTATCAATTGCGTTGAGTATGAATAGCACCTGCTATCAATTACACTTGGTAAAAACAAGATTTTCAGTAAAGAACATATAGCCTACTTTCTCCTAAATGCATGGGTATTGTTATAACTCTTTGTCCTTTTCAAGGAGTATAATTGCATGTTGGTTGTAGTAGCTTGTTGAAATACAACGTGCTATAGGGATATTAAACATGAATATGAAGTGCCCTTTGCTAGTGCTACCTCGTAAAAAAATCATTCAATTCGGTTTCACCGTGTTTGAATTGATCTGGGGAATAGATTTGCACACATACATGGCCGCTATTTGCAAACTATTGGGCTGATGACCTTGTAGTCAGTCATAAGATGCTTTCACAAAAAGGCATGTTGTTGCAAAATCCGGTAGAGATCAAATTATTAGGATGGTCGAAATTTGATTTAAGCTTTTAACATTTGGGTGGCCGTCATTCCGTTTCCGTCAAGATGGCGGCGATATAAAACATGACACTGAGCTGCCTTTTGCTAGTGCTACCTCTGTACCAAATTTCGTTCAATTCGGTTTCACCGTGTTTGAATTGATAGGGGGAATCGATTTGCACACATACCTGGCCACCATCTGCAAACTATTGGGCTGATGATCTAGCAGTTTGGTCAGAATATGCTTCCCACATAAAGATTTGTTGTTGCAAAATTTGGTAGAGACTAGATTATTAGGTTGGTCGTAATTACATTTTAGCCTTTAACATTTGGGTGGCCGCGATTACGTTTCCGTCAAGATGGCGGTGATATAAAACATGACACTGAGGTGGCCTTCTCTAGTGCTACCTCTGTACCAAATTTCGTTCCATTCGGTTTCACCGTGTTCAAATTAATAGGGGGAATCGATTTTCACACAAAGATGGCCGTCATCCGCAAAATATTAGGCTAATGACCTATTAGTTTGTCAAAGGATGCTCCCTCCATAATGGTATGTTGATGCAAAATTTGGTAGAGATCGGATGTTTAGGTTAATCGTAATTTGATTTAAGCTTTGAATATTTGTGTGGCCGCCATTACGTTTCCGTCAAGATGGCGGCGATATAAAACATGACACTGAGGTGCCCTTTGCTAGTGCTACCTCTGTACCAAATTTCATTCCATTCGGTTTCACCGTGTTCGAATTAATAGGGGTAATCGATTTTGACACAAAGATGGCCGCCAGCCGCAAACTATTAGGCTAATGACCTATTAGATGTGTCAAAGGATGCTTCCTCCATAAAGGTATGTTGTTGCAAAATTTGGTAGAGATCGGATGATTAGGTTAGTCGTAATTTGATTTAAGCTTTGAACATTTGTGTGGCCGCCATTACGTTTACGTCAAGATGGCGGTGATATAAAACATGACACTGAGGTGCCCTTTGCTATTGCTACCTCTGTACCAAATTTCATTCCATTCGGTTTCACCGTGTTCGAATTAATAGGGGTAATCGATTTTGACACAAAGATGGCCGCCATCCGCAAACTATTAGGCTAATGACCTATCAGATTTGTCAGAGGATGCTCCCTCCATAAAGGTATGTTGTTGCAAAATTTGGTAGAGATCGGATGATTAGGTTAGTCGTAATTTGATTTAAGCTTTGAACATTTGTGTGGCCGCCATTACGTTTCCGTCAAGATGGCGGCGATATAAAACATGACACTGGGGTGCCCTTTGCTAGTACTACCTCTGTACCAAATTTCGTTCCATTCGGTTTCACCGTGTTCGAATTAATAGGGGCAATCGATGTTCACACAAAGATGGCCGCCATCCGCATACTATTAGGCTGATGACCTATTAGTTTGGTCAAAGGATGCTGCCCCCATAAAGGTATGTTGTTGCAAAATTTGGTAGAGATCGGATGATTAGGTTAGTCGTTATTTGATTTAAGCTTTGAACATTTGTGTGGCCGCCATTACGTTTCCGTCAAGATGGCGGCGATATAAAACATGACACTGAGGTGTCCTTTGCTAGTGCTACCTTTGTACCAAATTTCGTTCAATTTGCGCTCACCGTGTTCGAATTGATAGGGGGGGACACACATTCAGAGTACACACACTCTCACACACACACACACACAGACTCACAACACACATACATACACACACACACACACACACAGAGACAGACACACTTTTTTCACCCTGTAGTGATCTCATAAGTCTACTTTCATTTTTTGCAAGAATCGAAAGTAAAAATCGCGCTCAGTATAAATCATAATCAGTATAAAACGCGCCCAGTATCAAACGCGTCTACTAATCGTACCTACTATAAATTGAGCGTGCTATAAAACGCACCCAGTATACATTGCCTCTACAGGAGCCCGTATCACACGACACTCGCTAGCATGGAAGCTGCTACGACAGCTGCCATCACCTGGCATAAGTTTCCTTCCATGCTCGCCGGCATGCCTCCTTGTGTGGCTGAAATGTATCACACGTTAAATAAATGTACCTGAGCACATGGAAGGTTCCATAGCAGAAACATCTGTTCAAATATGGAGGAACGTAGGAGATTGATTCTCGGTGCCGCTACACTAATAATTGGCAATATGCAGACAACCAGAACCAGAAGCTCTGTGCATATTGACCGGTTTAAACTGCCACATTATATACAGCATCGGTAGCATTATAATAGCAACAAAGTGAATTGGGTAAAACGTCTGTGGTTTAAAGGCAGCTTCTTTCTTTAGCTAGTTTCCAAATAGGTCAATTAATGGAGATATTACAAATATCTGGCATAAAACAATAAAATTTAAAGACGAAGTGTTGTACATTAATGTATTGGGTTAGAAAAATCTCTCTATTTTATCCATAGATATACATTTTGTAGGAAATTTTAAACTAAAAAAAACGGTTTATTCTTGTTAATGCCGTTATCATTCCATGCAAAAATAAAAAAAATAAAAGGAGCCTAAAAATCCTACCTTTTAATAATATTGTGTTTTGCAATTATTAACAGACATAACTGAACAATTTTTGTAGCAATGAATAGCACTATTTCTACCTGATTTCTTGTGCTATTTTTTTTCAGGGCATCTTGGCGCATAATGTTGTTATGATACAACGGCAGTTTAGTGTTATAAAGACATGGATTACTTTCGTAAATTTCAATAAGCGAAGAAATAACCTCATTTGCCCAAGGTCATGACATCTTGTGTAGAAATACGTTGCTTTCGAGAAAACGATTAACCAAGATTACTTGGAGATGCTACCGCTAGGATCTCTGCAAGGGCATTCTGATTGGCTCAGGTGCTGAACCCTCCATACAATCTTAGTGCGAAAATAGCACCGGACCAGTTACTGAGTTGCCATGAAGGCTGTCATAGAATGCAGAATCCAGCATAGAAGGTAGAAATCACACGGTGCTAGACGCGGCTATACCAGCGTGTATACCCGTACTGGTAGCAGCTTCCATGCTAGCGAGTGTCGTGTGATACGGGCTTAACCATGGTTACTATCAATTACAGTCAATAAAAATCATAATCACTATAAATTGTGTTCAGTATAAATCTTGACTTTGAGCAATGTGTGTGTAAATCACTTGTAGTCTAAAATTTGTTCATGTGATTATTATTCTTGACAGTACTTTGAAAATTCCACCTTTAAAAATATCAATCCACTTCATTTATTTTTACTATTATTATTACTGAAGTGACTTTACTAAAATTAAATTAATGTGTATTAGTTAATATGGAAGTCTCAACAACCAGCCATGGTAAGCCATGTGCCTACTATAAAGGATATACATATATTGTAAAAACAACCAATAAAGATGGAACTGTTATCCTGTGGACTAACTTTTTGAAAATTTTAAATAGCGCTGTTGATAAATTTTGTCCCATTTAAATTGCTGAAACAAAACCCAGATCCTGAGTATTACACACGAGAAATTAGGAGTCTAAAACGGAAAATTAGGAAATTATACAATAAAAGACATGATAGTGACAAGTATATGTTGAAATTTAAGTCCTTATCAAGAGAGCTCGTCTTAAAAAAGAGGGCTGCTCATGACAGTTATATGCAAGGTTTACTAGGTTCGGGAGGTGATGGGTGGAAAAAAAAATTACAGTTATGTTAGGAGAAGAAAGGAAAATCCAAATAATTTGTCGATGATAATGTCCGGTGACGGTAAATTAATTACTGAGAAACAGGCCATTGCTAATGAATTAGATGTCTTTTACGGTAGTGTGTTCAATAAATCCAATAGCTGTGTGTTGGACCTTAACGACGAATCAGGGGCTCCCCAGTTCCAAATAAACCATTCAGCAATTGTAATGCTAATACAAAAACTACGTTTCAATGTATCAAAGGGTCCTGATAATATTGTTAGTGAAGTACTTAAACTAGGAGGTAGGGCCGTGGCACGATACTTGGAGGTGATGTTTAATGTGTCCATAAACAATGCGCAAATCCCAGATGACTGGAAAAGAGCTACGGTAGTCCCAATATTTAAGGGAGGGAGCAGACTTGAATTGGGCAACTACAGGCTGGTTAGCCTTTCGTCCATCGTTTGTAAACAGATGGAGCATCTCATTTGCGACTACTTGAGGGAACAGTGGGAAACATTATCATGGTTTAATGATAGGCAACATGGATTTCGGAAAGGTTACTCATGCGAGAGTCAGATGTTATCACTTTTTCAAGACATTAGCGAATCGTTAGACCATGGAGTCTCAGTCGACGCCGTGGTTATAGATTTTGCGAAGGCATTTGATGTCGTGCCGCATGACATGCTACTCCATAAATTAGCTTCGACGAAGATTGATAGAAGAGTAATTTTATGGATCCAAGAATTTTTGACGGGTCGTTCACAGAAAGTGAAAGTCGAAGGCATATTCTCGGATGAAATTACCGTAACGTCGGGTATCCCTCAGGGCAGCGTAATCGGAACTTTGTTATTTTTGGCGTTTATAAATGACTTACCAAATGGGATTCGCAGTGACTGTCGATTGTTTGCGGATGATTGTGTAATATATCGAAAGATACATGACTCACAAGACAATGCAGTGCTTCAAGAGGACCTGAACCTGGTCCATAAGTGGGCGATTGAAAATAAAATGAAAATAAACACAAGAAAATGTAGTCTCTTAAAAATAGGGAAAGTGCGGAGACAGGATTTTCAATATAACATTGGCTCGGAAATACTTGTAGAAGAAGATTCTTGCAAATATTAGGGCGTTCACGTAAGGAATGATATGAAATGGAGTAGTCATGTAGGATGTGTAGTTTCAAAAGCTTACAAATCACTGCACTTTGTAATGAGGGTACTAAAAGGAAGTAGTACCTCTGCTAAAGAATTAGGCTATTTGTCACTTGTAAGACCTATTCTGGAATATGCCTCGGCGGTTTGGGATCCATATCAAGTAGGGCTCATCAATGAGTTGGAAATGGTACAAAGAAAGGCCGCTACATTTGTGCTCAGTGACTTTAATCCCAATAGCAGTGTGAGCCGTATGTTAAAGAAACTTGGGTGGGAATCACTGGAGGCTAGGAGGACGAAATCTAGACTCTGCGCTATGTACAACACGTATACAAATCAACCAGCATGGGGTGAGCTTAGCAAACGATTGGGAAAGCCCACTTACATGGGTAGGAGCGATCATCCTTTCAAAGTTAAGGGCCGACCACAGCGAACAAATTATGGTAAATATTCTTTTGTAAACCGTGCCATTGATAACTGGAACTCTCTACCTGCCGCAGTCTTAGAGCCTTTTCCCAAACATATAGGTGTGTTTAAGAAAAGACTATTTGTGTAAATACTCCAGTTTAATTGTTGTATAATTGTTATTGAATTGTTATGTATAATTATTTATTTGTTATGTATATCCAATTTTCCACCGGGGGACACTCCCCCCATTGCAAATAAATGAATGAATGAATGTTATTTGGCGATGTTCAAAACAACGATCTAAAAAGTGTCGAGGAATGATTAAAACAAAAGACTCCAACGTACTTACTTCAAACGAGCATCATTGTGAATCTCAAATTAATACACATTTAAATGGACAAAATACTCTAACCAAGGTAAAAAAAAGCAAGTCCAAGAAAAAAATATTGCTGCTCAAGATAGTGCAGTGTTTGTTCTAAATCACTTATCATGTCCTCAAAAAGTCATGTTAGGACAGTTGTCAACGTCTAAGAAGCCCTTAACACTATCAAAAGCAACGCAGACTTTAAAAGAGGTCCCGGTGGAAAACGAACAAGAGGAAATGGATTGTTCTAGTGATGTTGAGGATGATGATGATGAAGATGATAATAATGGTGACAATGACTATCATAATTTTGATGATAATATTCATAATGAAGAGGTTGATGATGATGATGATGATGATGAAAGAGAAAAGGATGAGGGTTTTATGTCTATAAAACCACTGCGACTTCCCCAGTTTTTACGAACAAGAGTACCTGGAGAAAGTTGCAAAAGGATCTACAACAAGCGTGGTGTTTAAAAAATCTATATCAAACAATGGTAAATAGAGAAAGTTGTATTCAGTGTGTATCTATTATAAAATGAATTAAATAAAAATATTTTATGGTTATTGTCTGCTTTTTCTTAATTACTATCACTACATCCTCCCACTATTAATGCGATTGTTAACCATTGACAGTCTCTAGCTATGTTTAGAAAGAGAGAGTGGACTTAAACAATACACTCTATCTATGGTTTGTGTATCGAGTATCATAATAATACAGTATCGCTGAGGCATGTTAAAGCAATAGTTATGTCAGGTAAGGGATTCAAATCCTTGCTTTCTTGTATTGAAAATGTGAACATAAGTCAAACGCCTTAACCACTCGATCAACCTGACAGTTAATAATGTAATTTGTTTTGTGCACTTGAGTGTTTACAAAATTTTGCAAGGTACATTGACTCAACCACTTGCTCGTTTTTAAATGTATTTTTTGTTGTTGTTTTTTTTTCATTACATTGTAGTTATGAGTCTTGAGAACTGGGTGTTTAATATAGGGTTAAAGGCATCTTAAAATAATTTTAGAAAAGCTCTCAGGTATCGTGTCATGGGTTTTAGTAATGCATTAAAGTTAGTTGACTAGCATTTACCATTACACAACATTATTTTGGTAAGCTCTACATGTTGTTTGAATCTTCAGCCTTTTGACTGGTATAATACAGCTCTCCATGACTCCCTGTCCTGAGCTAATCGTTTCATCTCTATATAGGTACCACACTCTACATCCAAGGCTATCTGATTAACATATTCTAACCTTGGTCTACCCCTACAGTTCTTGTCCTCAACCCTTTCTTCCATAACTAAGTTTGCTATTCCTGGGTGTATGTGTCCTACCAACCTATCGATTTACTTCATTAGCTGTCGCAAAAAATATCTCTCCTCTCCCACTTGTGTTAATACCTCTTTGTTTGTAACCCTATTTACCCATTTAATCTTCATCATTCTCCTGTAACACCACATTTCAAACACTTCAATTCTCCACTTTTCTGCTACACCAATAATCCAAGTTTCCCTTTCATAGAGCGTCACGCTCCAGACATAAGGTCTTCAAAAATGACATCCTAATACCTAAATCTATATTCAATGTCAACAAATTCTGTAGAAATGCTTTCCTTGCCTGAGCTACATAAGAATCCTAATCATCTCTGGTATAATGTCTTGTTTAGAAAACATAGTCGCTCAGTAGGTCTATGCATTTGTTGTATGTAACCCAAAATATCAAACAGTTTTTCTAAAACCCTACTCACTGGTTAATAACAAGTATAGTCGCCAAAATGTTTCGTTGGTTGTTAACTCATGTCTGGTTAGTAAATTCTTATTGCAAGGCCAGTCATCACCTAAAAATTCATCTTAACATATAGGCTAATCATCTTTCTATCCACCTACCAGTATCTAATGAATAGTCAATATTAGTTTGGTCTTTACCTAAAATCTAAAATCTAATATCAAATTTCTAAAATCTAAAACCAAAATAAAATATAGTATAGAAAACATAATTCCAAGTAATACAAATCCTTATATGTTTTTCTTTAATAATTAGTTTCCGAAAATTGAAAGTCATGACATGGTTTGGTCTTTTTGCACAATCTAAATTGTAAAATGTAAATTCTAAAACTAAAGTCTAAAATAAAAAACAAATACAAAATCTTACTTGCATTAACTGTATATTGAACCCAGTCCACCTTTGTATTTGTAATCTAAGTAATAATTTGAAAAAATATAGAAGTGTAATCAGTCTTAAAACATTATCCCTGCTTTTTTATATGTTTTTGACATGTGTATTAATCTAAAATCAAACCCTGGTCTACGTTAGTCAAAGGATAACAGCTTAACCACTGCACCACTATAACCATCTTTCTTAGTTTGGTTCGTTCTATGCCTTAAGTTAAATCGAGTTAAGGCCTCTAGTGCAAGAGCCAAAAGTGCTTGCCACTGCAGCACAAAATGGTTAGCAAGTAACATTATATATCCAAAAAGGATTGTATTGGTTCGGTTTGGTTCAGTGTAATCACCATCTTGTTTTCTTAGCTATCCTCTTTAACTAATCAATTAAAGATAGTCTACTCTTAATTCTTGAATCGATAAATTGGATTTTGTACATACCGTTTGTCATGTCATGCCTGAAACCTATACTCCCTATGTACTGCGGCCAGGTTTAAAACAAGTTTCAATGGTCAAAGACTTGTCAGTCACCATACGTGTAGCCTACAATAATTCTTTCTCTACCAAGCTATGTTTCATCACTCACCATAAACATCTAACATTACGGGTTTGCAATATATTAAGAGAAACAAAAGTCCATGACCTTGTTGTTTTCAATCTTTTTGGGAAAATTCATACGCCGTATAAAGAAAGTGTCATGTCAAGTTATAGGACACCTTAAGAGACCAAATCCCATTATTAGTTTATAAAACTCAAATCAGTAACCTTGCCGTTTTGGGATATTTAAATAAATGCATGCATCATAGGAAAAATCATAAAAAATATTCTTAAAACAAGTCGTCGCATGACCCTCTTCAATCAATGCTTCACAAAATATCGATTCATCCATTGAACATGGTCACGGTGATCGGCGACATGCTCGTTTAAACACAACCGGTACTATCTCTCTCTACTAAAAAAAAAAAAAATATTTCAAAAAATTTCAAAAATTTAAATTTTCAAAAATGTGTGGTTAGGCCCTTTGTCAAAATTTCAAAAAATAAATAATAAATTCAAGAAGAGATTGTCGCCCTGAGTCTTATAACACCTCGTGTGTCCAAATCTGGTTATTGGTTCCCCTTTTTTCCTGTAAAATCTACATGCATTGTTTAGGGGTAAAAATGACCAATGGTGGTAAAAGAGTATTAAATGACCAATTCTTTGAGCTATCACACCTAATTTTAAGTTTCATAGTTTCCAAGATATCGATTTTTAAAATTTTGGGGTAGTTTTCACCCCCTTACTATTTGTCATCAAAAACAAAAGATCTTTGGTTCATTTATCATTTTAGGCGTTTAACACCTTTTTCCCTGTAAAAACACTATTCACTGTTTTAGGGGTGAAATGACCTATCGTGGTATAAGCGTATGTCATGACCTATTTTTAAAGCTATCACACTTAATTTTAAGATTCAACATTTCCAAGATAACGATTATTTTTTGGGGGGGGAGGGTAGTTTTAACCCTCCTACTAGTTTTTCATCAAAAACAAAAGATCTTAGGTTCATTTATTATTTTTAAGTGTTTAACCCCTTTTTTCCCTGTAACATTACTATTTACTATTTTAGGGGTGAAATGAGCTATCGTGGTAAAAGCGTATCTTATGATCTATTTTTAAAGCTATCACACATAATTTTAGGGTTATAGTTTCCACGATATCGATTTTCCAATTTGGGAGTGGGGGGATAGTTTCACCCCCCAAAGGGGAACATCGTACCAATTGCTAGGACCCCTCATACAAGTCACTAGCATAATTGGGTCGCGAGATATTAACAAAAGTGTGGTTAGGCCCTTTGTCAAAATTTCAAAAATACATTCTAAAAGGGGGCTTCATCCCAAGTCCTACAATACCTCATACAAGTTCCTAGCCTTATTAGTCCGTTAGTTAAGCCCTTTGGCACACTTTGGATAAATTCATGGGCCAGTCCAAAGGGACCGGTCTAAAGGGATTAGTCAAAAGGACTTGTCAACAGGGACCCATCAACAAGGACCCGTCAACAATGACCTGTCAAAAATGACCTGATAACAGGGACCCGTCAACAAGGACCCGTCCACAGGGACTCGCCAACAAGGACCCGTCCACAGGGACTCATCAACAATGACCCGTCCAAAGGGACTCGTCAGCATTCACCCGTCAACAATGATCCATCCACAGGGGCCCATCAACAGGGACCCGTCAAAAAGGATCCATCAAACATGACCCCCTGTCAAAAAGGGCCCGTCCAAGGGGGGGGGGGGGCTAGTCAACAGGGACCAGTCCAAAGGGACAAATCAACAGAGATCAATCAAAAGGGGCCAATCAACATCGATCAATCAAAAGGGGCTATCACCTCAAGGCCTGTCATATCCCTCTTTGATTATTGGTTTTCCGATCGACAAGCGTCACTTAAAATACTTTTTGATCACCACTCGTGGGTTGGGTTAGGTTAGGTTACACTACAGCTCCCATCTTTAAAAAGCCCTCCCTCTTACAAAAGCTATGAGTGAGCATGCGTGAAAACAAAACAAAACAAGCATGTTAATTCATATTGGCTATCCACCGCACACATGTCCCTTGTGTGGAACAACGTTTCATTCCATATCGGCATTCAAACTCTCACATGTTGCACTTGGAAAGAGAAATTCTCTAAAAAGTTACATTTTCACCCCCTAGTAGGGGTAGGTTTTATTTTTGGGGTGGAAATATTTTGTCCATTGGAAAGGGGGTGTCAGCCCGAGTTCAATGACACCTCATTCGTCCATGCGTTCGAGAGATATCGCGTTGCCGCCATCTTGTGAGGTGGGGAGGTGGAGGAGGTTGTAGAACTGTCCAAAACACACTACTAACCACAAATAAATAAATAATTAATAAACTTGAAAATAATTGGCTTATATAGTATAACGCAGAATTAAACAAGGAAAATATTGGTATAACTCGTTTTTCAATAGGTCTGTTGGTTTGGTTGTAATTAAGGCCTAAACTCGAGTATCCATAATAAATAATCCGATAGTAGTGACGGTGCATGTAAATTCAAGTGATATTAGGGAATTCTCCGTGTTCTATTCCGGAACTAGGATATGCTATTGTTGTTGTAGTTTGTTATTAATTAATAGAGGAACTGCGCACAAATGTGCATTACATTTTCGAGTAATCCAATAAGGACAGTGTTCTCTTAGAGCATTTACTAAAATGGTATCGACCACACTGTTTAACACATAATATGCATTTACACTGTTCAGAAGGTTCATGAAAGCCACTTCGCACGCACAGCTTATGATGGAAGCCGTGTACAGCAAGTCTATTAAGAGCACTCGATCATTTCATAGTTAGGTTCAGTCCAATTTCTCTGAGACATGGCATCAGTCCCATAGAATTCTAGGTCGATTTCCGCTCGCTTTCTTTGTCTCATCCTTAGGAATTCCTGTCCCTGTCTTGTAGAAGGCAATTGTAATCGAAATCTGAAGTCTTCAATAAGAAAAGTTTCCCTGGCAAGTTCATAAACAAGTCGGGAGTGCGTGTATTTTGATACTCCTAGGGCAGCTTTTAAGTATCGCGCTTTGACTTTTTCAATCGATCTGAGATCGCTCAAGCTTAATTTATCCCAGACTATGTCCAACCCATATGTGAGGACCGGATCAATCTTGGCATCAAAGTGTGCTAAGGTGGATTTCAGTGAAAGTCGAGATATGTTTCTGATATCGAAAATAGCTTTGGTGGCCGATGCCACATGCTGTTTTATGTGAATTCTGAAGGATTGCATAGTAGTTTGCAGAGTCAAGCCTAGATAGGTGAAGCTATTTACAATTTGAAGGGGAGTTTGTTTCAAAATTATACTGTCGTCCTTGGACACTCGTCCGCCTTTCCTGAAGATCATATATTTCGTTTTGTTATTGAGAAATGGTTAGGTCGTGCAATACACAAATAATGTTAGACATGAACATGGAAGTCAGACAATTGTAATGTCTGACCCTAGCGGGACATGAACTGGCGCTCTTCAGCTTTCTACGCCAGTATTATGACCACTGAACTATAAGGGACACTTAAATTCTCACTCGGGAATGATACTAATATGATACTAACCTGCGGCAGCCTATCATACTGTGAATTGTTGCCAACTGTAGGGTGTCTATAGATAGAACCCTGAGCGGATAAATAAAACCTTATCCGCATCCGCTCCGTATCCGCAAGACTGTTATCCGCATCCGCACGACTGTTAAGGCTCGTTCTCACGATGGCACTGATGTCACAACATTGCTGTCTTGCCATGAAATGTCACAGCAGTGTCATTGTCGGAACAGTTTTTTATGCCACCGCCACAGTAGCGTGACAGTGGTGTCGCTTATTCAAAAGTTTTGATGTGCAAAAGTTTTGATATGCGACACCGCGGCATCATCGCTGTCGTGATACTAACATGAACTTCCACACGCAATGTTGTCATGAGAACAGGGTTGTGCCAGTCATGTCGTGACATTGCATCACTCGACCTCGTGTATTGTGTGTAATTATATTATGGCTGCGATTGATATTCATCAGTTTCTGGAACACTATCAGCAATAACCATTTCTTTAGAATTCCTCAAACATATTCTCGTCGATTCCTAAAAAATTGCTTAATGACCGAGAATCTTCCAATGCCAATTCTCTCAGTAACGTTTCAGATACACCTAGTTTTCCTCTGCGTAGCATCCATTTTCTCACCCACACTTCTTTCTCCTTCTTCTTACATGTTCTCTCCTCCAGAGCTATCAATTCTCCGACAACACTGGCAAGGCACAAACAACGTCCACCATGTTGCGCGAAAATGCCACGAAATCCCAAACTTCGGTACCTATAGGCTCGTTCTCACGATGGCACTGATGTCACGACATTGCTGTCATGACATGAAATGTCGCCGCAGTGTCATTATCGGAACAGTTTTTGATGCCACCGTCACAGTGCCGTGGCAGTGCTGTCGCGTATTCAAAAGTTTTGATATGCGACACTGCGGCATCAACGCTGTCGTGACACTAACGTGAACTTCCACACGCAATGTCTTCATGAGAACAGGTTTGTGCCAGTCGTGTCGTGACATTGCATTACTCGACCACGTGTATTGTGTGTAATTATATTATGGCTGCGTTTGATATTCTTCAGTTTCTGGAACACTATCAGCAATACCCCTTTCTTAAGAGTTCCTCAAACATATTCTCGTCGATTCGTAGAAAGTTGCTTAATGACCGAGCATCTTCCATTGCCAATTCTCTCAGTAGCGTTTCAGATACACCTAGTTTTCCTCTGCGTAGTATCCATTTTCTCACCCACACTTCTTTCTCCTTCTTCTTACATGTTCTCTCGTCCAGAGCTATCAATTCTCCGACAAACAACGTCCACCATGTTGCGTGAAAATGCCACGAAAGCCCAAATTCCTGTACCTATTGTGTGAACAGGTAACTGCCATGGCAGCGAATGCCGTGACATTTAATGACAGAAATGTCGTGACATGAGTGCCATCGTGAGAACGAGTCTTATTATACTCATCCGCACGACTGTTATCCACATCCGCGGTGCATCCGCACAACTGTTATTCGCATCCGTCCCGCATCCGCACAACTGTTATCCGCATCCGCACCACATCCTCACGACTGTTATCCGCATCCGCCCCGCATCCGCCCCGCATCCGCCCCGCATCCGCCCCGCATCCACTCCGCATCCACCCCACATCCGCCTCGCATCCGCACAAATGTTCTCATCATCCGCTCGGCATCCACATGACTTTTTTCCACATTCCGACGTTTGTTATCCGAATCTACTGGCATTACCTTATTATTATTAATTAGATAAAGCATAAATTACTAAAGCAACATATTTAGACATTTGAGGATAAAGTCGTTCCCTTAGGCTTTGTATGTCGTGTGCTATGTTTAAAATGAATGGTACACAGCCTGAATTGCAACCCTTTCCTGTTCGGAGTGTCAATTATGCTTAATAACATACTGTTATTTGAATGAGGTTAGCTTAAATCATCATCTTACATTTGTCATGAAAAAAAAAAACATAACGGAAAAATATGGTTGGTTGGTTCTGAAGTTTAGGGGCTGGGACAACGCGGTCATGTAGCCCCGTGTACTTTGGGTGTGTGTAGAATCTGTCTGATAACCGGTGTTGTGATGACTGTATTGGTGTGTGTTATTTGTTTTTAATTCAAGTAAGCACTGCAGACTTGTGAAGTTTTCAAATAGTTCCTACTTTTGCCGCCAAACGCCACCGTCAACGACTACTAGTTTAGAACTTAGCTACCAGACGCCAGCGCAGTCGGCTCTTGGCAACGAACGTAGGATCCTAAGAGCGTTGCTTACATTCTTAACCTATACAATTTAGCTTCACACAGGTGTAATTAGTGGAAGATTCTTTAACATGCTATAAATCTATGACATGGGACCGCCGGCTTTACTTCCCCCCCGAAGGAAGGCATACTGAGGAATTTTTAACGCTCTTGAAAAATCCGACGACTTCGGCCGGATTTGAACCCGCGATCTTGGGCATAGAAGCTCAGCATGCTACCGACTACGCCACTGAAGCCACCAACGGAAAAATATGATACCGTTATGTCATAAACATCCGGGTCCTAATAATGATATTAAACAAGTTCGGATTGTATTCTAAAAAGTATCCGCAAATTTTCTCCAAATATTATCCGCAGCTTATCCGCTATCCGCACAGTCATGCAAACTGTATCCGCATGGCGAGAACTTATGCGGATATCCGCATCCGCATCCGCGCAGGGCTTTATCTATAGGCTACGTGCGTATACTGATGTGCTGCTGTAAGCGGACGTTCCGACAAGTTGTTGCGTGATGACGCGATCGGCGGAGTGTCTGATATACATTGAGAACGTGTGGACATTTATTTATTAATTTATACAGTAATGATGTCAAAACGTCGTGTAATGTTATTGCTTGCATTAGTAGGCCTAAATATTGTACGGTATCGCACAGAATGAAGCATTGCTGTACAAGCTGTAGTTTTTCTTTCATGAACTCACATATTATCCGCTACAAGACAGTGAATATTGACGGTGAATCGCAAGCAGCGTGAGCCTCCGTGGCTTAGGCAGCAGCACGCCGGCCTCTCACCGCTGGGTCCGTGGTTCAAATCCCGGTCACTCCATGTGCGATCTGTGCTGGACAAAACGGAGGCAGACAGGTTTTTCTCCGGGTACTCCGGTTTTCCCTGTCAAAATTCCATTCCAGCAACACTCTCCACTATCATTTCATTTCATCTGTCATTCATTTCATCATTGCCCCAGAAGAGTGCGACAGGCTTCGGCAGCCGGCACAGTTCATATCCTCGCCGCTAGTTGGGGGCTTCATTCATTCCATTCCTGACCCGGTCGGAGACTGGAAGCAGGCTGTGGATTTTCATTTTCAATCGCAAGCAGCAAGTTTAAATTATGTATTTGGGATTTAAATAGCCTATCACAAACTAGTTTTGTTGATGTTAAAAAATAATTAAGATTTTCTGGAAACGTTTAAGCTCACGAAAACTATAGGTCATCACTTTGGAAAAATGTTAACCTATGGGGGTAAATATGTTTGCCTACTTCTACCGAACTGGTTCTGAACCCCAATTTAAAAGCTCATGAACTCGGTCCCCTCGCAAAGCCTTTATATATTTAGATTCTTCTAGAGATCCTGGGGACATCAGCTTTCCTGGCACCTAATTTTAAGTTATAGGATACCTGGAAGTGTTTCACTAATTCATGTCTATTTTCATTTTTGGCATTATTGTACATCATTACACCTTACAAACATAATGTGTTTTTCATCCAGGTAAAAATGTATATTGTTCAAATGTTATAATTGTGTCATCTGTTTATATACCGGTATTTTAAGGGGACTGCGTGGCGCAGTTGGTAGAGGCGCTGAGCTTCTAACTTCCACCCAGATAGTGGATTTTAGAAACCAAACTAGCAGAAGTACCCGCTCTTCGAACGGTCTTCGGTCATCATCATCGGCTTTAACTCGAATCCGAGTATACATCTTCTTCCTTCAGTCCAGTTTGTGAATGTGTTTACGGTGACTAAAGAGTCCAATCCTGGCATGGATCAAGCGTCCACACAAGTCACATATTATTGCAGGAGGAGGACGTGGTTGGGCTGCTCGAAGTTTCCTAGCTTGACGCTTGGCCTCTTCATGTGTGCGTCGACCCCTTTCAAACGTCTTTACAGTATCCGAGATGGTACGGCGCCAAGTTGAGCGGTCTTCAGCCAGCATGTCCCAGGTTTGTGAATCAAGACCTGTCAATTTCAGGGTCTGCTTATATTGGTCCTTGTAGCGCCTCTTAGGACCACCATGCGGTCTGGTGCCATAGCATAACTCACCATATAGCATTTGACGAGGTAATCTCACATCATCCATCCGATGGACATGACCAATCCATCTAAATTGGTGACCTATTATGGACGATTCTATGCTGTTGATTTGAGCCTTTTCCAGAACAGCAATATTGGTAATGTGGTCTTCCCATTTAATCCTCAGGATTGATCGAGATTTTTGTAGGTGGAAACGCTCGAGCTTCCTAAGATCACGTCGGTAAAGGGTCCACGTTTCACAGCCATACAACAATGTAGAAATGACTACTGCTTTGTACACCATAAGCTTTGTACTCATGGACAGATCTTTATTCATGAAGACACGGTGCGCTAATCGTCCATATGCTGCATGGGCTGCGCCAATTCTCTTATCCACATCCTGCTCACAGGTACAGCTCACAGAAATGGTACTGCCCAGGTACGAGAAATGGTCTACCTGTTCTAATGGCAAATTTGAGATGGAGATATTGAACTGAGGAAGAGGTGTGCCTGGTGAAGGTTGTGCCAAGACTTTAGACTTATTGACATTTATGGTAAGACCAAAGCGATCACATGCACTTTTGTAACAATTAACTGACTCTTGCAGCTCTTCTGGTGTGAAAGTTGGTGACGCGGCATCATCTGCATACAACATGTTAGTAACCTTAGTAACCTGAGTTTTCCTCAAGGAGCGGAGACGAGTTAGGTTGAAAAACCCTCCCTCAAAACGATACTTGACCTCTACACCTGGGATGTTTGTGGGTGAATCATAAAGCATTGCAGCCAAGTACAGCGCAAAATGCGTTGGAGCCAGTACACATCCTTGTTTCAGTCCATGGGTAATGGGAAATTCATCGGACATCTTATTCTAATGGCAAACCTGACCTGTCTCGCCATCATGGAGAGCCTTGATTAGATCTACAAAACGCTGAGGGCAACCAAACCGCTTCAGCACTGCCCACATGGCTGGTCTTGGAACCGAATCAAATGCCTTTTCCAAGTCATAAAAGACTAAGAAGAGTGGATTCTGTTGTTCTCAACATTTTTCTTGTAGCTGTCTCACACAGAAAATCAAGTCAATTGTGCTTCTGGAAGTTCTAAATCCGCATTGTGACTCTGGGAGGATCCTCTCAGAGATAACCTTGAGGCGGTTAAGTAGAATTCTTGCAAGAATCTTCCCCACAATTGATAGCAGTGATATACCACGGCAGTTGCCACAAACATTGCGATCACCCTTTTTAAAGATAGTGACGATAGTGGCATTCTTTAGGTCTCCAGGTACCTTTCTTGATTCCCATATTCTGAGGATAAGGATGAAAATTCTTGTTTTGAGGGAATGACTTCCGGCTTGAATTAGTTCCAGAGGGATATTATCTGGGCCAGGTGCTTTTCTGGGTTTCAATTGGGTGAGAGCTGCACTGAATTCATGATAAGTAGGAGGTACTGCCAACCACAGTCGTTCAGGTTGTTGCGGCACATCACAGAGGAAGTCTTCAGCAGCTTCTGATGGACGATTTAGGAGATTGGAGAAGTGCTCCTTCCAGCGTTCCAAGATTTCTTGACTATCAGTAAAGGTAGTAGAATTATCAGCGATTTTCAGTGTACCTGATAATGAGCGAGATGGTCCATATATTTCCTTGAGTACGGCATAGAAGTTCCTCAAGTCTCGAGCATCCGATAGTCTCTGCAGTTCCTGAGCCTTCTGTTGCCACCAAGTATTTTTAATCTGCCTTATCTGCGTCTGGCATTTACCCTTGAGTTCCAGTAGTTTATCTCTCTTAGTGTTGTAAGTTGGGTCTTGAAGATGGGCAAGATAGGCACACCTTTTGGCATTGATGAGAGACAGAATTTCCTAATTGTTGTCATCAAACCAGTCTTGTCTTTTCCGCACTATAAAACCAATGGTTTCCTCAGCTGACTGTGTGATAATCTTCTGTAATGTGGCCCATTCTTGCTGAATGTTATTTGTTACTGGGTTTTCTGATAACTGGGTGACGATCCTGTTTCCAAAATGTTTGTACATGGAGTCATCCTGAAGTTTGGATGTATTAAACTTTTTTCTTCGCAAATTTTTGATGTTCCTAGGTGGTTTAGGTCTGATGGATATTGTTTTATCCCTGGGTTGGGGGAAGGGATAAACAGGGTAGTGGATATGTATTAATTTAGGGGTAGTTTCCGAAAAGGGGTAGTTTCCCGTAACTGGGGGAGACTACTAATGTACGGTAATGTGTTTGTGAGAGGATGTGATCTGTTGGGGTGCGATCCTACAGGGTGCGTCTACCTGTTAGGGGATGAATGTCTAAGACGGAGCTATTAACTTAGTCTGCCAATTAAGTATGAGCGAGCGTCAGCGAGCTCATGTGCAGAGTAGACAACTCGGCACGCCGCGGTCTGGCTGCTTACTCGAATTCAATGAGATTCCTGACGGTGCAGTTCCTGGCCTTCACGGTCAGGGGCAATTAGGACTAAGGTCAGGTTGGGCGTAAGGATCTAAAACTGGGTGAAATGAGTAGTAGATGTATGTGTTTACTGACCAAGTATTTATTGGTCAGTGGCGATAGTGTACTGTCCATTTAGGTGATGTACGAGTGTGCAACAAAGTGTACAAATACAAATGTGTTCTGGGTGAGGTGTTACAAGTAATTAGGAAATCTGAGCACACTGCTAATTCTCACCTGGTGACGTTGTGATGGGCTGGAACGGACCTGGAGGAGCAGAGCCGCTGGCCACGAATAGATAATTGGGCTCTTCTGGGTCTAGCTTTTAAGGCTTCCCCCACTGCTTACTCGGCGTTTCCTCACTGTTGCTGTTCCGGATAGTGTGTTTGTTTGTGAGTTGTGCAAGCGGAACTGGCAGCAATACCGCTGTGCCTGCTCGTGTCAAAGAAGTGTGTAAGGCTTATGGCATGCCTAAGAGGGTGGTTTATGGTGAAAGATGAAGGGGTGGGTTAGGTCCTAGGTCTTAGGGGTACTGCCCCTGGGCTGTACAAGACCTCCTCTGCCTTTGTTCGCGGCCTCGCGAACGGAAAATAGAGTAGGTGTGTCGGTGTAGTAGTTTTCCTTCTTCTTCTTCTTCTTCTTCTTCTTCTTGTCCCTCATCTTCTTCTTTGGTGTCGTGTAGATGTCGTGTCGTTCTTCTGGCTGGTGATGTGAGTTTAGAGTGTGCTCAGAGAGGGTGGATTTTGGGTGTGTACATATACATAGTTTATTATTATTATAATGCTCTTGATGTTATTGCTGTTAATGAAAAGAGGAAGAAAAAAACATAGATATATTCATATTGGTGCCATGCAGGAAGGAAAAAAACCATGGTTGGACGGGAGGTTTTGTCGTCCGTCGTTGTGTGGGGAAAAATTGCTCCCTGCATGTACCTTGTGTCTATAAAGTATAGGCAAAATGTTATTGTATAAAAGATGGAAGAAAATAGAAAAACAGGTGCCCCAGGGTGTAAGTTAAAGGTATATATCAGAATGGTTTATTGTTGTCGGGATGAAACAGGGCACCTTCACAAATTTTAAGCTAGTAGAATAGAAAGGAAAAGACAAGTGTTAAAATGTATAGGGTTACGTGTGATAGTATGCATTGGAAAAAAATGTAACAATATTCGCCGTGGCGATGATGGCAACAATGGTGCCGTATACAGGCTAGTGATAGTCCTGTGATAATTATGGTGCGTTGTATAATGACATTCGTAATCATAATGATGATAACAAGCATGACCTGATAATAATAATAATCATAACATTTATAATAATCATAATAATAATGACCATAGTAATAATGGTTGGCTGCCATGTTAGTACTCTTCGTATAGGTATATTATCCAACCATGTGGAACATGTACGTGTATAGCGTTATCATGATATAACTACAAAATACAAAATAATTTACAACTATTATATATTACCTTATAGAGCTCTTTTAAGTGGCCAGTTATTTTATACCTCTTGCGCTGTTAATTCTCTACCTTGCTTCGCATTCTGAAGCGTCCTTAAGTGGCCGTTCCTGCTAAGGTTCAGTGGCTAATCCGCTGTCTCATTTTCTTTCTCTTATACCCTAGTTGTTTTCCCACCGTGGTTAGGAATTCCACCTTAGCGTCGAAGGCGCGGTGCTTACAAGCGTTGTGCCGCCCTTAGACACTGAATCCACGCTTCAATTGGGTGTATAATGTATTTTTGTGTTCATTGATACTCAGTATTCCACGGTTACTGTGCATCGTTGACCACTGTGTTGTCACCGTTAAGGGGTGCAACTGAAAGTATTGGAGAGTGTATGTGTTTGTGACATAGGAGAGTGTGCACAAGTTGGTGTTGGAAATATATTTACAAAAGACATGTATATTGCGTTGTGGACCTGTGGATAAAGTATATTAGTGAATTGCCGCTCGGGTGATCTGTAATAGAGCATAGAAATATTACATAAGTCATATATACCATTTATAGGTGCATGCCGATATCGCTTGCCTTTGGCACTTTATATTACTGTACCTTAACCTATGCCGGCTAGAATCCTATCTTAGCCTACTTACTCGACCCTTTTGTGTACATGTGTAATTGTATGTCTCCTCAGTGTACTCCAGTTGTGTGTAGTGTGTGTAGGCCTATGTCTTGCGTTGCTGGGTGGTAAACGCTGCGCGCGGATATCCATTTCGTTTATAATTGTATAGCTTATATTCGCTTTATTCGTCATTTATTATTCATTTATATTTATTACTGGGTTGCCCACAAAAACCCCTCTGGGAGCCCGCTGTATACCCCATTTAATATCTCTGGCCACTCGTTGCGTTACCATTTAAGCTCTGGAGACTCGGTGTCATCCATTTATGTGGGCTGGAGCATCGTCCATTATTTAGTGTAGGTGTACTCTTCACCCCATTTTCCCGGATGAGGACTGTGTTTTTTCACTTCCTGCGAATGGAAGACTATCCTCTACGCCTCCGAGGATGGACCTAACTTACATCTAACTATGGGTCTAGTCCAAGTGGTCGTCTCTACGTTTGTCTCCTGAGTCTAATACTGAGCTGGCTAATTCTCCTACTAGACGTCAAAAGTCTCCCCTACAGGTCTGTCTTCGACGACCTCAGTGCATAATGGGTGTAACGTTTCTTTGTCCCGGGGACAGGCTAGGTACTCCCAGGATTCCGAAGTTTGCCCGCACTGAGTCATCGGCGCTTCGACCTTACGTCAATCTGTCATTAAGCTGGGTCAGGATCCATCGCCGCCTTCTCCGGCTCTGCCCTCGTGTGGCGATCCTGCTCCCATCAATATACCTGTTTGTCACCATCTAGTGTGACCTCAGATTCCTTTGAATTATTAATAAATAAGTGTGATACTGTATGCTGTAGTGTTTAGTGTGATTTGCAGGTATATTTTTGTGTACTGTATAATTAGGTAAAATTGTTAGTGTTTTGGGGTTGTAGAATCTTTGAAATGCAGTGACTACTTTAGGCCTCTTGTTGCCGTATCGGATCTCCAGCGCTGATGCCTTGTTACGTTTCTGGAGGTATTAGTAGGTTTATGGGATGTCTGGTCCCTTATTATTAGGATCCGAGAGGGTGTTATTTGCTGAGTGGGGTTAAAGCGTGGTGGGAGAGGGTTGTGCATCGTTGGACTCATGTTTATGGCGGCCGGGAGCCGGTGATGCTACTAGGATGTATTTACTATGAGTGGATGGGGTGGTTTTTTCCCAGGTGTCCAAAATTGAAAATATCATGCAGGCGTGATAATAATACAAACCTTGGTGTGTGGGCGGGATATCTCATGCAGTGAGATGGATATGAGGCGTGTCTGCTCTCATTTGAGGAGAAGGCATGTGCTAGGATATAATAAGTCTATGTCCCCTGCATGCGGGATTATTGAATAAAATATTTGTTAGTATCAGTATGGCCTCATCTCTCTATATAGAGATTTGCATCGCCGCTTAATATTTGTGTCCGAATCACCTCTAATATTCAGGCGTAGGCATTCGGGTCCAAGGTGTAGTGGACCTTAATTTGTGAAGAGCATGAAGTCTACCAACCCCTATGTATAATTCTCAAGGTAGTGTAGGTGTTTTAATGTATCTGTATGTCTGCTGGATAGTGTTTTATGTATTGGGGTGTATAGGAGGGAGGGTATGGGGATGTTAGCCCGAAGCTTGTACTATGGCCATCCTGATGGCATTATCCACCTCTACTCCTATTGTGGTGTGTCAGCCTCTCTTGGCTGCTATGTGTTTTCTTCCGCTCTTTGGGGATTTACCCTCGCCAAGTTGAGATGCCATATAGCACCTAGTGTCTACCAAAATACTAATCCGTGTAATGCCCGTGGGCCTGTCATTCCTATGTCGTGTAAAATGTCTATGTCTCTGGGCACCGCCCTCTGGCTGTCCCTATGATCTCTAAGTGTGGTGACGCTGTGTCGTTCACGGTCGTATCTGGTCCCCTGTTTATAATGTGGGAGGGGGTAGTTATGCCTTAGGCCTATATGTCTGGTTTTAAATGTAGCCGTATCTTTATGTGACTACTGTATACTATCCTCTATGTCTGTGTTCATATGAAAAATGTTTGCCCTATGGCGGGAGTTCGCCTGTCCGTCTGCGCGTGAGTGAGTAGTTCTACAATGCATGTTGTATGCTAGGCCTTTTAATAAATATTGGGGTGTGTTTTATCTGTATGTGCCTCTGTGTCGCGATAATAAGCATGTGGCTTTCGAATATAAACCGGTATAGCATAATTGCCTATAGTAGTTTTAGGACAAAAAACATAAAAAAATGAAATTATTAGGGGGGGGGGGGTTGTTGCTCCATGGAATCTGTCTGTACCCGCCCTTAGTTTGTGTGTTCGCGTGTAATTGCCTGTCTGCCCGTAAGTGCTGGGCGCGTGTAGGAGGGAAGCAGCCGCGGTTTTAATTAGCATCGCGCTTGTATGTACGAAGCCGCCTGCCGGCTGGCTCTCTCGCCGGCGCGTGTTCTGTTATCGGAGCGGGCTTATCAATGTCGCGTGCTATCGGCACGCGCCTTCTAGTGTTATTTTATCTCAGCAGTACACATGTTCCGTTGTATTAATGGCCGGTCAGAAATAGTGTAGTCTACCGGAATGAAATCTGTTCTACAATGTATGTGAAATGTTTTGGCAGAACCTAATGTTATACTGTTCTCATTTCCTGTGTTAACATCCGTGTTGTCACTGTATGACTTCCTACTATTTTTATTGCCCATGTCATCATGTTTGTGTATTGTTGTGCCAGTTTGCTGTTGCAAAAATTTCTTCCACAAACAGTGTGTGGCGTAATGTTGGAATGTGCTGTGTTTGCAATGCGCTCAGTTCCTATGTTTTTGTTTACCGCCCTCTGTGTAACGAATGTCATTAGCGACATGCCGGAAGAATAACAATTGTGTTGTCGCTTACTGTCCGTGTGCCAATATATGTTTGTATTGTAAAAGGACAATTTGCTAACTTGTAACATTTCCTTTACGGAGCTTGTTTGGGAACTTGTTTCCGTGATTACTTCACTTTGCGTCTTTGTCTATTATTTTATGTGTCCGGGGTAATCTAACTGCCCATTGTATTCAATATCCATGATTTTCGGCCGTAGAGACGTGGTGTTATCTTATTGTGTGTGAGCGTTTGCTGTGCCCCTGATATTCCCCGTGTTCATGTAATATGTCTGCCCTGGTGTATTTTTGTGTGCCAGAGCGCGGTTTTGCCCTAGGATTTTCCAGGCTGTTCTGCCTGTCTTTCCTAATTTAATTACTCTCTATCATTGTACCTATTGTCTCCCTTTTTGGAGCGTATCTTGGCACATTTCTGGGGCATTTCTAAGTGTCCCGTACTAATTTGTCATACTGTTCAGTGTTGAAATGTGGTCTTCCCGTCTTTGTGTGTTGATGTCTGTTGGGTTCGTTTATAGCGTCCCAGTGTTGCCAAAATGTATTCTGTGTATGTCTACCTTCGTGTCATTGTTTGTCTGCGTGTGTGCTATCACTGTTCTGTGATCCGTGCACCTGAATGAGTTGCTCTTTTAGTCGGTCAACTCCTTCTTCCCTCACTATTCGTTGGGCCGCCCGTCCGTATCTAAAATGCGGACCCTAGATTGCGTATCGCTATCGTGTGTGCCTGTATGGCCTCTGGTACTGTAATATGAAACTAAGTTTCATCGAGTAACTGGTATTAGCCCCGGGTACTCTACCAGAGTTTGTAGATTGTCTATTGTATCTGTGTTGACCTAGTGTGGGCGTTCCGTGTACTCTTGGACGTCCCTCGTATTCAGATTTCGGGCGCTATGGTCCAAAAGAGTATTTTGTGGTCTCCATAGAGGCCTGGTGTTTTCGGTACGTCCCCTATTGGTAGTCCCGGGGTCGATAATGCCCTAAGTAAGTTGCTATAGCGAATACCATGGAACGGGCCTACGCACATGTAAGTATGACCCGTGTATGTCGTCTGTGTGAGTTTTGGTTGGCCCTGGTCTTAATTTGTGGGCGTAGTGTGGTTTTGAATCCCTAGTGAATGACTCTTGGCCGACCGTAATTCTACTAGAGCTGTAGGATGGCTCCGGTCGCCCAGTGTGTCACGTATTCGTGCTGCGTTTGCAAAGTATTAGGTTACCTCATGCGATAAAGCCTGCTGTTGCTACCGTGTTTCCTGTCTGTCTGTTGACATCTGAAGTGCACAGCACTCATGTCGTGACCTTGCCACAAATGGTGTGAGCGTTTTAAAATATGTTTTCTACAAGGCCCTCCGTTTCTTTATAATTACCGGGCCTTATCTTTTGGCCTTCCTATTATGATGACGCTACATGTGTCAGATTTGTGTAGTGTAGCCTTTATGCCATCTCTGGCCGCTGTCTGTCCGTGTGGCATCTGGTGTTATGTCTCGCAGCTTCGTGTCAGTGTCTCTGCCTGTGTAATTTATGTGTTTGTGTCCCCGTAGTTTTGTGTTTCAGGGCTTTCCTTTCTCTCTCTCTGTGCGTTCTCGTGTTAGTACATGTATTCCCTGTATGTAAAGGAACCTCCCCGTGTTCATGTGTGTGTGGCTCAATGACATTAGTGTAATCCATATGTCATCCCTAGTGTCTATTTATGACATGTACACAATCATAATATGCGAGTCATATACATACAATATAAACCCTCTTATGCATACATTAATTCTTAACTATAACTTTATGGGACATAGTGTCTATATGGAATTCTATGGTTTTTCTATGGGATTGTGTCTTTATGTTGTTTGTGCGATGTCGTCCGTGTAATTATCTGCCCCCGTGTCTATGTCCCTGGCTTTAATTTTAATGTGCCTGCAAATTGTCTTACTTCTGGACAGTTTTTCTCTATCCTAAGAGTGGATTTTCCCCTGTGAATGTGTTTATCCTCGCAAGAGCGCTGTTGCCCGGCGGCGTGACTGTGCTCGTCCTGAAATGAGGGCATAGGCTTCCGCCCTCCATTGGGGTGGGTCCCCACTGTTTTCCTGCGGGTTTTGCAGTAGGGTGAGCCTGGGCTTACGTTTACTGTATTGCCCGTTTGCTGGCCTAGGTGTGCCTGTGCTTGAGGGTCTGTATCGCCCTTGCACTACCCTATCTGCGTCTGTGGGGGTGTATGTTTTCCTGTCCCTTTGGACTCTTGGGATGGGCGGTAAAACCTCCCTAATGCCCCGTATAGACTGTGTTGGAGGGATAATATTACGCACGGGCATGTGTGTTACAGCCTGGTGAATTGTAAGCAACCCTCGTGTATTTCTTTGCACTGGGGGTGCATTTGTCCGTGTCCGCCTCCATTCTGGCAAAATCGCCCTTTGAACTGGCGGTAGGGGTCGTGTAGTTGTCTGTGAGCGTCCCTCTAAAGTATTGGAGGGTAGCCTGGCCGTTTTCTAGACTATGGCCACGGCAGACTCCTTCCTTTGTGTCTGTATATGTATGTGGGTCTGTATGGGCTTGCTGTGCTGTGGCACGTCCTCTGTATCATCTGCCCATGATATAGGTTCCTCCAGGTTCTTCTTTGTGTAACCGTGTGGGTTTGAGAGCCCTGGCGTCAACTCCCTCTCGTTCATTTGTTCTGCGGGGGTTGGTGTAGGATTTGTCCCTCGGTCTGGCAGAATTGCCTCCTGGACCGGAGTTGCGGGACGCGTGCTTGTGTGTGGGTGTAACTGCAGTGTGTTGGAGGCTAGCCTGACCGTTTTCTGGCCTATGGCCACGGCAGACTCCTTCCCTTGTATTGTGGTATGTGTAGTGATGGACATGTTCGCAAATTGCTGCGTTAACGTGTTTATGTCTATGTCCTGTCTCTGTTTCGCTGGCGGCCCTGCCGTGAACTCGAAGATGGCATTATTGGCCAGTAGTTCCCGATAATCTTCACAAATTTGGGCATACTGCCGATTAAGGCATATGGCCTGTTCGGCGACTTTGGTACCGCTAGTCCCTACGTATTTATGTTGTATGTTTAGTGCCTCATATTGTTGGAACATCACGTCATGTAGACAGTGTAGCCTCCAATGGGAGCGATTCAACTGTCTACGCAGAGTGGGCACTTTGCCTCTCATTTTTCTGTTTTGCGCCATGCTCCTTGGTTGGACTAGCGACTTAATCACGCGTATATATTGTGCGTGGAGGAGCTGTTGATACTTTTGGAGGTAATCCTGCCTGGTCGCAAAGACCTTATGCCAGGCAATTAAATCTTGGTATTCCCAATATTCTTTATGCATTCATTCATTCATTCATTCATTCATTCGTTTATTTGCAATTGGGGATGTGTCCCCCGGTGGCAAATTAGATATACATAACAAATAAATAATTTTACATAACAATTCACTAACAATTAAACTGGAGTATTTACACAAATAGTCAGTCTTTTCTTAAACACACCTATATGATTGGGAAAAGGCTCTAAGACTGCGGCAGGTAGAGAGTTCCAATTATCAATGGCACGGTTTACGAAAGAATATTTACCATAATTTGTTCGCTGTGCTAGGCCCTTAACTTTGAAAGGATGATCGCCCCTACCCTTGTAAGTAGGCTTTTCCATACGTTTGTTAAGCTCAACCCAAGCTGGTTGATTTGTATACGTGTTGTACATAGCGCATGGCTAAACGATATAGGGAAGCCATCTTGAACTGTGTGTGTGTGTTAAGAAAAATGTGTGTGCCTATGGGCGTGTGAAGTGTGATGGTATCTCTTTAGGCAGGGTGGGTGGGCTAAAAATTCCACCTTATATTCGCAGAGAGAGAAAAAAAATAATGCTTACTCTTAAAAAAAAATCAAATTTCGCTTGGCTGCTTTTGTACCTTGCGCTCTACCACGAGGGCTCTTTGTTTGAGTCACTACCTTTAATTTACGTGGTAGCGGCGCTTCCACCAATCTGTTTTATCCCTGTGTTGGGGGATGGGATCAACAGGGTAGTGTAGATGTATTAATTTAGGGGTAGTTTCCCGTAATTGGGGGAGACTACTAGTGTAATGTGTTTGTGAGAGGATGTGATCTGTTGGGGTGCGTTCCTACAGGGTGCGTCTACCTGTTAGGGGATGAATGTCTAAGACGGAGCTATTAACTTAGCCTGCCAATTAAGTATGAGCGAGCGTTAGCGAGCTCATGTACAGAGTCGATATCTCGGCACGCCGCGGTCTGGCTGCTTACTCGAATACAATGAGATTCCTGACGGTGCAGTTCCTGGCTTTCACGGTCACGGGCAATTAGGACTAAGGTCAGGTTGGGCGTAAGGATGTAAAACTGGGTGAAATGAGTAGTAGGTGTATGTGTTTACTGACCAAGTATTTATTGGTCAGTGGCGATAGTGTACTATCCCTTTAGGTGATGGACGAGTATGCAACAAAGTGTACAAATACAAATGTGTTCTGGGTGAGGTGTTACAAGTAATTAGGAAATCTGAGCACACTGCTAATTCTCACCTGGTGACGTTGTGATGGGCTGGAACGGACCTGGAGGAGCAGAGCCGCTGGCCACGAATAGATAATTGGGCTCTTCTGGGTCTAGCTTTTAAGGCTTCCCCCACTGCTTACTCGGCGTTTCCTCACTGTTGCTGTTCCGGATAGTGTGTTTGTTTGTGAGTTGTGCAAGCGTGGCTGGCAGCAATACCGCTGTGCCTGCTCGTGTCAAAGAAGTGTGTAAGGCTTATGGCATGCCTATGAGGGTGGTTTATGGTGAAAGATGAAGGGGTGGGTTAGGTCCTAGGTCCTAGGGGTACTGTCCATGGGCTGTACAATATCCTGAGCTTACATATAAGAAGTTTATGATCTGTCCAACAATCGTCTATATTCATTGCTGTTCTGGTTATAAGAGTGTCCTTCTCATCACAATGCCGGGTAATGATATAATCAAGAATGTGCCAATGTTTGGAACAAGGATGCATCCACGTGGTTTTGAAGCGGTCAGGTAGCCGGAACTGCGTGTTGGTAATGAAAAGTTCGTGTTCTGCACAAAGACCAAGAAGCAACAGTCGATTGGGATTACATTTTCCAAGTCCCTGTTTGCCCATCACATTATTCCATAGCCTGTGATCTTTCCCAACTTTTCGGTATTATAAGTAATAACCAGACGTTATCAATTAAGATACTGTTCCAATGGTTAGGAGGCTTGTCATTCCTTCATAACTTTATCAGAAAGAAATTAGTTTTCTGTGTATATCAGAGGCACTGTTATTTAAAGGGCCGTAAAATGTGGTTTTCGGAGACCCTTTATAGACTCCCTAGTTTTGTGTCACACTTTGAGAAGCGCAACATATGCTTTGGTCGTCCTTCTAGGATAATTTTTATTTTTTGCCTATTTTAGCATGTATTTTGAAAAGTTGTTCCTTATACCCACCCTTCTATAAGAAGTACCTTGAAGAGTTTTCTAAATGATTGTTGTATTGACTCATGGTTACAATACCTAATTTTACGATGCTCCAAGCACCCGAACATGAATTATAGGCGTACATAAACATAGAGCTATATCAACCACACAGTATCAAACAAAATCATCTTTACGATGAACCCGTTTGTCGACAAAAATATGATTACTTAAAATGTGCTCTCAAACTAAATTAACCTAACGTGTACTTCCTGGCGTGAAAATAATATTGAAAACCTCGTAGACGAAACGCAATATAAGTCAAATTAAAACTGACCCTCACCGTTGTGGAAAGTCCCCATCCCCAGGAAGACCCCTTTAATAAATTATAAAGGCTCGTGGTGCATAAAAAATTCGGGATTTGTAGCCTCCAATGGCCCAAATTCCCAAAAGCTGCAAAAAACACTATTCTAATTCAGGAATTTTTGAAAATAATGTTGTTGTTTGGAGATATAATATACCTTCTGTACAGCATATCGCATATCGCACGTGTAAGTCACGTGTAAAAATTCTAGGGTACCCCACGACCCCCTTTATCGCTTTGTTGAATTTTACAGTCTATGTTTGATTCCACGATAACCTTATAGCCATTTGCAAACTTTAACAGACATTTAATAAATTGAGTGGCATTGCCTCTTACAGAAATAGATGGAAATTTGTATGTCACTTCTTGTGACACGACTTTCAACTGTTAAGCCTGGCGAGGGACTTGATGTTTGCCCAATATTCGCGCATTCTCTGGCTATGTTTCTCCTTCCTTCTCTTTTGTCCAGATGATGCCGGTTTTCTTCTGTTTAAGTATCTTTCTGTGATGTGATTGGTTTCTAATATCACTTTTCATTATCTTCAGTTCTTGGATATCTTTGTTTACTACTGTTAGCGACGGTGTCACGCTCCTTCTCTTCCCCCCCCCCCCCCGTAGTTGAAAAGTCGGTTTTTTAGTCTTGCTGGGTTCATCCATGAGACATGTCCATAGAAAGCCAGACGTCTCTTCCTGCCCACATCTGTGATTTTGTCAGTATATCTATATAGGTCCTGATTTGTGTTCTTCTGTACTCGTCATCAATTTATTAGTTTATAAAATAAAAGAGTGCCATATCCCCTCCAGGGACGTAGGCGACCTGAATAAGAGCCCTTGACTAAGTCAAGGGATCACAAACCAGGCATCCCGAGCCGGAATATGCATGTGCTAGGGTGGCCAGTTCCTTTCCACTCCTCCTCCTACCATAGCATCCGGCAGGTTCCCATTTTGCATCACGAGGCTGGGAGACTCCGTACCAGACCATACCAAGAATTTTAAATTCTTGGCAAAGCCGGGGATCGAACCCGGTACCTCGGGGATGACATCCAAGAATGCTAGCCACTGCGCCACGAGGTGGTCTTTATTAGTTTATTAAATGAAATTAGTTTTCAGGGAATATCTCAGAAACGTGGTTTTAGAGCTTTAAAACGTCGTAGCCCCCGATCAACTGAAAATGAGGGGCTGAAAATGAGTTTTGCTCGTCCTTGTACGCCATAATATAATAGACTAATAATCATAATAATAAATTAATAATATTGGGATAGGGGTATAATAGACCTTTAGTGCCCCTTGAGCCCATTAAGCGTATTATGCAGTATACGTATTGATGAATTTAACAGCTTAAGTTGGTTCCGTGATAAACTTATAGCCGTTTGCGAACGTTCACAGTATTGTAATAAATGGAATGGCATTGCGTCTTACGGAAATAGATGGACTTCTGAGATTGTGTTGCCATTGTTACCGGCTTGCATTCTTTCAATAGCTTAATAAATGAAATTAGTTTTCTGGGTATACTGTATCTTAAACACCGTTGGTTTTAGGACCTTGAAATGTGGTTTTCGGGGCCCGTAGGGCTCCTGAGTTTTGTTTCTCACATTGAGACGCTGAAAATGAGCTTTGTCTCGTATTTCTACACCCTTTTAAGCATTCATTTTAAGGAGGGGTAGGCCCTCTTTTATGAGAGGTATGGAGAAGAGTTACATCAATGATTACTTTCGTGCCTCTGTTGGACTTATGTACCAAATTTCACGTTGATCCACTCAGCCGTTCTTGAGTGATGCGCGTGCAAAGTTGTACACAGACAAACAAACAAACAAACAGACAGATAAACATTTTGTTTTTGCGCGCAACCGTCATAACCAGTCTGAAACGCATTAATAACTCAAACTTCCGTGGAAATTAAGAAAAAAAAAACAGACAAACGTTCATTTTAATATATATTGTACCCAATCGTCATCATATGGAACATGTGTTCGTATCCCAGCTAACTCACGGTCTTTCGAGGTATGGGACGTTCATGCCCACCATACGATCACATGCTCAGGATTTGAGTCTGTCAGGTGACTACTCTACTTGAAAGAAACAACATATTCCTAAATATAACATTAAATGATAGAAAATCATGGCTATACAACATAAAACACAAACAAAGTATAGTTTACATTTACTTCCCACAACAAAAATCAAAGTTATCTGTGAGTCTCTCCTTAAAATTAGTGCTTCACCGCACTCAAGTCTATTCCAAACATCCTATTATTGATACTCTCTGACATTTGCGAGTGTCCATAGTATTTCACGTGGCACAATTTAACACAAACTGGAATATCACAACACAATAATCACAATTTATCTTTACATGACTTTAATCTGCAATTATTAAACATTTATCCGTTTTACACGGGGCATTTACTTTCAGTAACATTAATTCATTATCTTATGCCTTAATTAATAAGTGTTGTGTCGTGCAACTCGTATTCTTTTTCCCATCAATTTGAAACGCTGAAGTGGTACTTTTTCCCTTCCAAAATACACATGGATAGAAATGTTTATAGCTTCACCACACAACGATTTTCTGGGTCTGGTCAAAACATTATCGTTACAAACGTGTCATGTCATTGAAATTACTCTACCCGTATGAATAAATTAGTGTAAACTGGGCAAAATACACTTTACAAAGATGCCTATATTTATTTGGTGCAGTATTCTTCCTTAGAGAATAACTTGGCCAAATATTATCCGATCACAGCGATCCAACATGGTATGTGTGTGGAAATAAAGCATTTAATTCAATTGGCATCATCACATCAATAGCGGCTTCGGTGGCGTAGTCGGTAGCATGCTGAACTGCTATGCCCAAAATAGCGGGTTCAAACCCGGCCGAAGTCGTCGGATTTTTTAAGAGCGTTAAAAATCCTTCAGTATGCCTTCCTTCGGAGGGGAAAAAAGCCGGCGGTCCCATGTCATAGATTTATGGCATGTTAAAGATCCTTTCACAGACTAAACTTGTGTAAAGCAAAATTTGTTAGGTTAGATTTCGTCAGAACGCTCTATCAAAGTTCCAACGTTCACCACTAGGTATCATTGATATCTGGTGGCGAAAGTTGGAACTACTTGAAATTGAACGGAACTTGTAGCTCGCCCTTTAGGGTGTCCGCTGGAAGCAGCTACAGACTCAGGCGAGCCGAACATGTCCTCGGACACTCCCGGCACTAAAAGCCATACGATAAATAAATAAATAAATAAATAAATCACATCAATCATATCTTAATTACTTTTCGAAATATCGAGATTCTTCAGTGCCCCATTACGCTTTTAAAATAAAAGGATCAGGTCACCAGACCTCCTTTCCAAGCGGGCAATAAATTAGTTTCGGCTGACTGAGAAAGATGGCCGCCGGTCTCGTGGCCTCCTACCACCCCATCTGGCTTCTCACAAGGTCAAGTTTGTTTACTGGTGCAGTATGCTGGAGGTACCCTGAGTGTTGTGTCCCTAGTAATTGAGTCATTCTAATTATTTAACACCTACATTTAGAGTAAAATGGGCTCAACTCGGTTCCTAATTAATATTCATGGCAGGGGATGGATCATGGATAGCTTTGCCGTTCTGTGGCGACATTAGTGGCTTCTGGTGCGCATCTCGAGTGAGTATCCAAGTTCTCTCTCTGGTGAAGCTGCCTATAATAAGGAAATAAACGTTTCCTATACGACGAACCATTAGTCTTAGCTCTAAGGGCAGTTCAATTAATACATGGGCTAACACAGGGTCTCGAACAGTTATCCCTGCTGGCAACAATTCTGCAAGCGGTGGATACAGACAGTCTCCGTCCCACTTCGCTGCAAATAATACAAGTATGCTCCAAGGCGATACTATCTCGTAGATTAGCCGACTTTTCGCCTAACGCGCAAGCTATGTTTGGATGATCCCCGCAACTTATTGACGTAAATCTCTTGATTCTACGTTACTTGCTCGCTGTACGCGGCTCAAACAAGACTTCTCATAGATGACTCAATTATTAAAGCACTCGCGTCCTCTCTGCAATTACTCTTAAGCCAAAGCTTTATGTAGCTCCCAAAACAAGTATAAGTTTACTGGCTTGCATTACCTACCTTAATGGTTCTCAAATACAACCATGTAGAATTTACCATATTAAACATTCATTCAACAATTAAATGACACTGAATAACTCTCATTATCTCTCGATATTTTACGTTACTTTCTTACTGTTTACAATAATACAGTATTTTTACGTTCAGACATGACACACATTGTACGTACTCTAGGCCTGACATGCCTATTATTTTATTCATTACTGTTACCGACCCCAGATTATTATTATTATTATTATTATTATCATTTAACGTTACCGTTACTTTCATCAATATCTTAGGCCTAAATGGCCGTAAACAAATCATCCTCCAAGCATATTTTTACCAAAATACGAGGGATGTAAGCTCGTACATAAATGAATGTTACTTCTTAGTCTCAGAGTGATGCTTCGTTGTATGGTGAACTATTTAATCATATCAACATATTAAATTTGTACTCACTTTTCATTTTTGCTGGGTTAGTCCAGCACGCCAGCCACGAACCTACCATGATGCTTGGTTTAAGCCATCATGATATTTATCACACGACACATGGTATACACTTCACACATGATAATCATATTTACATCAGTGGCTTTTCTCACTTTGACACAATACATATTATTTTACCATACACATAAACACTTTTAAAAATCACTGTAATTTAACTTATATACAATTCCCGCACTATTTCACATGTGGATCCTTAATTGGACTCCTACTAACGCCTGACCTCAGAGATGCGATGCAGCTAACTTCTGACAACCGCTGGTCTCCGTGAAAGTCTATCCTGCGTGTGCGTGCGTTCGATTCCCGTCGCCTACAGTTCATATCACCTCTACTGCAATTCTGATCAGTCCTCTGTCACGACTATTTGTGACGCCTTACAGGTTTCCATAACTGTAGTGATCCTGACAATAATGTGTCATTTTTAACTATGACAACACCTCCTGGTATGTTCACTGTCTATAAACATCCTAAATTATCCCTACGCTGTATAGAATTTATACTTGCGTATGTTATTGGTTAAATATCTGCTGTAGACTACATCTTACACGATGCATAATTACTATGGTGAAGCTGCATGATGCGCTTCCATTGTTCTCCAAATGTACTTGAGCGTCGATACTTTATAAATTCGCGCACTTTCTTGCGTGATCTGGCAGCGTGTGAGTTCACGTGTTGAATCAAGACGAACTAAAGACGAACTGAAGACGGACTCAAGACAGACTAACTCCCCTGCGAAGCTTCCTCCTATATAAAGCTTTCTTGTGAAACATAGTCCACTGGACACTCAGGACCGACTCTCTCCCTGGAATAATACATTTCCAGACAATGTGAAGTATTACCCTCGTTTGTCTAGGTGTGGAGGTCCCAAAATCACTCGCGTGCAAGCGATCGCTTCGGCCAATTAATTACAATTAATTGCCTTCTACCATGGCGTCATGACGCTATCCTGGTACCTTCCCCTCTGCTGGTCTCCAAAACCTTCCTCCCGAGCGGAAGCAGTGTGTTCAGAGGCTCATCTATAGATGTAGGCTTTAATTTAGGCGTGAGAACACTCCTAAATTATCTTTCCTAGAATATATTCACCTGGGTGTAAATTTTATTTCATTTCAATGCTCCAATTGGCTGTAATCAATTAATTTCCGTGGGCGGCTGCCCCCTCTCTACTCTCAGACCTTGTGAACTGGTGGATCCCAGAGTTATTAATCTTGAGCTGTTCGTGTGGTCCAGACGAAAATGAGTTCCCTGGCGTCACTTAAATACGCCCCTTCGCTAGCTCCGATTTGTCAACTGTCAAGCTGGTTTGCTTTCATGAATTCGGGCTTCTAAAACGTACATAGGCCTGCATTTTCTTGCAATTATCCACCTTAAAAAGCTATGATATTCCCATTCTAGCCGTAAAATCCTGCTATTATGATTATATGCAGATATAACTCATTGCTCTTCGGGTTCCCTGTAGCTGTTCCCCCTCAGAGATCAATGGTTCGATTCTGGGCAGAATCATGGGTCTGGTCTTCTTTGATAAGACCCGAGTTCGATGCCAGACTGCTGTGTCTAATTGGGCATATCTTTCCCTCGCTAAGCTAGGAAAATTCATTTTACAAGTGAATTCTTTCGGGCCTCCAGATGGCATCGACTTCCTACAGTGTTTACATTAAGCGGTCAGTGCTCCCGGGCAATGGGATGTCTCGTTCCCCCACTCCACTACGTCTGCCGTCTCGTATTTCCTCGTTCCGCACCCTTACCTGTTCATTCATTTCTTGGAGCTCTGCTGCTGCCTCACACAACTTGTTGTAAAATTCTTCCAACTGACAGCTGCATTCAACCCTCGTCTCCTTTGGTTCTACGAGCTGGTTGTCTCACTTTCTTTCTCCCTGGTGCGTGCTTTTCTCAGGACTCTCTGCGTGCATATATAATGATTCCCTGTCCATTTGGGTGTGAATGGCTTGCTCTTCTATTGTTTCAAATTCCTCTGGCGGATTATATAACTTTAAATTAGCAGCGTTTACCACAACTTCTCTGCCTGTTTCTTCAACTTTGATTCTGTAGGCATTATTTTGCAAGTCCCTTATAATCAGGTAGGGTCCGTGATAATTATGTTGTTTTTTATGTTGGTTTTTTCAATAAGACGTACTCTCCTACGAGTAGTGGCCTGTGGTAGCGATTCCTTCTGTTCCTTCGCTGCCGTCTGTCCGCTTGTTTCTTGAGATACTCGAATGTTCTCTGGATCCTCAACTCGCGTCCAGGCTGTGCGTCTACAGGTGTCCGAATGACGTTGTTCCATGGCCTCTCCGGTCTTCTATCAAGATGTAGGCTCACGGGCACTTCTCCTGTCGCTTCATGCACTGTATTGTTAATACAATACTCGATAATTTCTAGTACGTCTATCCACCTCCAGTTTTCTGTAGAGCAGTATATTTTCATGTATTTCTGCAATTCTCTCATCACTCTTTCAGCGGAATTAGCCTCCAGGTGTCGAACTGTGGACAAAATCTGTCTTATTCCCAGATTTTCCAACTCCCTGCGAAATTCTACGCTGGTAAAACAGCTCCCATGATCAGACAATATGTTCTCTAGCTGCCCTAGTATAGGAATGATTCTTTCCTTCAGCCTCTTAAGTACCTGTTTCGTGCTGGTCTTCTGAATTGGACATAGGACTACCATTTTAGAAAACACGTCTAGTGCAACTAGGATGTGTCTATTTCCCCTTCTAGCTCTCGGAAGCGGGCCGAAATTATCCAGTGCCAGAAGCTGACATGGCTTCTCTGGCAGGAGTGGTATCGGTTTTTTGCCTCATTAAATACGAGTTAGGCTTTACTCGTTGGCAAATATCGCATGTCCTGATTGTATTCCTGACTGTATCTCTAAGTTTTGGCCAAATAAATGCTTCTTTCAGCAGGGCAACAGATTTGTCTACGCCGGGGTGGCCAAAAGCTCTGTGTGCCAACCATACTAGCCTTCTCTGCAATGCTGGTGGTATAACAATCCTGGGTCGAGTGTGGTCTGCATCGCTCCATTTTTGTAGCATCTGGTTAAACCATAAATATTCTGTTGATAGTGCCTGGGCTTCTATATACATCGGGGTTCCTCTGACAAGCTTTCCCTCGAAGTAATTAATCATTAATCGTATCCAGGGATCTTCACGTTGAAAAACGGTGATGTTCCTTAGATCATCTAAGGTCTTCTGGTCTCTATCTTCTATGTCAATAGCTAGAGCTTCCTCTTCATCAGCTGTCGGGTATCTGCTTAGCAAGTCAGGTATAATATTGTCCTTCCCCGCGCAATACTCGATTTCCACTTGAAATTGCTGTATATACAAGGACCACCTCGTCAGTCTTTGACTTGACAAGTCAGTTTTCAACAGGAATGTTAGGGCTTTATGGTCCGTTCTCAATATAATTCTGAACCCATAAATCACTTTTCGCCAATACTGTAAGGCATACAGTATTGCGAGTAATTCGATCTCCGTGACCGTATAATTCTTTTCATTAGGTTTCAACCTTCTGCTTATGAATGCAATATAAGTTTTCTCCTCTGGCCTGTCCACATTTTCCTGGTAAAGCATCGCCCCAATGCCTATACGTGATGCGTCGGTTTGGATAATAAATTTCTGGGTGTAGTCTGGATATCCTAATTTAACATAATCTAAAAGCATCTGTTTAGATTTCACGAAGGCTTCCTCGCTTTTTTCCGTCCATCGCCACCTTCCCCCTTTCTTCAATAAATCTTGGAGTGTTGCCACGGTCTCGGTATACTTCGGGCAAAGGCTCGAAAAGAATCCAATAACGCCTAGATATTGCCTGACGTTCTTCACCTTCGTTGGTCTCGGGAAATGTTTAATGACCTCCAATTTTCCCGGATTTGGCCTAACTCCTTGCGCATCTATTACGTGGCCTAGGAATTTAACTTCTCTCTGACCAAAGTTAGATTTCTTTAGGTTGACCTTAAAGTTAGCCTGACTTAGGTCATCCAACAGCTTGCGTAGATCTCTGATGTGTTCTTCGACTGTTTCAGATGTCAGCAGTATATCATCTACATAGCTTATGGTTGTTGCTTTTACTTCTTCAGACAGGTTTCGATCAAGCGTTCGTATCAACGATGAACCCGCTGTTTTCAGGCCAAATGGGAGACGCACGAATGAGTATGTATGCTGATCGAATAAAAACCCAGTTAATAAGCTTGTTTTCTCCTCCAGTGCAAGATGGTGAAAACTTGCAGCGATGTCAAGATTTGAGAATACAGTCTTTCTTTTGAACCTTCTGAGGATCTCCTTTATGGGTGGCACTTGGTCAAATTCTGGTATGACCTTGGAATTCAAATTTCGCAGGTCCAGGCATATCCTTACACTTCCGTCCTACCAGTGGGCTGACATAAGGTGTGGCCGTCTTTACAATGACGCCCGCCTCCAGCATCTCCTGTATTGCTTCCTTGACCTTTAAATAATGTTTTCTCGGCTACAGGATAAGGCTTTTGTCTGAATGGTGTCCAGTCACTAACTTGGAACGCATATTGGAAATTTTTGATCCGGCCAGGTCTCGAATCGAAGACTCCTTTGTATTCAAATAGCAGTTCCCTTAACATTTGCTTATGCTCTGGACCAATTTTATCTTCCTCTATCTTTTCTCCCAGGCATTCTTCGAATTGTGGTTCGAGGTCCTTTTCAATGTCTGCGGCCAGTGTTGCCAACTCTCCCTCGATGTCTTCTGTTGTCAATACTGCATCCCCAGTCATATCTCCGTATGTATGCCATACGTACTCTTCTGGTCTCGTTTCACTGTGTTTTAATGAGAGCTCTAAATTTTCCTTTTCCTCACTTGCGCGAAACATAACAATGTCTTGTGAGAGACCTATTATGACCTTATATTCCCTTATGAAATCCATGCCAACAATAATGTTAAAAGGCAGCTTATTCACAAGTAGGAAGCTCTGTGAAAATGTAGAGTTCCCTATCTGTAAATCTAAAAATACTTGGTATCTGCATATCATTACTTTATCTGGTATCACGCCTTTTATCTTCACGCTTGAAATAGGTATTTTCAATACGTGGATTTTACCTTGGATTTCATTATATAACGCCTGGGTAATTAGACATACCGATGAGCCTGTGTCTAGAAGACTCCTTATCTTCATGCCTGCGATGTTAACCATTATAATGGGTAGTTCCCTTCTTACATTGACCGGCCCTTCATCTTGGTCTTCAATGAATTCCTCAGGTTTAGCAATCCAGTTAACCACATTCACTGTATTCCACCCTGCATTTATCTCTCCTATTTGGTCATTTAATTTTGGTGTTTTTTTTCTATTGCTCCATTCTTTGTGGAGTTCTTCTGTCTGTCTTCGTACTGCTGAAGTTCCAGACTCTTGACTCCGTCATCATTCTTATAGATGTCGGGTGATCTTCTATTCTTAATCGCTTCATCCCATTGCACTTGCGATTTTCTATTGTCGTCTCCACGCTCCTCCATATATCTTAGTGATGCGTGATAACGTTCTTCTGCTTCTTCGTCGAACCCGAGACTCTGTTCTTGGGATCTCCATTCTCGGTTATTCCCATTTCGGCCGCAATTTCTCCTGTTATCAGGCTGTTAGTCTCTTGTATCGCGCTGATTCCAGGTTTTTCTTTCTCGGTATCCGCGGTTCGATCTTCCTCTGTATGCTGGCCTCCAATTCAGGTTTTCCCTTTCTTCTCGTTGCCAGTCCGACTTCTCCGTTTCTGTGCTAGTAGACTTACTTTTAGTCTGCACCCTAGTCGATTCAGTTGGTGTACTAGTCATGTGGACTTATTCCATGTTCCGACTTTGTCTTGTGTGCTGCGCTGTGGTGAGATCGAGTTGTCTCAGCACTTCCTCCATTTCAGTCGCTGTCTTGGCGTTTGCCGAGATTAATAGTCGTTGTATTTCATATGGTAATTGCTTGGCTATCGCTATACATAGATCCGACTCTCTAGGGCCTTCATCAAGCTCCCGGAAACGGCATAATTGAGCTATGAAGAATTCAGCGTATTTCGTTGGATTATTTGTACTATAGCGTCTGGAGTACAAGTCCAATCTGAGATTCTGTTGTATATTTGCATTCCAGTACCTGCTTAAAAATGCCTGGCGAAATTCGTCAACGGTGTCAAACGTGTAACGAAAACTTCTAAACCATAAGGCGCATTCGCCCTCAGTCAATTTTTCGATAGCTCTTAATCTTCGCTCTGGCGGTACCTTCGCGTCATTCAAGTACTCGGAAACCTCTTTGAGCCAGTATTTGGGTGTCATATTTGAGTTACTCCCAGAATATTTTCTCGGTTTCTCGTCACTAGCCCTCATAACAGTGACTATCTGCTTTTGTACAGCATTTTCATGCGGTGTGGACATAGCAATAGGTATACCAGGCGTGGTATACGGGCTGTCACTTGGCATGGCTGTATTCTTCGGAGTGGGCTGCATCTCTATATCTGCCCATCTATTTCTCCTATTTTCATCTATACTTCCTTCATTGGATCTTGGATTTCGCAATATAGACTCCTCATGTGCGATCATTCTAGTTTCCATTTGGCTGTGCCTGTTTTCCGCCCTTTCTAAACGAGCTAACACTTCTCGTTCTATTTTTTCCAAGCGATCCCGGTTTTTCTCTGCCATAGAAAATACTTTCTCCTTGTCATCCTCAAGGCTCTCTTTCATATGGGAAATTTCCCCCGCCAGACTTTGCCTTACCTCGGCAAGCGTTTTATCGCTGGCTTCAGTCTTCCAGCCCTCTCGAAGTTCCAATTCTTCTCGTAAGCCTGTAACCTCTTTCTGGATGTGACCCTGCATATTGGAGATTTCGGTCCTTATTCTGGTAATTTCTCCCTGGTCCTCATCTTGCCTTTTATGAATGACTGCTAGATCGTTTTGAGTTTGTTCTAACTCTTTTTGAACCTTTCCAACCTGCATTTTCATGTTTGATATTATTCCCTTATTTTCTTGAGCGGAAGTTTTTATTTCACTGATTTCCTTGCATTGATCAAGGATATACTGATCCTGCTTCCTTAATGCTTCGTCTACAGCTTTTGCGTAGCCTGCCATACGATTATTCCATTTCCCGTCGCAGTCTTCGAGCCTTTGATCCACGGTCTGAGTGAACGTATTAAATTGCTCTTGCTGTCGCTTAGTATCCGCTTCGTTCTGATTTTGAATATCTTTAAGCTCTACGGACATGTTGTTTAAGCTATCATTAATCTCACATTGTGATTCTCTGCACGCTTGCAGATTATTCTCGAGTTTTATCTCTATTGACTCAAAGCGTTTGTCGTTATTTGCTTGCATCTCTGAAACCACGCTAACAATATTTTTAGTTACCTCTTGCTTAATAGATTCTTTAACATCATCAATTTTTTTTATTGACCTCTAATAAGTTTGAATCTAACTGATTATTTACTGTAGCCAACATCTGGCTTACCTCAGTTTGATTAGTCTCTAACTGAGTATTTACTGTAGCCAACATCTGGCTCATTTCAGTTTGATTAGCCTCTAATCTAGTGTTCATTTCAGTTTGATTAGCATCCAATCTACCCGCTATTTCATCCTGAAATGCTTTAGCATCTTCCCTACTCTTGGCATGAGTAGCATCAAAATGTTCCTTTAACTCCGCGATACACTTGAGAACCCCCTCAGTACCAGCCATCCTATTTTTTTATTATCAAAAAATTATGCAGGCCGTAGCTGAGCATGCTGGCGCGTTATATTGGGAAAAAGAATTCCGATGTCGCGACAACAACAACATTCATTTTACACGGTGCTGTAACCACCTATGGAATGGGTTTAGACCCTCGTACCCGTCCGACAACAGTGTCTAATGTCTGAGTATCACCTAAAAAAAACTCACAATCGCTCAAACACAGTTTGAGGGGGGGGGGGGATACTATTATGGGTTTTCCCATGGAAACCATACTATTATTATGAGGTTTTCTGAATCCCATAAGCCCTAACGTATCTGGGCGCCATGATAAATATATGTATTTATCATGCAAACCTATGGTGACCTGTATTTTGAACTGGCCCCACGTATCAGCGTCATGATAAATAAGTAATAGAGGTGTTCAATGCTAACAGGTTACATTTAAGCATGTCTTATGGAGGATTATCAACATTTATTTTAACGTGAAGACTTATTAACTATGGGACGTGGCCTTTTCCTAATATATCCTAATTTTTCTGCTGTACTTGCCTCTACCATTAATATATTGGCCGACTTTTAGTAGTACCTGTGACTCAATCCTAGTACAATAACATGTCCTCCATGTACCCAATCGTCATCATATGGAACATGTGTTCGTATCCCAGCTAACTCACGGTCTTTCGAGGTATGGGACGTTCATGCCCACCATACGATCACATGCTCAGGATTTGAGTCTGTCAGGTGACTACTCTACTTGAAAGAAACAACATATTCCTAAATATAACATTTCATGATAGAAAATCATGGCTATACAACATAAAACACAAACAAAGGATAGTTTACATTTACTTCCCACAACAAAAATCAAAGTTATCTGTGAGTCTCTCCTTAAAATTAGTGCTTCACCGCACTTAGGTCTATTCCAAACATCCTATTATTGATACTCTCTGACATTTGCGAGTGTCCATAGTATTTCACGTGGCACAATTTAACACAAACTGGAATATCACAACACAATAATCACAATTTATCTTTACATGACATTAATCTGCAATTATTAAACATTTATCCGTTTTACACGGAGCATTTACTTTCAGTAACATTAATTCATTATCTTATGCCTTAATTAATAAGTGTTGTGTCGTGCAACTCGTATTTTTTTCCCATCAATTTGAAACGCTGAAGTGGTACTTTTCCCCTTCCAAAATACACATGGATAGAAATGTTTATAGCTTCACCATACAACGATTTTCTGGGTCTGGTCAAAACATTATCGTTACAAACGTGTCATGTCATTGAAATTATTCTGCCCGTATGAATAAATTAGTGTAAACTGGGCAAAATACACTTTACAAAGATGCCTATATGTATTTGGTGCAGTATTCCGCCTTAGAGAATAACTTGGCCAAATATTATCCGATCACAGCGATCCAACATGGTATGTGTGTGGAAATAAAGCATTTAATTCAATTGGCATCATCACATCAATCATATCTTAATTACTTTTCGAAATATCGAGATTCTTCAGTGTCCCACTAAGCTTTTAAAATAAAAGAATCAGGTCACCAGACCTCCTTTCCAAGCGGGCAATAAATTAGTTTCGGCTGACTGAGAAAGATGGCCGCCGGTCTCGTGGCCTCCTACCACCCCATCTGGCTTCTCACAAGGTCAAGTTTGTTTACTGGTGCAGTATGCTGGAGGTACCCTGAGTGTTGTGTCCCTAGTAATTGAGTCATTCTAATTATTTAACACCTACATTTAGAGTAAAATGGGCTCAACTCGGCTCCTAATTAATATTCATGGCAGGGGATGGATCATGGATAGCTTTGCCGTTCTGTGGCGACATTAGTGGCTTCTGGCGCGCATCTCGAGTGAGTATCCAAGTTCTCTCACCGGTGCAGCTGCCTATAATAAGGAAATCGGCGTTTCCTATACGACGAATCATTAGTCTTAGCTCTAAGGGCAGATCAATTAATACATGGGCTCACACAGGGTCTCGAACAGTTATCCCTGCTGGCAACAATTCTGCAAGCGGTGGATACAGACAGTCTCCGTCCCACTTCGCTGCAAATAATACAAGTATGCTCCAAGGCGATACTATCTCGTAAAATTAGCCGACTTTTCGCCTAACGCGCAAGCTATGTTTGGATGATTCAATGACACTGAAAAACTCTCTTTATCTCTCGATATTTTACGTTACTTTCTTACTGTTTACAATAATACAGTATTTTTACGTTCAGACATGACACACTTTGCACGTACTCTAGGCCTGACATGCCTATTATTTTATTCATTACTGTTACCGACCCCAGATTATTATTATTATTATTATTATCATTTAACGTTACCGTTACTTTCATCAATATCTTATGCCTAAATGACCGTAAACAAATCATCCTCCAAGCCATATTTTACCAAAATACGAGGGATGTAAGCTCGTACATAAATGAATGTTACTTCTTAGTCTCAGAGTGATGCTTTGTTGTATGGTGAACTATTTAATCATATCAACATATTAAATTTGTACTCACTTTTCATTTTTGCTGGGTTAGTCCAGCACGCCAGCCACGAACCTACCATGATGCTTGGTTTAAGCCATCATGATATTTATCACACGACACATGGTATACACTTCACACATAATAATCATATTTTCATCAGTGGCTTTTCTCACTTTGACACAATACATATTATTTTACCATACACATAAACACTTTTAAAAATCACTGTAATTTAACTTATATACAATTCCCGCACTATTTCACATGTGGATCCTTAATTGGACTCCTACTAACGCCTGACCTCAGAGATGCGATGCAGCTAACTTCTGACAACCGCTGGTCTCCGTGAAAGTCTATCCTGCGTGTGCGTGCGTTCGATTCCCGTCGCCTACAGTTCATATCACCTCTACTGCAATTCTGATCAGTCCTCTGTCACGACTATTTGTGACGCCTTACAGGTTTCCATAACTGTAGTGATCCTGACAATAATGTGTCATTTTTAACTATGACAACACCTCCTGGTATGTTCACTGTCTATAAACATCCTAAATTATCCCTACGCTGTATAGAATTTATACTTGCGTATGTTATTGGTTAAATATCTGCTGTAGACTACATCTTACACGATGCATAATTACTATGGTGAAGCTGCATGATGCGCTTCCATTGTTCTCCAAATATACTTGAGAGTCGATACTTTATAAATTCGCGCACTTTCTTGCGTGATCTGGCAGCGTGTGAGTTCACGTGTTGAATCAAGACGAACTGAAGACGAACTGAAGACGGACTCAAGACGGACTAACTCCCCTGCGAAGCTTTCTTGTGAAACATAGTCCACTGGACACTCAGGACCGACTCCCTTCCTGGAATAATACATTTCCAGACAAAGTGAAGTATAATCCTCGTTTGTCTAGGTGTGGAGGTCCCAAAATCACTCGCGTGCAAGCGATCGCTTCGGCCAATTAATTACAATTAATTGCCTTCTACCATGGCGTCATGACGCTATCCTGGTACCTTCCCCTCTGCTGGTCTCCAAAACCATCCTCCCGAGCGGAAGCAGTGTGTTCAGAGGCTCATTTATGGATGTAGGCTTTAATTTAGGCGTGAGAACACTCCTAAATTACCTTTCCTAGAATATATTCACCTGGGTGTAAATTTTATTTCATTTCAATGCTCCAATTGGCTGTAATCAATTAATTTCCGTGGGCGGCTGCCCCCTCTCTACTCACAGGCCTTGTGAACTGGTGGATCCCAGAGTCATTAATCTTGAGCTGTTCGTGTGGTCCAGACGAAAATGAGTTCCCTGGCGTCACTTAAATACGCCCCTTCGCTAGCTCCGATTTGTCATCTGTCAAGCTGGTTTGCTTTCATGAATTCGGGCTTCTAAAACGTACATAGGCCTGCATTTTCTTGCAATTATCCACCTTAAAAAGCTATGATATTCCCATTCTAGCCGTAAAATCCTGCTATTATGATTATATGCAGATATAACTCATTGCTCTTCGGGTTCCCTGTAGCTGTTCCCCCTCAGAGATCAATGGTTCGATTCTGGGCAGAATCATGGGCCTGGTCTTCTTTGATAAGACCCGAGTTCGATGCCAGACTGCTGTGTCTAATTGGGCACAATATATATATATATAGACTACCACTTTCGGAAACGCAAATAGCCCTGGGTTTTACTCAGCCTACACCAGAAATGAATACCAGGGTAATTCCAGGGAGCTAGGACGGCCGGGCGTGGAGCTGACAACTCCATCCCATCTAGTGCCGATGTTACAAAAAGTGGAAGCCTCTTCCTTCCACTATTCCCAGGGACTCCATGGCCTGTAGTACGGAGTTGGCTTTGCTTTGCTTTTGGTTTGTTTATATATTATATGATTTGGAGATCTTTTTTATATATATATTTTAAATGTTGCTCATTTTGAGGAGTATTACGGGGAAACTAATTTCTGTCCCTTCTGGATGTCACGTGTAATTTGAAGACAGTTGAAAAATTATGATTATTTAATATTGTGAATTATATTATTCACAACGTATAAAAGGTAAACCGGAGTTTTATACAAATCAAAAGGGTGCTACGTAGCTAAGAGAGGCTACTTCTGCTGAGGACAACAAGGGAACAACAGTATTAACGGTAATTAAGAAGTAATCCGGCACTAAAAATACTGAATGTATTAGTAAGGTTAGGTGGGTCAAACCATTAAATTTACAAACCGCATATTTGAAGAACAATCCCTTGCTAAATGCATTACAACAGACGATACGGTTATACCAAGTGAGTCGCGTACGACAACAACTCATAACGAACTGCAAACACCATCCTGCTATAAATGCAAGCAAACATAGACAGTAACTCATTGCGGACTGCAAACATCTTCCTGTTATAAATACAAGCAAACATTCACTGATAAATCCCTTACATCATAAGGCACAAACACGTGACCCAAGTGCAAATAGTCATTCCCAGGCAACAGGAGGTTGCATACATAATAGGTTGGCCAGAGAGCGACTACAATATAATATAGAGCAAAGGAGCACAAAATTGAACATTTCTCACAACACAGACCCACAAAACGCCTACACATCAACGCCATAGCAACCCACGGCAACCCACAATGGATCATAGGCAAAACAAAACTGGCCTATGCACGAAATACGAGTCGGAAATCTTGAAAGAAGAAACCGCAGTATACTGTGATGGAGGCTGGAACAGCTGGTTCCACAAGGAATGCCTACCTATGACAACAACAGAATTCAACGCCCTACACTCAAAAAATATATCGCTTTTATGGATGTGCGAGACCTGTCGAACACGCCTGCAAACGCATGGTCTTCCCCATCGACGCCAAACTGTCAAGAAATAAACCAAGAGGTAAAGGAGATAGCCATAGAAAATAAGCAATCCTGTGAAGACATCAAGGAAAAACTGGAAGAGATATCACAAACCCTCATGAAAAAAGAGTGACGCTCATCCAAGAGACACGGCTGCAACAGGCAGAAATACTAGCAAAAATGGGAAACAAGACCACCATAGAAGACAGGACAACACCGTAACAACAGAAACAGAACAACCATCAAACTCACCAACCATCACACCAGAAACACCAAATGAGAATAATCACCGATACCAAGCCAGATCATTATCAAACAAAGAATGGCCAGGATTACCCAAGAGTGACACCACAACACAAGAAGAGACGAGAAGACAAGGCGTCATCCCAAGAAGACCCCCACAACTTGGCATGGGAGGTTCTGAAGTAGGCAAACTAAGAGCAGCACCACAATCAGTCTGGATCTTCGTAGGGAGACTAGACCCAGACACAACCGAAGACGATATCAAAGATCACCTCACCCAAAACGGAATCAACACGATCATCATCTGCGAACAACTCCCCTCTCGCGGCACAAGCAAGACCTTTAAAATCGGTGTGCCCATAGGGGAAAGGGAGTCAGTTATGCAGGCGAATCTCTGGCCAGACTGAGTAATATACAGAAATTTTCGAAGGCAATAACTTCAAAGGCAAACAGAAATTATACTCCTAGATCACCACGGAAAGACCCAGTGGAGATATAGAAGCTCCAGAGAATAATGTTATAAGGGCCTTAAATTGGAATGTGAAAGGTCTGAGAGGAGTATTAAATAACTCACGAAGCGACTTATTCTGGGACTTTGATATATGCGTTTTAACTGAAACTTTTGTAACTAGTGAACAGAATACTGTGGTACAAGGTTTTTACAACATACTGTGACCGTTTGAGGGACGTCCTACGACCACACAAGTGCGCATCCTAACAGCAGCCGAGCACAAGACTCAAAAATATCTCGGGGTTAACTGTGAGCAAACAACAAAAGTGGTAGAATGAAACGAAAAAGCTCTGCAGTCCCCAAGATGCACACTACAGCAAGGATAAAAGGCATATTTTCAAGAACCATGAATGACCTCAGTATTAGTTAAGATAAAATTGTATCAATTTAATTGATCCATTCAACCATCCTAATCTTTACAAGGGATATCCTCAGGGAGAAAACTAAACACCAATCTGAAAAAATTACACCCTGCGCTTCTCCTGGGATCCTATACTATTTAAATCGTAGGCATTAAATTACGTTCCAAAAAATTCATTAACTATGCAAAAATCAACGATTTGCTAAATATGCACTTTCATTAGAATACTCATGAAATTATTAGTCCATCATGGTATTCCGTTATATTTTAAATGTTATTTACAATATGCCCCTCGGCCTAGGGCATACAGGGGGCTTGGGCTGTAACTGTGTGCATCTGGGCAACTCTTGGCTGACACGTCCACGTCGTGGGGGGCGGGCAACACTGAATTACAGTGGCTGAGTGCAGTCAGGGACCGAGATGGGGCGGTATATCCCCGAGCTAGTAGATCTCGAACACCAGAGACAAGTGGACGAGATTGCCCACATGGGAGAAGGGAGAAAACCCTGTAAAAATCTAGTAAGTACAGGGACAATGAGGAGGCAGCCCCTCCACTGGACTAAGCCGCAGTGGGCCAACAACTCACTAGCCCGAAAATCCAAAGTTAAAAGAAATCAAAAGGAGAAAACCGGCCTGATTAAATCGTTGACGACTATGCGAGGAAATGGATAATGAGAATAGGAACATGGAACGTAAGGGGTATACAGGGGAAAGAAATAGAGCTAGCAACTGAACTCCAGAAATCACTAGTAGAGGTTTTAGCTATTACAGAAACCAAGAAGAAAGGTCGAGGATGTGAACAAATAATGGATCAGGAAAGTGGAAAAAGATTTCTGTTTTTCTACTCAGGGGTGGCACAGAGTGAGAGAGCAAGCGCAGGAGTCGGAATATTGGTGCCGGAAGGATATAGGCAATATATCAAGCAATGGCAGTACACTAGTGAGAGGATCAGGCAACTGACGATAGAAATGGGAGATAGAGACTTTCAGGATATGACCTTTATTGCGGCTTATGGACCCAATGAGGATAACACTAAGGAAGTGAAGGAGGTCTTCTATGAAGAACTGCAGAAGACCATAGATGATGCAAAAGAAAGAGTGTTCGTACTGGGTGACCTTAACGGCCGAGTTGGCAACAGAGTTGAAGGGTGGGAAGAGGTGATGGGAAGACATGGTGAAGAGACACAAAATGACAATGGAAGGAGGATTTTAGACCTATGCAACAGCAATGAGATGGTTGTCTCCAATACCATGCTTCGGTGGCGTGGTCGGTAGCATGCTGAACTGCTGTGCCCGAGATAGCGAGTTCAAACCCGGCCGAAGTCGTCGGATTTTTTAAGAGCGTTAAAAATCCTTCAGTATGCCTTCCTTCGGAGGGGAAGTAAAGCCGGTGGTCCCATGTCATAGATTTGTGGCATGTAAAAGATCCTTTCACAGACTAAACTTGTGTACAGCAAAATTTGTTAGGTTAGATTTCGTCAGAACGCTCTATCAAAGTTCCAAAGTTCATAACTAGTTATCATTGATATCTAGTGGCGAAAGTTGGAACTACTTGAAATTGAACGGAACTTGTAGCTCACCCTTCAGGGTATCCGTTGGAAGCAGCTACAGACTCAGGCGAGCCGAACATGTCCTCGGACACTCGCGGCACTAAAAGCCGTACGATAAATAAATAATAATCACAAGAGGATTCATATGTATACCAGAGAAGAGCCAAATCGACAAGAGAAGTCTATAATAGACTATGTGCTTGTAGAGAAAGAGATGATGAGGAATGTGCTGGATGCCAGGGTACACAGGGGGTTCGAGAATGGTAGCGATCACTACCTGCTGGTTATGAAGATGGCAGTTACATCGAAGCCGAAACAACAGCAGGGGAGGAAAAAACCTAAGAAGATAAAGGGGTATAGACTCAAGGAGGAGGAAGAAGTGAGAGCAGCATATCAGGAGAAGATATCTGATAGACTACGGGGGATAGCAACAGAGGATTTGGACTTGGAAGAGTCATGGGGCTTGTTTAAGCAAACAATTCTGAGGGCGGCAGAAGAAACCTGTGGAGTGTCAAAGGCTGGAGTACAACAGAAGAGGACGGCATGGTGGATTGATCGTTCTATTTAACACCTGAATAAAATTTTATTTTCAAAGTTCCACACGTTTTTCATATTTCCAAAAATCTTGGATAACCCGATTAGATATTCTCTTCCATGTAACGGGAAGAAATTCCAAGTTAATTATGCCGCTTAATGAAAGTCAGCTTATGTCAAATCAATGATGACTCCATTAGAAATATAATACAGTTTAAATTTCACTAATTCCACAAATGAATATTCATATCAGCTTTTATAAATTATGGATCTATGATATATTTTCAATAATAAATAAATCATGGGATTAATTATTCTTGTGATGCTGATTGCAACTCAATCTTATTATTCAAATTATTTTCAAACACTTATGGCCATTCAATTTTTATCGGAATATGAGGTCGCATTTTAAATGCCCCATTTCTCTATGCACAAAAACCTTCAATCTGATTTATTCCATAATATCAAAATATGGCAAGATTATTAAACATTTTTATCTATCTGCAGGTTTATATTATTCAACAAGAAAATTATGGTTAGAGCAAATTAAAGCAGAATCTAGAATTCCGCCGATGATAAGATCCGGATAGTGGCGTGGGGTTGCAACTGTGGCACTACCCTTCTTTTTGAGTAATATGAGGCTAACATCCTCCAAAATCCAACATTTCATTATATTCATAACTCTATTTCTTCTACACCTTATTTTTACATATTGAATTTCCATCCAGTCATATTTACTGTATTAAATGGATTCTCATAATTATTCCTGGGATAAAAATGCACACACAAAAGTTGAACTCACCTAGAAAAAGGCATCCCGAATGCGAAGTGGGGCTTTGCTCTTTTCAGAGACTCCCTTCAGTGTAATGTAAATATAGTGTAAAGCACTGATGAATAAATCTATATAAATAAAAGAAAGTCGTGTTAGTTACACTATTTATAACTCAAGAACGGGTGAACCGATTTGGCTGAAAATTGGTGTGGAGGTAGCATAGAACCAGGAGACGGACATAGGATACTTTTTTTTTATCCCGTGACGTGACATAAAACGTCAAAGAGAATTCAAGTCACTATAAAACGTAACGCAAATGACAGCTAAAATAAACTCATGAAGGGATGGCAAGGCAAGTCGTATCCAGGCAACAGTAGCTCTTGACGAGACATGGCCGACTGGATGCGATTAGCGCTCTACACTACCGGTAAAGAAAATGAGGCTCTTAACATGAAATCCCGTTAGTTACTCAACGTATTTTGTATTCTCTTTGAATCATCATTAACAATGCCGCGACAAAGATGATCGAATCTTTCCCGGCAAAGCCATAATGCAAGAAGGATACGAAACATTGCGAATGAAAGGACTGAAGAAGAACAAGAAATTGCCCGTGAAGAGCGCCGCGTTAGTATGGCTCGACTTAGTGCTTCTCAATCACAAGAGCAAAGTGAGGCAGCCCGTGAAACGGCTCTGTTGGCAATGCGAAATCGTCAAGCGAACGACAGAGATCAAGAAGTAGATAATTTTCGACGCACAAGAAGAGATTTATCAAGTGCTGATTTGAATCGAGCGGCGTTTCGATGCGATTGCAGCACTGATTACTGCTTGCATCCGAGCGTTTGTATTGGGCCAATGGACGTTGTTTGCGAGTATTGTGGCGCATTGAAGTTTTCCGGACAAATGCCCGGATTGTGCTGCCTTAGTGGGGAAGTGAAATTGCCATTATTGACTCCGCCACCTGAGCCATTGCATTCATTGCTTTGTGGCGAAACTCCCGAACCACGTCACTTTCTTGCAAACACTCAAAAATACAATGGTTGTTTCCAAATTACCTCATTTGGGGCAGACATTATCGAAGAACGAGGATTTAATCCGACATTCAAGGTCATGCTTTCCATCGAACCCATCTAACCTGTGGCACAAATACAAGGATAATATGTCAGGAGATATTTTACATCAAATTCGTGTCAGTTCCAGAAATCACGATCTTCAGATGAATGAGGAGATACATAATCGGGCTTTGCTCTTGATCGAAGACATGTGTTACCTCATGTGCGGTAGTTTATTAGTCACGTTAGGAATGCCAGCGCCAAATCGTGAAATGAATGATGCATTTAATCAAGAATTGGAACGGGAACGTGAATATGATCACCAGGAATTAGATTTAATAGTTCAAACGAATGTACCCCTATTGAATCCCCGACAAAAGGAAGTTTATGATACATTAATGAAGGCAATTGATGATGGAAATGGTGGTTTATATTTCCTGGATGCCCCTGGTGGAACTGGTAAAACACTCCTCATGTCAGTAGTTTTAGCCACTGTTCGTGCGAAATCCAACATTGCGGTTGCAGTTGCTTCTTTTGGAATAGCAGCCACATTGTTAGAAGGATGTCGTACGGCTCATTCAGCATTACAATTGCCGTTAAATCTTCAAACTATTGAAGAACCAACATGTAATATTGCAAAAAAAAAAAAAAAACAGCACTGGCCAATGTTTTATCAGCATCGAAAATCATCATCTGGGAAGAATGCACAATGACGCATAAACGTGCATTAGAAGCACTTAACCGAACATTGAAAGATCTACTCAATGACTCCAGATGTTTTGGAGGAGTAATGATTTTACTGTCTGGCGATTTCCGCCAAACACTGCCAGTAATTCCAAGATCAACGGCTGCCGACGAAATAAACGCTTGCCTCAAATCATCGAATATATGGCGCTATTTGAAGAAACTTCAGCTGACAAAAAACACGAGAGTTACATTGCTTAATGATACATCTGCTGAAGATTTCTCTGAGCAATTGCTGACAATCGGTAATGGTCGAGTACCTGTCGACGAATCGAGCGGATTGATTTCATTTCCTCATAATTTATGAAACTTTGTCTCATCGAAAGACGAACTTATCAACAAAGTATTCCCAAACATCATTACTAATTACAAAAATAATGAATGGTTGAGTGAGCGAGCAATTTTAGTGGCTAAGAATAAAGATGTAGATGACCTAAACTACATAATTCAGAATGAGATCATTGGAACAATGCATTCATTCAAATCTATTGACTGTGTAACAAATGAAGATGAAGCCATCAACTATCCAATTGAATTTTTAAACTCCTCGGATGTGCCTGGCTTACCACCGCACAATTTATGCCTAAAGGTTGGCTCCGTAGTAATCATGCTTCGAAACATAAACCAACCAAAACTGTGCAACGGTACGCGTTTGGTGGTAAGTAAATTGATGAACAATGTGATTTACGCGACGATACTCAAAGGAAAATTCGAAGGTGAGGAAGTTCTCATTCCGAGGATCCCGATGATCTCAACCGATATGCCGTTTGAGTTTAAAAGACTTCAATTTCCGATCCGTCCTGCATTCGCCATGACCATTAACAAATCACGAGGCCAATCCTTGAAAGTTTGTGTTTTGAATCAGGAATATCCATGTTTTTCCCATGGTCAATTATATGTGGCATGTTCACGGGTCGGAAGACCATCTGCGTCGTTTGTTCATGCGCCTGATAATAAAACAAAAAATGTCATGTATCACAAGGTACATAACTGAAGAGTGCAACCTATGCACCAAAATACATGAACAATAAAGAATCATTAAAATACTTAATTTTTAATTTGTATTTCCTAATAAAAATTGAACTTAATAAAATCGAAAATCTGCTTATTTATTGCCTCTAAGGCGGAACAGAGTTCGCCGGGTCACCTAGTATGAAATGAAATGAAATAGATGGACCTGTGAGTTTCTGTTGCCATGGTTACCGACTTGCTTTCTTTTTTTCATTATTGTATTAAATGAAATTAATTTTCTGTGAATATCTCAAAAACGGTTCGTTTTAGGGCCTTAAAATGTGGTTTCGTTTCTCACATTGAGGAGCTGAAAATGAGCTTTGTCTCGCCCTTCTACGCCTATTTCAGCAAGTATTTTATTGGGGGTAGGTTCCCTTTTATGAGTGGTACATAGAAGAGTTACATCAATGATTAGTGTCGTGCCTCTGAAGGATATCTGTACCAAATTTTACGTTGATCCACCCAGCCGTTCTCGAGTTATAAGGGAACAAAATTGTCCACAGACAGACAGACAGACAGACAAACAAACAGACAGACATACATACAGACAGACAAAAATTTATTTTCGCGTGTATCCGTCATAAAACAGTCTGAAACGCGTAAATAACCCAAATTTTCGTAGAAATTCTGAAAAAAAAACAGACGAACTTTCATTTTTATTTATCACAGAATCAAACGCTCCAACCATAAGTGATGATGGCATCACTCTGGATAAATTCCTAATATTCATTCATCAATAAGATCAGTAGTTATTACAATATTTCCGATTGCATGAGATTTAATTTCACCTCAGAACACTCTGCCAGTAGAGTGAACTGCCCCTTAAATCCTTGGTTACGGTAATCAATCGTCAAATTTAATTTTACTGTTCTCAAAAAGATAGAGCTCAGATATTAAAAACTGGTGGATCATGGACAAGAATCAAAATAGAATTCTGATGACATTTCGTGTTACTGTATTAATAATAATCAACTGATACGTGACTGACACTTACAGTTTAGTTTGCTTACAATCAATTCAGCATAAATATGGTAAAAATTATGGAAACTAATATGGGTCAGGCGATTAACACCACACCACTGCTCAAAGGCAAATAAACCCCATTCGTAGACTAGGATGAAATGGTTCCTAACGCGGGTAAGGCGATTAACACCACACCACTGCACGATGGCAATTGGGCCCCACGACGTCGGCTTTGTATGAAAAATTCCTAGGATGGGTCAAGGCAATTAACACCACACCACTGCTCAAAGGCAAATGGGCCCCATTCGTAGACTAAGTGAGAAATGCATTGAAATGGAACTAACCATAATTGTTCAGTCAGACATATCAATAACATATTCGCCAAGGCGATTTAATTGCAAAAGAAAATGATCCACTCAAAAGAAAAAGAAAATACCAGACTGCCCGAACGGCAAGTTCAACCGTGAATATGAAGCTCCACAAATAAGTAATGGAGAAAAGCAAACACCTGTTTGCAGGCAACGAGTATCGAGTACACCCGATTAATTAAACCAGCACCACAGCAAATCATAACACAACAGATAAAACAGACCTTAATTCGTGTGCTCTAGCGCATTGTAGAAGAGTGAAACAAATTATGATCACGTAGATCAATAAGACACTTATTATACTCATGTGTATCAAAGAGAAAAGTATTATTATACTCAAGTGCTCATTTGAGATATATTTCATGATGGAAACTCAGATAGGCGATCACAATAACTTAAATCGGCCCAATAATGTGTAATATGGGACCTGCTTGGATCAGGGCCTTGGGTAGATTATTAGCTTGGGAATAACCTAACTCCCAAGGGAAGATGATGAAAAAAAGGAAGTGGGTTTCGGACCGGAGAAAAAGATGGAGAAATAGGAAGAGAGTTTGACATAAGTTTTAACTAAGAGTTCTTTCTCAAATGCAACAAGTGATGAACACCCTATCAATAGATTTATTTGCATTAAGTGGGAAGAGTCAAGGAAGACAGGATCTTGCCTAACCGTTATGTTAGAGAAATGACAAATCAAAGAACAAATATTTAATTTATTTAACAATGCAAGAGGAAGAAGTCTTTGTAACAAATATATAATTTTGATTTTGTATAAACAATTGGGGTCGCAGACCTCCGAAAACATCTAAAGCTTGCGCCAGGCTATCAACAATTCTTTTGGTTTCAAACCTTTTATATGTTTTAAAATCTTCGTGAGATTTTTAAATGACGAAGATAAATAAAAGTAAAATTTAAAGATAACTGACGTAATTAAAGTTAGACAATAAATCAAGTACAAGGTGTGTACTTTTAAGAATATCTAGGTAAATATCTAGAAAGAGTAACAACTTTGGAAGTAACAACAACGAAAAGCAGGAAGAATAAAATAGAAGTTTCTATGACTTCTTATATTAATACAGAAATACTTGGTTGGATTATGCAAATAGGGCAGGTCACTTATTGTGAAACCTGAAGAGAACAATCGAAATGAAGTTTCTAGAATTCCTATGTTTAAGTAGGGATCACGAGACAAATGGGGCGAGTTTCCCTTTCGTGAAACCTAGAGATAACTCACCTCTTATGAGTTGAAAGAATTGTATTCCCTAATTAGAAGGGAGAAACAATACAATTTGAGGCGTATCCTAGACACGAAGTTTTACAGACATTAATTCTTTATACATGTGGCAAATAAGAGAGGGCTCTAATTGAGAGTGACACCTCATTGAAAAAAGACCTAAAGTAACAATTTTATTATTTTGGTTTGTTAGTAAGGGATTTGGGAAAGATCAAATGGGATTGAGGAAAAGTGTTCATGGCCGTATTTATAGTGTTCGGACGAACGCGACGCGGATGAAAGGTTGAACAAGCACTGTTTTCACTATAGTCTGTTGAAATAGATGAAAAGTTCACTGTAGTAGCACAAAAAGTTTATGGCAAAGAAAGTTATTGCAATGATGGAAAATAAAAATGCTTGAGAAAGTTGTAGATTATAGTTGAATGCGCCAGAGAAAATCCCAACGGAGGAAGAAAAATTAGCTATTGATTAGTAGTTCATAAGGAAGATTCCTTAGTTTAAAAAAGTATTCCCACATGTGAGTGGAAAATACATGACAGTATAACTGGTAAATAGAGTGCAGATTCTGGAAGGTTCCAGAGCAATCATAACTGAAGAATAGGGCAAAAGTTAGTCCAGCGGTGGAACGAGCTAAGTATTTTATAGACAGTGGGTAATTTAATGGTGTCCCACGTTGTGAGAAAATCTCTCATTTAATAAGCATAAGAAATGCTGCTTCCTGTTAAGATTGGCTTAGATAGACAAAAGCCCAACATAGAAAATCCCGCGAAGGATGATTATTGCCCCAAATATAGTAATCTCACACTGCCTATAAAATGATCATTAAAAAGCATGTAGCTATTTAAAATCCATTAAAATAAGTTGAAGAACGTAGAAGTAGTACTTAGCTTTGCTTCATGGCGAAGGTGATGTTCCCTTGACGGTTGATACTAAAATTCTAACATGGCGTAGAATTTAAAAGTTTGCCTCTCGAGTTGAGGAGGCGAGCTTGAGTGGAGCTCTAACTGACTGGGTCGACTTCCGACGTACAAGTGAGACACGCTCAACGAAGCACGGAGGGACCAGGGAAGGGAAAAGAGTGGGGGTAGGAGACAAAAGGAACACATATAAGAATAACCAACATTGAAACGTTAAATTCTCTTGATGAAATGATCTTCAAAGAGTTGATAGCAGGCAACACTAGCGCAGCCTGGAGGGTGAAAAAGTAGACGAAGTTCTCTTGATCACGGAGGTGATAGCTGGCGATGGCGACGAGGTCTGGTGGCCAGATTGATAAAGAAGTCCTCTTGTACAGGGAAGAATTGAGGAACTTCAGAGATTCGCTGCTAGATGACGCTAGGTGGGTCATGGAAGATATATCTCTAGAACAGACTCACAGGTAACATGAGAGACATAAACAGCAAGGAGAAATCAGAAGATCACTGTTGGTGTTTGAGAAAAAGGGAGGAATGAACTATAGCAAAGAGAAGCAAAAGCTTACTCTATCTTACCGTGTATTCCAAAGAATACACCAGGCCTCCATCTACAGTGCCCTGAGGTATCCCATTATAGCGTAGGTCTTCGCTTCCAGAGATCGGCGTAGCCTCGGTTCATCTTTTCGGCCCTGGGATGGCAATCTTCTAGCCGATCAACCCCGGGACCGTCACTCCTTTCAGCCATCCTGCCTCTTAAGTGCGTAATGCTCCATCTCGGTGTTGAATGGTTCCATCTCACAAACGCTTCCAATAAAGTTCAAATATATCGCTGAGTTGGGTGGAATTAACGATAACCCCATTTTAATTGTCATTGCCTTACGCCACTGTGTTGCAAGTCTAACCCCAGCGTGGGTTAACAAGTTCACACAATAAAGTCGGATGATATCGTATTATTTTGGCGACTTCGGTGGCGTAGTCGGTAGCATGCTGAGTTTCTATGCCCAAGATAGCGGGTTCAAACCCGGCCGAAGCCGTCGGATTTCTTAAGAGCGTTAAAATCCTTCAGTATGCCTTCATTCATAGGGGAAGTAAAGCCGGCGGTCCCATGTCATAGATTTATGGCATGTTAAAGAACTTACCACTAATTGCACCTGTGTGAAGCTAAATTGGATAGGTTAAGAATGTAAAAAACGCTCTTAGGTTTCTACGTTCGTTACCAAGAGCCGACTGCGGTGGCGTCTGGTAGCTAAGTTCTGAATTTGGCCTAGTAGTCGTTGACGGTGACGCTTGGCGGCAAAAGTAGGAACTATTTGAAAAATTCTAAGTTGCAGTACTTAAATTAAAAAACAGATAACACACACTAATACAGTCATCACAATTAACACCGGTTATCAGACAGATTTTACACACACCCAAAGTACACCGGGCGACATGACCGTGTTGTCGCAGCCCCTAAACTTAACAACCAACCAACCAACCATATAACTGCTGATATTGCATGACCATGATTTCGGAAAACCCTCTAGTTCATAAATGTCCGAAATACACGGCACTCGGTAATAGCTTGAGTGTATCTGAAAATATTCGAAGTGAAGTCCTATACGATAATATTCCATCACCAAAAGTGGCATATAACAATGTTCACTGAGCTGGTTGTATAACTGTTCATTCACATGTGTAAAGACCCCGTGGTCGCCATGACTATGTTGTATATTTAACACATCAGCTGTTCAGGGGATTATGCTAATCATATAATAATAATAATAATAATAATAATAATAATAATAATAATAATAATAATAATAATATCGTATGGCCTCAGATGCCGGGTGCAAGCTTTGTTATTTGGCACCCAAAGGGTAGCTTGCATGTCGAATTTCGTTGTTCCTTGAAGCACTATGAAAGTCAAGGAGGTTTGATAGCCTATCTAAGCACCTTGAACACTTGAACGCTTTCTAGTAGATAAATGAGGAACTTTGTTTTGGCGGAATCTCGCAAGATTAATAGTGCCATTATGAACACGGCCTACTGAACTTGTAACTCTCGGCTATTTTGCTACGGAGCAGCACTTGCTGGACAAGACTATGGTTCCTCGCACTAGTAGGCTATGTGTCGGCTCGTCGGCAACATTTCCGAAGCCGATTCTCGACTTGCTTCTGGCCGCTGGATAAGACAAAACGCTTTAGCTTATGGGCTTCTCTCTCCCTATTAATTTGTAACAATCCTAACAAACAACGATTATCAACTTCAATCCAGTGTTTTTCTTCTAAAACAATTTAAGGGGTACTCTCAGCTGTACCGGTAGTTGACAAAATATCACGATCTTGCAATTTCCGGCAATTTGCAGAGTCCGGTTATTACTTTTCGGGCTGACATGTTAAATGAAAGGTTGCATTGGGTTAATTTATTTGTGGTCAACATGTCAAGGTGGTAACTGCACTCAGTATTTCTCATCATTTTACATTTTAAAATTTAGTGAAATGAATATAAGCACTGTGGTAGTGTCTCATTTTGCTGTCCTGCTTAGAGTAAATTCTACACTGGTAAAAGAGGCTGATCACTGCCATCTTAATGCTTCCTCTGCTTGATTTTCGTATCGGTCGCCAGATGTGTAACCACACGCACTAAATAACAACCTATCAACAATCGATAGCAGTCGTTTCATTCCACCGCAGGGCGATTTCTCCTGCGGCGGCGGGCCCCCTTAGACGGTTTCGCCATCTCTTCGGGCCTAGGCGATATGGTTTTTGGGAGAGGTGTAAATTTTCGTGATGGGGGAGTTTGGTTTCTGACTTTGGATGAAGGTGTGTTGGGGTTTTTAAATTGGGGCATAGCGGTGATATTTGGAGATGGGATGTGGGGGGAAGTATCGCTTCTGGGAAGGGAGATTAAGATGCTTTATTAGTTGTAGATATTACTTTTAAATGACTTTTGTTTCGAAGAACTGTGAAAACACGGAAACTATCGTCGCAATTACCAAAAGTAGAGTTAGTGACTTATATTGCTCGGGGGGTTTGAGTTATTTTTCTTTACTAGCTTGTAAATAAGAAAGGTGATGGAGGGGGGTTATTTACGTCGAGATCATAAGGTGGTTGCTCGTGGTGAAGATGATGTGCGCGTGGAGCATGGTTCGGTATAATTGAAGATGGTGTTGGATGATGAGTAAATGGGGGATGAATGTGGTGAATGAGTTGGAGACCGAAATTGGTGACTAGGGGAGCACTGTTGAGATGATTAAGGTGGAGAGGAGCTTGATGGTTGATGGTTTTTTTTTTCTTTCAAAATAACAACCAATCCCGCCTCGTAACACTAACCTGCGTGCTTATAAGAACAGAGTGCCGGGTTCCCAACCAAAGGAAACTGATTCGACAGATCGATTTAAATCGAGAATTACTCGAAATCTCCTCCAGCTGTTGTGAACAGCGCGTTGACGCCAGCTGATCGATGAACTTTCGAGACGGAAGTTATATTTGCCGGACTAGATACAAATGTACCAATATTGTTTTCTTAAACAGTTTTCAAATGTTTAAGGGGTACGCTTACCCCCCGGCGTTCCCCCTGAAAAGAAGCACTTCGTAAATGTAAGAATATTGGTAAAGTTATCTCTGAGTAGTACTAAAGAAATCTAATTAATTCTTAATTGAATGAATATTGATAGGCGTATTTATATAATACTAGCAGAAGTACCCGTTCTTCGAACGGTGTTCGTAGTTAACACCAGACCTTATCAATTGAGCTACTGTGCAATGGTTAGCGGTTTGCCATTCCATCAAGTTTATCAGAACGAAGTTAGTTTATTGGGAATATCACACACACTGTTAATTTAAGGCCCTTAAAATGTAGTTTTCGGAGACCCTTTTTAGATTCCCGAATTATCTGTCTCACATTGAGAAGCGCAACATATGTTTTGGTCTTCCTTGTAGGATAATTTTTATATTTCGCATATTTTAGCATATATTGAGAAGTTTTTCTCTATATCCACCCTTCTACTGTATGAAAAGTACGGTGAAGAGTTTTATAAATGATTGGTGTATTGACTCTCATGGTTACCATACCTAATTTTAAGATGCACCAAGCATCCGAACACGAGGTATAGGCGTACATAAAGATACACAGAAAGACAGACAGACAATTCTATTGTCTACAACATATTACCCAGATATCCAAATATGGGTATATCTACCACACAGTATCAAATAAAATCGTCCTTATGATGAACCCGTATGTCGACAAAAAAAAAATAGTTAAAATGTGCTCTCAGACTAAATTCACCTAACGTGTACTTCCTGACGTGAAATACAATTGAAAGTCTTGTAGACGAAACGCAATACACGTCACATAAAAACTGACCCTCCACGTTGTGCTAGGTGCCCATACACAGGAAGACCCCTTTCATAAATTATAAAGGCATGTGGTGCATGGAAATTCAGGTTCTCTAGACTCAAATTGCCCAAATTCCTAAAAGCCACAAAAAATGCTAGTTCAATTCAGGAATTTTTGAAAATAATGTTGCTGTTTGGAGATATAATAGACCTTCTGTACTATATGTCGCACGTGAAAATTGCATGAAGAAATTCTAGGTTACCCCTTCACCCACTTAATTGCATTGATGAATTATACGGTCTACGTTAGTTCCGTGATAACCTTATAGCCATTTGCAAACTTTCACAGAAATGTAATAAATGGAGTGTCATTGCTTCTTACAGAAATAGATGGAACGTTGTATGCCACCCCATGAGATACTGTTCTCATGGTTACCGATTTGCATTCCTTCATTAGTTTGTTAAATTAAATTAAATTAGTTTTCTGGGAATATTTCACAAACTGTTGGATTTAGAGCCTTATAATGTAGTTTTCGAGGACCCTTCAGGGCCCCCGAGTTTTGTTGCTGGCACCGAGGGGATTTGTCTCGTCGTCGTACGCCATAATATAATACTAATAATAATATAATATGGGGAGAAATTATAACACCTATTTTTTATTATTTTTTATTCAGCCAATGGCCATGTACTTTTCTTTTCAGGACGGGTCAGGGAAGGGATATTATCAGAGAAAGAAGCATTCACATCGCGCTTGAGCAAAATGTAAATGGCCTACCATTTAACTACGGACATCTATATGAAAAGGTCAATATCCTTCAACGCAAAACTAAAACATTACTGCAGTGTCATCCGTCCGGAAGTCTTGCATGCTTCTGAATGCCTCACGGTGAAGAAAAAAGGCCTGATCGAGAAACTGGAGGCCAAAGAAAGAAAAATTTTGAGAAAGATATTGGGTTCCATCAAAGATAATGGGGAATTCAGAAAACGGCATAACCATGACCTATATACTCATGTGGAGAAGATAAACAACGTCATCCGGAAGAGAAGGTTACCATTTGTTGGGCATGTGAAACGAATGAGCCCAGCGAGACTGACCAACCGCAACATAACTTACTTTCAGGAGAGGAAAACAAAATGGGCCTGGTTCATTGAACTGGATAAAGATCTGAAAGATGTGGGGATTACACCAACAGACATTCAGGAGTGCGTCCCACTCATAGGGAAACTTCAAGCTTGTAAAGGTTTCCAAGTAAAACCGAAGCTGAAAACGGGAAAGATTTGGACCCAGGAACGGAAGGAAGTCCACCGAGAACGATTGCGGGCGTACAGGGCAAACATCAAAGCCAGTAGGAGACGGTTGGAATGACGCGGTCCATAGATGGCCTATACGAAATGAATGAATGAATGAATGAATAATATGGGGATAGGAATATAATAGACCTGCCGTACCACACCCGCAGGTGTAAATCGCGTGAAAAAATTCTAGAGTACCCCTTGAACCCCTTAAGCGCGTTAAACGTATTGATGAATTTTACGGCTTTGGTTCCGTGATAACCTTCTAGCCGTTTGCAAACTTTCACACTAATGTAATTAATGGAATTGCATTGCGTCTTACAGCAATAGATGGGACCTCTGAGAATCCGTTGGCTTGGTTACTGGCTTGCATTCGTTCATTAGTTTATTAAATTAAATTTGTTTTCTGGGAATATCTAAAAAACGGTTGGTATTCGGTCCTTAAAATGTGGTTTTCGGGGACCCGAGTTTTGTCTCTCACATTGAGGGGCTGAAAATGAGTTTTGTCTCGTCCTTCTACGCCGATTTCAGCATGTATTTTAAGGGGGTAGGCCCCCTTTTATGAGAGGTACGGAGAAGAGTTACATCAATGATTGGTGTCGTGCCTCTGATGGATATCTGTACCAAATTTTACGTTGATACACCCAGCCGTTCTCGAGTTATAAGGGAACAAATTTGTCCACAGACAAACAAACAAACAGACAGACAAACAAACAAATTATTTTCGCGCGCATCCATCATAAAACAGTCTGAAACGTGTAAACATCTCAAATTTCCGTAGAAATTCAGAGATAAACACACAAATTTTCATTTTTATATATAGAGAGATATACTGCACCGCCCGGTGTTGACCGTGTTTTATTGCACAGATTCTGGTTTTACTCACTAACCGTTGGAGATATACGAAAAGTGATAAGGAGCTTTCGGATAGAAAATTAAATGTTAAAGCTCATGTATACCATCAAAAGTGTGTTATTTCTTAGCGTTCTCTTTTTATTTGAAAAGGAAATATGAAATTTTGAAACCAAAGGGTGTAGTGACGTCACAAATGTCGGCATTACTCGCTAACTGTTGGAGATACACGAAAAATGATAAGGACCTTTCGGATAGGAAATTAAATTTCAAAGCTCGCACGTGCCATCGAAAATTTGCTATTTCCTACCGTTCTCTTTTTATTTGAAATGGAAATATGAAATTTTGAAACCAAAGGGTCTAATGACGTCACTAAAATAGTCGCCATTTTTAATAGTGCAAAATTTCGAAATCAAAAGTATCCTATATGTAAACCTGGTAAATCAGCTACATCCATGCAAAATTTCATTTAAATCGGACCAGTGGTTCTTGAGTTATTGAGTAACAGACAGAAAGACAGACACACACCATCTCATTTTTAACCTATTTTCAATTTTGAAAAAATAGGCTTATGAGATCACCTTTTGTCCGTGTGTGTGTGTGTGCGTGTGTGTGTCCCCCCCCCCCCCTAATAAAATCTAAACGGCAGGAGCGATTTCAATGAAACTAGGAAAGTTCATAGCACTATTCCCGGCGACCTCGACCGTGCCCTTCAAATTTTGTTACGACTCACCAATCCAACATGGCGGCTGTGCGAAATATTTCACCAGCATTCAATATCTCCGAAACTATTACCGATATTACCCTGACATTTTCTATGGTGATAGAGGGAACTACTATAATTTCACTTATGTGACTTTTGAAAACCTGGTAACTACAAAACCAACATGGAGGCCAAGCGAATTTGTGACTTTAAAATAGACGTTTCTCGCGATTTGACCAACCAAACGCAATGAAACTTGGTACAGTATATGTTTATATACATTGTAATGCACCGACATCTAACTTCGTTCAATTGTTTACATAATCACAAGATGGCGGATGTGCGAAATATTTCACCGGCATTCTATATCGCTGAAACTATTAGCGGTATCTCCCTAAAATTTTGTACGGAGATAAAGGGCACTACTGGAAGTCCATCTATAAGACTTTCAAAAACCGGTTAAATACAAAACGAACATGGCGGCCAAGCGAATTTGAAAATTTTAAATAGACCTTTCTCGCGATTTAATGTTCCAAGCGCACTGAAACCTGGTACAGGAAATATTTATACACATTGTAATCCACTGGTATCTAATTTAGTTCGATTGTTTACATAACCTCAAGATGGCGGCAGTGCGAATTTTAAAATTAAGTTTTTATTTCTTGTGATGTAGTCATGCGATCGAAGTGAAAGTTTGAATAATGAACCTACGCAATAATTTTCCTTTAATGGTACATGACTCTATGGCCTATACATTTAACAATCCATCATGGCGACCATCCGAAATATTTAGACGATACTGAATATCTACGAATCTATTTTAGCAATCAAACAGCATTTTTTAATGTTCATAGGGGCTATGAACTTAAGTTCACCTATAGGACTTTAAATAACCTGGTGATCACAAATCCAACATGGCGGTGACGCGAATTATAAATATTCACATGGACGTTTCTCGCAATTTAACCATCCGCGTGCAGTGAAACTTGGTACAGTAAATCCTTATACGAATGTTAATCCACTGGCATCTAATTTATTTCAATTGTTTCCATAACCTCAAGATGGCAGCTGTGAAAAATTTTAAAATCTCCTTGTTTTTTCTTGTGTCCTAATTATGCGATTGAAGTTTGAATACTACACGTTCACAATAATCTGCATGTAACAGTACATAACTCTAGGACCTACATATATAAAATCCAACATGGCGACCATCCGAAATATTTAGTCGGTTCTTAATATCAACGAATCTATTACAGCAATCAAACAGAAATTGTGAATGTTGATAGTGGCAATTAACATAAGTAGGATATATGAAAATAGGCTGTATAGTTCTTCACGGAACTACTTGTTATATATTAGTATGATGATGACTAGCGGACCCGTGCGAGAAATCTCCCATGTTTATAAGTCATACTTTCCCCAATAGGTTTACAATGAGTGACTTAAAGGGAAAGGTTGTTATGCTTTTATTTCAACCAAACTATTATAGAACACTATTTACATTTCAGTTAGAATTCCAAGCTCTACGTTCTCTAATTTAAGAACGCAATCACTGAAAATTGGATCATCATAAAACTCACCAGTTATTCGATATTTATGAAAGCATCTTGGTCAAGATTTCCTGCTTTATCTTGTTGGCTGAAGAGCCTCTTTCTCCCTTATCAGGACAGCCCTCGTTGTAAAACTTCTTCACGCCCCGCTAACAGTGAGGCTTCCTTGTTCCTAAGTCCAACGATCAGCGTGGCTGGTTTCTTTCTTTGATATTTACGAAATTAGAATGCAATTCGTCACTGCCATTTGTGTGCTGAGTCCATTGATTGACAGTTTAACCGTAACACTTTCCGGTTATTCGATACATTAACTTTCAGTCAGAATTCCAAGTAGTAAGTTCCCTAACTTAAGAAGACAATCACCGAAAATTGGATCATCATAACACCGGTTATTCGATATTTATGAAATTATACGATTTGAGTACTCAATCCATTGATTTAATAATTCTGAAAACCATGGGAAATGATAGAAGATTGAAGAGAAACCTGTAAAAGAATTAATGTTTAATAGTTCTAAGGTTTTAGACGCCGTAACACTCGCCGGTTTTATGATTTAAAGTAGGGCTTACCAAATCCATTGATTTACTGTTTCTGAAATCCATGCGAAATGGTAGAAGAAAAACTGTAAAGGAATTAACGTTCAATAGCACACTTCTTACAAAAATTGATAGGCCTATGTATGAAATTAGAATGCAATTCGTCACTGCTAATTTATGAGCCCTATATGATGACGATGATAGTTTTAAGGTTTTATACAACTCATACAGTATTATAGTATGATACATCAACAGTATTTGCAAAAAGCACACTTCTTACAAAAATTGATATTCATGGACTTAGAATGCAGAGAAAAACCTGTACCCAAACCATTGATTTACTGTACTGAATCTGAAAACGACATAGCAAAAGCAGAATTCTTACAATAATCGATATTTATGGAATTAGAATGCAGAAGAAAAACCTGTATCGCGGCATATTAACAAACCTGGAATTTAATAAATCCATTGTTTAGACGGATGAGCTTAATTCATGTGTGTGCTGAGTCCATTGATTGAAAGCTTAGCATTAACACTCGCCGGTTATACGATTTGAGTACCTACCCAATCCAATGATTTAGCCGACTGATTCTGAAAACCAAGGGAAATGATAGAAGATAATATGTAAAAGAATTAACTTAATGTTTAGACGATGTAACACTCACCGGTTATATGATTAGGGTACGGTACTCAATCCATTGATTTACTGTTCCTGGAAACCATTCGAAATGATCGATATTTATGAAATTAGAATGCAGAAGAAACCCCTGTAAAATAATTAACGTTTAATAAGTTTAGGGATTTAGACGACAAATCATAACTGCAGTTTGTTAGAGCATTAGTATTTGCAAATCGCACACTTCTTACAAAAAGTTATATTTATGAAATCAGAATGCAATTCGTCAAAAAAGGAAGCTTGTAGTTTAACGTGACCGTTAATCTCGCGATCATAAGCCACGGGACCTCCGTTTTACGTGGAATCCGAACCACAGGACATGGCATTTCACATCGAAAATCTCACATGCATTGACCGGGAATCGAACCCGGTCCGCCTTGGTGAGAGGCATACAGCTTGACCGCTGCGCCACCACGCCCCTCGCAATTCGTCACTGCTAATTTATGAAATTATACAATTTGAGTAAGTTTACACATTCCTTTGACTCACTGTTTCTGAAATCCATGCAAAATGATAAAGGAAAGGCCTCAGAATGTTAAAATGACATGAAACAGGCGTCACAGCGGCCAAAATGTAAAGTGGACAGCAATTATGGAGCGTATCTTCCTGCAGCAACTGTAACTGCAAATCGCACACTTCGTACAGTTTTTTTAAAGTCATTTTTAAGAAATTATAGATATTTATGAAATTAGAGTGCAATGCGTCACTGGTAATGTATATTCTCTTTCATTTGAACGCTCATTTTTACGATCGATCGCTTGTGAGTGCCGCAGGAGGGATCTATACTACTGAAATAATATATATGATAAATCAACTACTAAGGTTATGGTAGTGGAAAACAAAGTGTCAACCTTAATCAATACCTTATTACTAAATGCATTAGTGCATGTTTCCGCTGTTCATTGCAGCTAAAAATTTGTCGAAGCCATTGTGATTAACTTAATTTAAACATGTCAAGCAGACTTACAATGATAAGACACACCATCTTGTTCAAGTAGAACAATCTATTAATGAGATCTGTGTTGAAGCCAGACTGAAATGGTTCGGTCATCTCAAAAGAATGGACACACAAAGAACAGCTAGAGTGTGGTTTGAGAAAAACTGAAAGGCAAGAGACCAAGAGGTCGGCCGAGGAAGAGATGGATCGACCAGGTTAGAAATGATCTTGCAGGAAGGGGTCTGAATTTGCAGCAGGTCGTGGAGGGGGAGACATTCTTGGAGAGAACGAAATGGAGAGCGCTCATTCACCGCACCCGGGAAACTGGAGCCGGTTCATGATGGTGATGTCAAGCAGACTTGATCATACGCCCTAATGCTTCGTGTTCACACTCTGTTATGCTACATAAATAAATAAATAAATGATGTCCAGGGTGGATGCACGTTCGGTGAGGGGTTCTCCCAAAATTCATATTACCGCAATCACTTTGTGTAGGTCTGTTCTATGTAAGCAGTCTCGCAACACCGTTTCAAGGGTCGAGTATCAAGAGACGTAGACCAGTTGGACGGGTTCCCGCCACCTCCGCAAGATCGGCCTTCTCATGGCCTACCTGTGTAACGTTCATCTGTATCCCAGATGGCTACATGTCTGTTACACACAATTTTTGGCCCTGTGTACCTGTAGATCTCATAAGTCTACTTTAATTTTTTGCAAAAATTGGAAGTAGGCTAAATGAGATTTTAAAAATTCGAACAACCACCATCTTGATGTTATGAAAACAATTGAAATAAATTAGATGTCAGTGGATTAAAATTTGTATAAGCATTTACTGTACCAAGTTTCACTGCACTCGGATGGTTAAATCGCAAGAAACTTCAATTTAAATATTTAAATTTCGCGTCGCTCCCTTGTTGGATTTGTACTCACCAGGTGATTGAAAGTTCCATAGGTGAAATGATGTTAATAGCCTTTGTCAACAAATAAAATTTCAGTTTGATTGCTGTCATTGATTAGTAGATATTGAGAATCGTCTAAATATTTATGATGGTCACCCTGTAGGATTTTTATATAACTATGTAGGACAAAGTGTTATGTACTGTTAGATGACGATCATTGCGTAGGTTCATTATTCAAACGTTGACTTTGATCACATGATTAGGACACAAGGAATAAAGACTTTAAAATTTCTCACAGCTTCCATCTTGAGGTTATGTAAACAATTGAACTAAATTAGACGACAGTGCATTACAATGTGTATGAACATTTGCTGTATGAAATTTCACTGCGCTTGGATGGTTAAATCGCGAGAAACGTCTATTTAAATGTCTTGAATTTGCTTGGCCGCCATGTTCGTTTTGTAAATAGCAGGTTTCTGAAAGTCACATAGACCTTTATCACCGTACAAAATTTCAGGGTGAAATCAGTAGTAGTCTCGGAGATATAGAATGCCGTTGAAATATTTCGCATAGCCGCCATGTTTCATTGGCGAGACTTATTAAAATTTGAAGGGCATGGTCGGGGTTGGACAAAAATATCCTTACCGAGTTACATTGAAATCGTTCCAGCTGTTTAGATTTTATTAGGGACACACACACACAGACATACGCCCGCACACACACATACACACACGCAACCGCGGACAAAAGGTGATCTCACAAGCCTATTTTTCATAAATGAAATTGGCTAACAACAGTTTTAAATGGTAGGAAATGTTGTTTTATGGAACTTCAAGCGGTATTGACCATCAATAATTATTTTATTAAGGTATATTAATTTTTAAGTACAACAGATATACTATTTTAAAACCTATAGAATTTCAAAATTGAAAATAATTTTACAATATTTACATAGTGAATTCTGAGTTAAGTCCCTCGGCTTGCTTGTAACTATTGCAGCCAGGCAAATATCAGTAGGCGGGTCCTAGTCACAGGGGACGGGCAACATTGCTGTGGCAGCGTCTGAGTTCTGCTGAGGACCGTGTATAGGGCGGTATAACCCTAAAACAGCTGCAGATCCTGATGGAAGGAACAGAATTCTTCTCGGGAAGTAGGAGCCTCGAATAGCATTGCTCCTGATCAGTGCTGGATTAACCATAAGGCACAATAGGCAATTGCCTGGGGCCCCCGGCTTAAAAGGGCCCCCAAAGAATGAAAAACTTCCACCTAAAAATAAAATAAAAAACAATTTTTTGGATTTTTCTTTTTTTTTTTGGGGGGGGGGGAGAGTCAAATAAATTCTTGAAACAGAAGGTCATACTGGCGAAAGTTTGAAAACTCAAACTGTGAATTAAAACTCAGCAATTCTTCTAGGTTTTTGCCGTGTCTTGTGTTCGTCACTCCTGTGGGGGTCCGGGCGGGGACACCAAGAGCCCGCCGATGAGCCTAGCTTGGTGTCCTAGGCGAAACCCCACACAAGACACGGCAAAAACCTAGAAGAATTGCTGAGTTTTAATTCACCGGCCGTGAAAGCCAATATACCATCTTTTTGGAAGCCTTCATAGGGAGGTTAAGGCTGCTTGAGCTTTTAGTTCTCGTAGTCAAGTGGTGCAGTTGCACCTTATATAAAGGGAGGTGGCGCGCAGTTCGTCACTCCTGTGGGGGTCCGGGCGGGGACACCAAGAGCCCGCCGATGAGCCTAGCTTGGTGTCCTAGGCGAAACCCCACACAAGACACGGCAAAAACCTAGAAGAATTGCTGAGTTTTAATTCACCGGCCGTGAAAGCCAATATACCATCTTTTTCAAACTGTGAACTTCGTCACTGAGGATTGCGGTTTGGAAATTCAATATTGTAGAGGACAGTCCTATGACAACGCACCAAACATGTCTGGAAAGTATCAGGGTCTGCAAGACAAAATATTAGAACTGAATAAATATGCGTTTTATGTTCCTTGAGGTACACATTCCCTCGATTTAGTTGGACAATCTGCAGTTAAAAGCTGTTTTTACGCAGTTGATTTTTTTCGATAATGCTATCATTGTATAACTTCTTTTCTGCAAACCCTCACATTTGGGGCGTGTTGAAAAATGATGTCAAAAACGCTAAAACTTTTAAATCATTGTCTGATACGCGCTGGGAAGCACATGCTAATGCAACGAACGCGGTTTATGATTTGTTTCATAATATTGTCGAGGCTTTAGAAAGCATTGAAGATGACGAATCGGAAAATAATGACACTCGGAATGAAGCGGGGTGCACCGCTAACAGAATGCAGAAATTCGAATTCGGGTTCATGTTAATTTTGAGGGATTCTGTTTTGACTTCTATCAGAATCAGACTCAGAATCAGAATGTTTAAGGAAAATCAACTTCGATGATGTTATTGAAACTTTCTGCGAAACAAATTGCAGAAAAAGTTTTTCTGAAAATGTACATATGTATTTGTATATGTATTGTACTGTATTCATCATTCATTGTAAATTTGTAAATAAAATCTCTTTCAAAGTTATGATTGACTTTTTTATGAAGGGGGAAGGGGGAGGGGGGTTGAAAAAAAAGAGGAAAGGGGGCCTCAAATTAACAATTGCATAGGGCCACTGTGAGTCTTAATCCGGCACTGTTCCTGATAGAGTAGCAACGCATGCACAGAGGCTTTAAGGAGGCAGCCCCTCCACTGTGCTTGGATGCGGCGAACCAATCACCCGCTCACTCAAGCCCCACCTGATTAAAAGAACAATACAGAGGAAAGCCGGAGGGATCTTAACAATGTCAGGATAGGACCTGATGGCGTTCTTTTGAGAAAACCTCAACAACACCACAAGGTAGAAGGGGAGGCGATTAAGTAAGTAAGTAAGTAAATAATTAAGTAAGTAAGTAAGTAAGAAGTAAGAATTCTGAATAACAATAATTGACTCCGGTATTTCCTTGCAAATGGACTGAAACGTTCTAGGTATTAAAATAATTTCAGTATTTTTCTGTGATAAACTCTCGGAGTCCAAATCGAAAGATACGACTTTAAGAATATGAAGTAACAAACAGCGCCTCAAAACAATAGGAAATAAGCAGAGATAAGCACTTAAACAGCCAAAGGAAAAAATATGATGCATTGTACTGAGCCCGTCAGACGAGTTGTTTGGTTTGCCATTAACCGAAATGACTTCCCAGACAACTCACCGTCTGGACACATGTGCCGAAGAGGATTGGATGTACTTCCTAAAGGTCAATGCGCACGAAAAACGTAGGATCCCGGGGCGATCGGGCAAACAAAGAGTATGTAGAAGGACCCAAGAAGTACACCACAGAAACACTTAGATTATAAAATAATAACATCCAGACTTATGTAAACTCAGGTAAAATTTATTAAAGAATCAACAAACTCCTAGTCTAGTTCGGAGGGTTTGTCTCGGGCTAATCCCGCAAGCTAATAAAAAAAAAAAGAAATGTCGAAGATCCTAAACTGATTGAAAGTTAAAAACCCTCACGAAAGATCTAATGACATGAAAGTCAAAGCTAGGGTAGTGGCACGAAAAGTATACCCTACACACATGAAACGGGTTACTTATAAAAGAAATTAAATTAACAGCAATAATAATCAAGAATTTACGATGGTACCACCCCATATTAATTTTTAAACAATTTAATAATCTAGCTAAATGCTGACAATTACAACAAACTATACCGTGACTTACTACCACAACAATCAAACAATTATAGCAAAAGCTATGTGACAACCAGTTTAAAAAACATTAAAGTCATTCTTAATGGCTAAAGGTACATTGGGTTATCAAACAAAATCACACAAATAAATAAATAAGAAAAACACAGCATTCAGAAAGCTTCTTATTAATCACCTGCGTACACGCAAGAACACTGTTTGTATTCTTGGGTCATCTAGTGTGTAATTAGGTTGGTAACGGCGCGATCAAAATCACGTCTTAAGTTACTTGAGCGTCGAGTGTCACCAGTTGAGAACTAATGGTCCGAACAAGCTCCGTCGTCTCAAGATAGTGTAATAAAGTCTATAAGTCATTTCCCGATGGAAATGTGACTAATCCAAAGAGTCGGCCAGTGCGCATTAAATTGCAATTCAAAGTAATTTTACAGTCATTATTAGCATCTTATTTAGAATAATGAGATCTTGTTATTATTAGAAGCATTATTTAAATTGTCGTTGGTTTATGAAGAATACTGTCAATTCTCAGTGGACAACTCGGCTTAAATAGTGTGAAGTCTACCCAAGAACATCACTAAATATCATCGGCTCACACCTGGCCGGAAAACACAATAACACAAGTTATCAAACTCAGTTTGCAACAAACACTGTAGGGGCGCAAAGCTCTCCTAATCAGTCTTCAGGTAAAATCCTGGAAAAATGGTCGCAGGTCTATCACCTGTACGACAGCGCGTCAAGAGCGCTCAACTCTAACATAGAAGCCTTTAAATACGGTGTCAAAGTTACCTCACATAATAGACAATAGCTTCTCTTCAATACAATGCACTCTCATAGTGCTCAAACATTCGCTTTCTGAAGCGTTAAAAAGTTACAATCTCGTCCAATGACGTAAGCAAACATATGACTGCTATAAAAAACTACACAGCCATGACCTAGAAATAATCAATACATTCCACACCGTGAAACATTGAAGTACGCATGCGCGTCTCGTCGAACCGTAACAGTTGTCTCGCAGTGAGCGTTACGGATCCATAGCATTAAAAGCCTTCACACTGGCGTGTCGAAACACACTCAACTCATCATCGCATCGGGCGATGAATTACACTACACAGGCGTTAATTCAGTCAAAATAAGTCTATATCTGAATATTGCTGGTTTATAAACTATAACATGTAGTAATAAGTGAATCGTGGCTTCACTAACACGTAGAAATATGAATAAAAAACGTAGGCAATGTTGAAAAATTGCAAAGATCAATATTTGACAGATATTCCACTCGGAATAGATTGCTTTGGAGTTGGTCAAAGATATTCCACTCCTCTAATATTTACATGTGGGCATTTATAAAACTTTAGCGTGTCTAATACCTTGACACTAACAAAACAATATAACATGTGACAATCCTACAGACTGCTAGGATGTCGGAAACGATACGAAGTGTATCTGGGGTTCGATGCTTGGCTGGCATCTTTACTATAACACCCATACTAGTTCTTACTTGAACTTGTGTGGCTTCAGAGCACACATCAACACCATAAATTAATATCATTATAAGAGTAATGACTTCTGTCGGTCATTCAATGATACGGCCAAGGATAAGTCCAAAATAAATAGTACAGTGGCGTGAATGAAAAGTGTCGCTGAAAGGGGTCACAAAAATATGACGAAGTGATGGTTGTCCATCGCTTAAAATCTAAGTTGGCCCATTTGAAGGGTATGTCAAATCAAATCTAAATGATTTGTGGCCATGTCCATCCAAGAAAACTAGGACATAACGTTCTGCAAACACCTTCAAGATGCACCATAGAAAAACATGGTGACTAACATCCACTGTGGAAAAACAACATTATACTAGCTAAAAATTCCTACCTATCTGGTGTCCCTATTTCGGTTAATTTTCTACTATCTACTCCACCACAGATCAAACCGTACATGAGATAAAAGACAAACTCACTTTGCTGTCACCATTATAGTAGAACCAATGAAATCATGGTGTTATAGAGACCTGGATGGTTGGTAATAATTCCAGTAATAACTCGGGCATCGAGTTTATCCCATTCCATTTTCCACCTTCTGCTTGTGGTCTCTCGAGCAAAGATCTCGTTCTCATGGACAGCCATTGGGTTGATGGATTCTTGGGCTCCAATTCCCAAAGAATAGATGGTCAGATCTCCTGCCATGATGTAGTGGTCTCCTCGTAGAATATTCCTCACATGATGGGCTTCTTACTCCATGACACTGACTAATATCAACGTAGTAAGCATGGTGTACACGTGGTTGACGTTATTAAACATGATGGAAGACACACATGTTTCTTCACTGAATTTATGCTTAGCACAGTATTATAAATTTTCACTGGCTCTATTATCGCAGACAGAATAAATTGGCCTTCACTGGTCTGCTTCACTGATGCTAGTGGATAATCACAGATTCTAGTGGCTAGATTTTTATCACTGAAAATCACTGTAATCTAGCACTAAAAATTTGCAGATAAAGTGCATCGTAGAATATTACAGAAATTACTGGCATAATCACTGTAGATGGTTGAAAGTTACCAATATTTAATAGCATTTTGTGCACCTCGTGGTCGTTAGTTTGATGTGCCACGCGAAGAAATGTGGTGCTACAAACACACTAAAATATTCACCAAAAATCATGTGAAAAATTCGGCACTTACACTCGTGCACTCAGTGAATTATCGTTCAGATAGATGCGCATTTATAAATGACAATTACACACAATTCACTGTCGATAGTCGTTGATTCTGTTCACGCCTCGTGCGTGGAATAATTTGGTCATCGTCTTCACTGACGGAAAAATTACAACTTATTCACTTTCACAGATTTATAAAAATACTTTCGATGATCGTCGCACTGCACACATCGTGCGAAAAAATACTCGACGATAACGATGATCGTATAACTGATTTTCTTCACCCTCTGGGTGGACTTGTACAATTTCCTCGTCCTTAGGACGGACAGTAACACATCACGTCCAAACGTGACGGCTTCTGAACAGGTAGTCAGGGAGCTTAGATCTTCTCTGCAATGTGCTGTCAAAACTAGAGTCGTAGACGGTCCATTTCCTATCGCCAATCTGCGGTGTTAATACCTTTTACCTTAAATTGAAAATCAGCAAACATCGTAATGTTCCCTTTATGCAGAGTTACATGATGGAATGATCTGTGACTGTTAATAGCAAGAAATGTGATAGTTAGTGCTCAGAATAAATTATGAAGGTGAGTGTCCAAAGTCAAGACACCTTCCAATTTTCACGCATGCCTCGCGCTGCTACAGGGCGCGTTCAGATACAATGGCATGGCATGTTCTTCATCATCTCCAATAAATATCACCGAGCCATGAGCTCAGCGGGCTCAGTACCAAAAATTCCAAAATATGCTTAGATATACAAAATTATGATTTTGCATGAACTTCCGGGACTTAATGATACACGTAAAGATATTCACCTGGAATACGAATCGATTCTCCGTAGATCAGTTCTGCTACGGATGCATGATGATCTTCTCCATATGTGCTGTGGATGCCAAGCAAGAAAATTAGTAGGGCTTGCAGTCAGGATACATCAGGGTGACACATGATGGCTGCTTTCAACTGACGGTGAAATCTCTCTACCATGCCGTTGGCGCAGGGGTGCCAGCTGGTGGTTGGGGATCGCGAGGTTCCGGTGAGAATCCCGAGTTGTTGGAATAGCTGGGACTCGAACTGACGTCCTTGATTGGTGGTGATACGAACATGTGATCCAAATCGAGAAATCCAGCAGGCAGTGAATCCTTCAGCGACGTCTTCCACTGTTATTAATTGCAGTGGCCAAACTTCTGGCCAACAGGAGAATCTATCTACGACGGTCAGGCAGTATCGGAAGTTATTTGCAGGAGGGATTGGACCAATGAAGTCTAGATACACATGTTGTAAGCGAGCCGAGGATAAGGGATATTTTTTACCTATTGGAGCATTGACGTGGCATGTAACTTTTCAGCGTTGGCATGTTTGACAAGCTTGTGATCATGCGTGACAGTGTTTTTGTATGTCAGGCCATACGAAGCGTTCGGTTGCTAAATGGGTCTTCGCTTTAGTACCAGGATGACTTATACCATGAACATTGTTGAAAGCTTGTTTGCGGCAAGGGGCAGTGATGAAAGGTCTGGGTCGGTGAGTTGAAGTATCACAGAACAAAGCTTCCTGGGATCTGTACTTGCTTTAATCAAAGTGCTGATTCGCTATTCAGCAAATCAAGTAGTTCTGCATCGCCTACTTGTGATCGTGCCAAAGTGGAGAAGTCCAAGGTGGTACTGGCAATTCCATTGATGCGGGACGATGCACCTGTGACTACATTGGAGGAACCTTCAATGTGCTGAATGTCTGTTGTGAACTGAGTGATGAATAATAACTGGTTCAACTACACAGGCGGAAGTCTGTCGCGACGTTGTTGGAAGGTCTAGTAGCGGTAGGTTGACCATTCAGTTTGTTTTGGTGAAAGTTTCTTGGAAAAGAACGCTAGGGGCTGCCAGGTGTCTTCCACATATTGTTGAAGGGTGGATCCAATAGCGTTGTTAGAGGCATCAGTGAATATTTCCATTGGTGCTTGCGGATCGGGATGTGCTAGGAGCGTGGCTTGAGCGAGGCTGGACTTGCAGGTGACAAAGGTATTTTCTAATTCTCGGGCCCAGGGTACCGGTTGAGAGCCATATAACTAAGATACCACGGTGTGGAATGGAGCTTGGTACAGTGATGCTGAAGGCAGGAAGCGGTGATAGAAATTGATCATACTCAGGAAACGTCTGAGGTCACGTGCAGTGTGCGGGAGGGGAAAATCCTGCAGTGCTGTAATGCGGTCTGGTAGTGGTCTTGTCCCTGCGGCAGATATTTCATACGCGAGAATAGTGACACTTGGTGAGGCTATAAGGTGCTCTTGGTGGGGTTAATCAAGATACGATACTCAGAGAGGCGGTGGAAGAGGGCTCGTAGATGGCGCTCGTGTTCTTCTGGGGTCTTCGAGAAGACCAAGATGTATTCAACATACTCAAATGTGAAATCTAGGCCTGATAATACTTCGTCTATGGACCTCTGAAAAGTCTGTCCAGCATTGCTCAGTCCAAAGGTCATAAAAGGGAATTCGAAGGATGTAATGATTATGGCCTTCAGTATATCACTTGGGTTCACGGAGATTTGGGTGTAGGCTTTGACAAGGTCGATGGCAGAGAATGTGGTACAACAGCGAAGCTGGAGATTGAAATCGAGGATGAGACGGGCTGGGTACTGCCCCCGAAAAATGAATTATTTGGGACTTAAATGAGAATATTTTCCAAGCCCAAGACACAGTTTAACAGGGCAATATAAATGCTGGAACGAATCGTGTTAGCGAGAAGCAAGAGAAGGAGATTCCGATCACGTGATATGTTGCGCAACAAAAGCTTCTAGAAGGTTTAAATCGACCTAGCAACAGTGAATATGCTTAGGAATATTATAATTATTGTTATAATTTATGTCATTGGACACAATACCCCAGCCAATGAGGAGAGTTTCTATTGAAGACGGGAATACATTCAACTATATTATTTGGAGATTTTATGAATTTAGGCCCCAAGAAGGATATTTTATTCAATGGTAATGAGAAGAATATTAAAGGAAAATATTACAGAGACTTTAAAAGGAGCTGAAAGGTCTAATTACGCAGTAATAAGCATTGTTAAAGTGCGCGCTAAATTTATGGAGGGAGTCAGAACTGGCCGCCAACATTACGACTTGGAGAGGGAGACCCAAGCAACGAGGTTCTTTATCCTGAGACTTCGAAGAGTGTAGGTGTTTTTACCAGATTAACCGAGATCCCGAAGGTTATCCGAGTTCGGTAGTGAGACCACTCGTGGAGACAGCGCGATCGCGGGGAAATATATAGGAGATCCCGAGCTTTGAAACTAGGCGAAGTTTGCAAGTTTTTGATATTGCACTAACTCAGTAGTATTTAAGAATAGACTTCGGCCAATTGTATAAGCAGACAGTACAAACTGTATTCGAGTATTTACTGAAATTTAAGCGTCACAAGTTATATAGTTTCGCTGTTATAAACATTTTAAAAGTGGCATAGAAAAGTGTCGGACGCAGAAGCTAAAAGCATTTTAGTTGAAACGAGACAGCAGTGGACACAAACCAAGTGAGTAACAGTGTCTTTATTTACACATTGGAGCAGTATATAAACATTTTCACTAGGACTGCTAATATTCATCAGGACTTGTTGTTCGATATGTATCACGATGTTGCGATAAGAACATTATGCGCAAGGCACGTATTTGAAGCAGAGATTTAGATACAACATGGAGCTTCGTTAACCAGAATACTTCAGAATGTAGACGTTATGTACTCTTACATCTTGTGCATTCACGTCATTTCACGAACTGTATATAACAACTACAAGCTCTAGAAATATTTCATTCTCCATCTATATGAATATTTCTACGATAATTATTCTACGATGACACTAAACTATATCCATGACGGAGAAAGAAGATCCAACTTAAAGAGATTTTTCAAGATGCCCAGGGAAAATCCCGGCAACCCAGAAGAATTATACCAGAAGTATGTCGTTCGATGCCAGACGGAGGTTGGTGATTACCGGAGAGGAAATGTCTTTCCTTATCCTAGGTCACTGGTCCGAGGAAACGAACTGAGATCCAACTCAGTATCTTGGATTGAGGAACATCTAAGTATTTTCCCAAAATACTTAAATAGATGTTCTAGATATCGTCTGATAAGGTAGCAGTGTTATTTACTTTTATTTTGAGAGCTATTTAGTGACATTCTGAGCAAACGTTTTACTCCATATTTTATGTATTCCAATATTTCGACATATATTTATTCTTCATGTGTGTAACAAGATTTTATTCTGCAAGATCATTTGAGATGATCGTCTTTCATCATTTTTACATATATTCTAGCCTACGAATCAGTTTCTGAACTGACATATTTATTTGTTTAAGGAATCAGTATTCCTTATTTAAGACCGGTCATTTTAACTTTCGACGTTTTGAATTTATTTTGAGTTAAGGCTGTAGACATTTAGTCTCGGATGCCAATTAAATTCTTTTTAAGTTATTTAATTTGGCCACCTCATTGTAAAGCCGGCCCCGTGGTGTTGAGGTAGCGCGCCTGCCTCTCACCCGGAGGACCCGGCTTCGATCCCCGGCTCTGTCAGGGATTTTAAAACTGACGTGAGGGTTGAAACGGGGTGCACTCAGCCTCGTGAGGACAATTGAGTAGCTGTCTGAAGTGAGACAGCGCCCCGATCACGAAAACCAAGATTAACGGCCGAGGGGACCCGACGCGCTGATCACGCATCACCCCAATATCTGCAGGCCGAATGGCTGGGCAGAGGTCGCTTGGTCGGCCTTAGTCCGTCATGGGCTGTATAGTGCCAGGGGTTGTTTGTTGACCTCATTGTAAAGAAATCATCAAGAACAGAAGAAACCACGAATGATATTGTTATATCATCATAACTGCTATGAACTTTACCTCGCTCTGGAAAGAAACATTTGTCAGGATATGATAGAAGTCATACTCATAGACATTCGGTGTAACGAATGGAGACACATTGCGGAATTGACAATCCTTACTTTATTTGTGAAAGCCAAGAGCTTTAATCATTTAACTGTATTAGGAAATAAAACTTTATAGACGATAATTTTTATCTTACGACAGGGATTTGAAGCTGGTTTACCCTAACCAATATTGAAGTCTAACTGACATGATAAATAACATATGTGGTTATTTATACACTATATGTGGTGCCACGTCGTATTGTGGACCTGACATTGCATAAGCGTGTAATTTAAAGCTAGATCAGAAAGGTGGACGGAACCGTATTTTTATTAATTGTATATGTAACAACACTGTGGACATTTAAGTATCTTTTTGTGAAGTAAACTTATGGAGGTCATAGACGACTTGCCTAAGGTCGTTCTTTATTAAAGGAAGTATCTTTTAAGAACTGAAGGAAGAGTTTACTATGCCAGCGATTGACTGATACAATGCTGAAGATAATGCCAGTAATATAAATGCAATTCCTACAGAAGAGATGTTGGTAACAATGACTGTGTTAAGAATTGTCCAACATAGTGGATGTGATTTTAATACCATATACTGTGGATATATGAGGCTGTGGAGTGATGTGTGTACTCATGCGAAGTTTTTACCGCATTGGAGGGAAGTTATTGAATTATAGTTCCTTTGGAAAGATCAAGGAATTAATTGAAGAGGAGTCATTGAGTTGAGAACTCCTATACTTGTTAGATTTACGACTTTAGCAGGAATGACAAGAGCGTTGATAAGCGGTAAAACAATTAGAGAAATAATTGTCTACTTTATGTTCACTAATACCTTTATTAACTTTTATTAACATGGAATTGAGTACTTACGTGCAATTGACCTTTGTTGGTTGAAGGCATTTGACTGATATTGTCTATTAAACTAATTACGACAAAGTGTGTGCAGTATATAACAATATTGATAAATGTTCAAGAAAGTATATGTGAATATAACATTGTATATAGAAGACAGAGTAGAATAATTGTTGAAAGAGAGCTACGACTCTACTTTATAACGTTAAATATAACGATTCAGTTTTTGTAAATATTTTCGCAATTATTTAGTTAGGGAAATAATTTTTATAATAATTATTTTTTCGATGATTTTGGATTTATAGTGTATTTCTGAATGAATGTTTTAGAACGAGTGCTTTTAAATGTTGTTAAGAATGATTGAACAACCCTATGGGTCAGGAACCATAGAGGAGGGTGCATGGATGTTAGTGTTAAAATCTGAAAGTTTTGTTTGAAAAGTGCTTGAGATTTGAAGAGTTTTATAAAGAGAGAATGTAAATTTTAAACACGGCGACTGTACGCTACTTAGCGCGGCCACAGTAAATGTGTGGGGATATGTATTCCCGTTAGATTTTTCAAGGCCAGTCTGTTATACTGTATAATGTGGACCGTTGTTGTCAGTCCACCGCCTTCTTAAGCAAGATAGCCGCACGGCTGATCGAGAATGTGTGTCATTTCCTGAAAGAGAGCGCATGGCAAGCTGCGTTACGAGAAGCGTGCCGTTTTTTTTATAGCTCTTCAAAAATGCAGATATTTGTCATAAACGTTTTAAATACTTCTAGTAGGCTCAGGCCAGTCAAAATTTGTTGCTATTTAACTGACAGCGTAGTAAATACAATAGCGTATTTGTTGTAGTGAAGGAGTGTGTATGAATTTGTTTAATTAATTTATTAATTGATTGTTGTTATTTATTGATTATATTAGTTATAGTTTACCATTGTTATAATAAATTTACTCAGTTCATTTATCGTTGTTGTCTTTGAGTGATTTATCATACTAATATATAACAAGTAGTTCCGTGAAGAACTATACAGCCTATTTTCATATATCCTACTTATGTTAATTGCCACTATCAACATACACAATTTCAGTTTGATTGCTGTAATAGATTCGTAGATATTGAGAACCGACTAAATATTTCGGATGGTCGCCATGTTGGATTTTATATATGTAGGTCCTAGAGTTATGTACTGTTACATGCAGATTATTGTGAACGTGTAGTATTCAAACTTCAATTGCATAATTAGGACACAAGAAAAAACAAGGAGATTTAAATTTTTTTCACAACTGCCATCTTGAGGTTATGGAAACAATTGAAATAAATTAGATGCCAGTGGATTAACATTCGGATAAAGATTTACTGTACCAAGTTTCACTGCACGCGGATGGTTAAATTGCGAGAAACGTCCATGTGAATATTTATAATTCGCGTCACCGCAATGTTGGATTTGTGATCACTAGGTTATTTAAAGTCCCATAGGTGAACTTAAGTTCATAGCCCCTATGAACATTAAAAAATGCAGTTTGATTGCTAAAATAGATTCGTAGGTATTCAGTATCGTCTAAATATTTCGGATGGTCGCCATGTTGGATTGTTAAATGTATAGGCCATAGAGTCATGTACCATTAAAGGAAAATTATTGCGTAGGTTCATTATTCAAACTTTCAGTTCGATCGCATGACTACATCACAAGAAATAAAAACTTAATTTTAAAATTCGCACTGCCGCCATCTTGAGGTTATGTAAACAATTGAACTAAATTAGATACCAGTGGATTACAATGTGTATAAATATTTCCTGTACCAGGTTTAAGTGCGCTTGGAACATTAAAGCGCGAGGAAGGTCTGTTTAAAATGTTCAAATTCGCTTGGCCGCCATGTTCGTTTTGTAGTTATCCGGTTTTTGAAAATGTTATAGATGGACTTCCAGTAGTGCCCTTTATCTCCGTACAAAATTTTAGGGAGATACCGCTAATAGTTTCAGAGATATAGAATGCCGGTGAAATATTTCGCACATCCGCCATCTTGTGATGATGTAAACAATTGAACGAAGTTAGATGTCGGTGCATTACAATGTGTATAAACATATACTGTACCAAGTTTCATTGCGTTTGGTTGGTCAAATCGCGAGAAACGTCTATTTAAAAGTCGCAAATTCGCTTGGCCGCCATGTTGATTTTGTAGTTACCAGGTTTTCAAAAGTCACATAAGTGAACTTATAGTAGCTACCTCTATCACCATAGAAAATGTCAGGGTAATATCGGTAATAGTTTCGAAGATATTGAATGCTGGTGAAATATTTCGCACAGCCGCCATGTTGGATTGGTGAGTCGTAACAAAATTTGAAGGGCACGGTCGAGGTCGCCGGGAATAGTGCTATGAACTTTCCGAGTTTCATTGAAATCGCTCCTGCCGTTTAGATTTTATTAGGGGGACACACACACACGAATCACACACACACACGCACACACACACGGACAAAAGGTGATCTCATAAGCCTATTTTTTCAAAATTGAAAATAGGCTAAAAATGAGATGGTGTGTGTCTGTCTGTCTGTCTGTTACTCAATAACGCAAGAACCACTGGTCCGATTTAAATGAAATTTTGCATGGATGTAGCTGATTTACCAGGTTTACATATAGGATACTTTTGATTTCGAAATTTTGCACTATTAAAAAATGGCGACCATTTTAGTGACGTCACTACACCCTTTGGTTTCAAAATTTCATATTTCCATATCAAATAAAAATAGGACGGTAGGAAATAGCAAACTTTTGATGGCACATACGAGCTTTGAAATTTAATTTCCCATCCGAAAGGTCCTTATCACTTTTCGTGTAACTCCAACAGTTAGCGAGTAAAACCGACATTTGTGACGTCACTACACCCTTTGGTTTCAAAATTTCGTATTTCCTTTTCAAATAAAAATAGAATGCTAAGAAATAGCAAACTTTTGATGGTTTACATGAGCTTTAGCATTTAATTTTCTATCCGAAAGGTCCCTATCACTTTTCGTATATCTCCAACGGTTAGCGAGTAAAACCAAAATCTGTGCAATAAAACACGGTCAACACCGAGCGGTGCAGTAGGTCTCTCTATATAGAAAAATGAAAATGTGTGTGTTTTTCTCTGAATTTCTACGGAAATTTGAGTTGTTTCTCGTTTCAGACTGTTTTATGATAGATGCGCGCGAAAATAAATTTTTTGTCTGTCTGTCTGTTTGTTTGTTTGTCTGTGGACAAAATTGTTCCCTTATAACTCGAGAACGGCTGGGTGTATCAACGTAAAATTTGGTACAGATATCCATCAGAGGCACGACACTATTCATTGATGTAACTCTTCTCCGTAGCTCTCATAAAAGGGGGCCTACCCCCTTAAAATACACGCTGAAATAGGCGTAGAAGGACGAGACAAAACTCATTTTCAGCCCCTCAATGTGAGAGTCAAAACTCGGGTCCCCGAAAACCACATTTTAAGGCCCTAAAACCAACCGTTTTTGAGATATTCCCAGAAAACTAATTTAATTTAATAAACTAATGAACGAATGCAAGCCAGTAACCATGCCAAAGGATTTTCATTGCTGTAAGACGCAATGCAATTCCATTAATTACATTAGTGTGAAAGTTTGCAAACGGCTAGAAGGTTATCACGGAACCAAATTAAGCCGTAAAATTCATCAACACGTATAATGCGCTTAAGGAGATCAAGGGGTACTCTAGAATTTTTTCACGCGATTTACACCTGCGGGTGTGGTACGGCAGGTCTATTATATTCCTATCCCCATATTATTCATTCATTCATTCATTCAATGGTATAGGCCATCTATGGACCGCATCATTCCAACCGTCTCCTATTGGCTTTGATGTTTGCCCTGTACGCCCGCATTCGTTCTCGATGGATTTCCTTCCGTTCCTGGGCCCAAATCTTTCCCGTTTTCAGCTTCGGTTTTTCTTGTAAACCTTTACAAGCTTGAAGTTTCCTATTGAGTGGGGCGCGCTCCTGAATGTCTGTTGGTGTAATCCCCACTTCTTTCAGATCTTTATCCAGTTCAATGAACCAGGCTCATTTTGTTTTCCTCTCCTGAAAGTAAGTTATGTTGCGGTTGGTCAGTCTCGCTGGGCTCATTCGTTTCACATGCCCAAAATATGGTAACCTTCTCTTCCGGATGACGTTGCTTATCTTCTCCACATGAGTATATAGATCATGGTTATGCCGTCTTCTGTATTCCCCATTGTCTTTGATGGAACTCAACATCTTTCTCAAAATTTTCCTTTCTTCGGCCTCCAGTTTCTCGACCAAGCCTTTTTTGTTCATCGTGAGGCATTCAGAACCATGCAAGACCTCCGGACGGATGACACTGCAGTAATGCTTTAGTTTTGCGTTGAAGGATATTGACCTTTTCTTATAGATCTCCTTAGTTAAATGGTAGACCATTTCCATTTTGCTCATGCGTGATGTGAATGCTTCTTTCTCTGATAATATCCCTTCCCTGACCCGTCCTGAAAAGAAAAGTACATGGCCATTGGCTGAATTAAAAGTATAAAAAATAGGTGCTATAATTTCTCCCTATATTATATTATTATTAGTATTATATTATGGCGTACAACGACGAGATAAATCCCCTCGGTGCTAGCAACAAAACTCGGGGGCGCATAAGGGTCCTCGAAAACTACATTATAAGGCTCTAAATCCAACAGTTTCTGAAATATTCCCAGAAAACTAATTTAATTTAATTTAACAAACTAATGAAGGAATGCAAATCGGTAACCATGAGAACATTATCTCAAGGGGTGGCATACAACTTTCCTTCTATTTCTGTAAGAAGCAATGTCACTCCATTTATTACATTTCTGTGAAAGTTTGCAATTGGCTATAAGGTTATCACGGAACTAACGTAGACCGTATAATTCATCAATGCAATTAAGGGGGTGAAGGGGTAACCTAGAATTTTTTCATGCAATTTTCACGTTCGACATATAGTTCAGAAGGTCTATTATATCTCCAAACAGCAACATTATATTCAAAAATTCCTGAATTGAACCAGCATTTTTTGCGGCTTTTAGGAATTTGGGCAATTTGAGGCTAAAGAACCTGAATTTTCATGCACCACAAGCCTTTATAATTTATGAACGGGGTCTTCCTGTGTATGGGCACCTAGCACAACGTAGAGGGTCAGTTTTTATGTGACGTGTATTGTGTTTCGTCTACAAGGCTTTCAAATGTATTTCACGTCAGGAAGTACACGTCAGGTGAATTTAGTCTGAGAGTACATTTTAACTTTTTTTTGTCGACATACGCGTTCATCGTAAGGATGATTTTATTTGATACTGTGTGGTAGATATACCCATATTTGGATATCTGGGTAATATGTTGTAGACAATAGAATTGTCTGTCTGTCTTTCTGTGTATCTTTATGTACGCCTATACCTCGTGTTCGAATGCTTGGTGCATCGTAAAATTAGGTATCAGAGTCAATACACCAATCATTTATAAAACTCTTCACCGTACTTTTCATTCATTAGAAGGGTGGATATAGAGAAAAACTTCTCAATATATGCTAAAATAGGCGAAATATAAAAATTATCCTAGAAGGACGACCAAAGCATATGTTGCGCTTCTCAATGTGAGACCCAAAATTCGGGAATCTATAAAGGGTCTGCGAAAACTAAATTTTAAGGGGCTTAAATAAACAGTGTGTGTGTGTGATATTCCCAGTAAACTAACTTCGTTCTGATAAACTTGAAGGAATGACAAACTGCTAACCATTGCAACAGTAGCTCAATTGATAATGTCTGGTGTTAACAACGAACACCGTTTGAAGAACGGGTACTTCTGCTAGTTTTATATATAATAGTAACAGTGGTATCGTGAAGCCATTTATATGTTGGAGCTAAGTCCTGCAGAGACCCCGTGAAACTAAAGGTAGGTGTTTCTGAGCCAGTGTATATGTTGTATATTCACGATACCATTGATCAATACTGTGTAGATTCCCGAAGACCTTGTTGGGACAATTTCTGATGGATTTTTAGCCGGAGCTCATTTAGAAATAAAACAATCCATCTTGTGCTATGGATTCCCAACAGGCATCTTCCCGAATTTACGGGTACAGTACCGGTTAGGAATGGTCCTTGAGTTTAAGGCACAATAATCGGCACAGGGTTGCCAGCCATCATATTTTTTGGTACCAGATGGAGTGGTGATGACCAAGGGCTTTCAGAGCATCGTGCTGTTCTTTCATACTCTTTCTTGGCGATTTCAAGTCCATCAGTAGTGAGGCGACCTGCTCGGCATGAGACAGGAGGTCCTGGTGTAGTATGGATGAAGTGTACTCTGGACTGACGTACTGTGCCCAAATCCAGTTGCCTAGATTTCAGAGCACAGGCCACAATGCTAAGTCCAGAATTCAAAGTTTGAATAGAGCGCGCCAAAATTTCTAAGAAGGAAATGGAATCTGTGTGAAGCCAAGAAAGAGTTTTAAGAGGCCTAACATCGAGGTTATCGGCCCCTAGCCATGAAATAGTTACGTGACGTAGGCAAGAGCGTCATAGTCGAGGCTAAATTGACATTAAATATTTTCCGATGGAGTAGAATCTTGAGACTAACATCAGATTACTGGCACGGGCAAGGGAGGAAGAATGTGCTTTATTTCGAGGAAATTGATTGAGCGAAAGCTGAGATATGAGATGTTTAATTTTCAGCATATTTCACGCATTGACCTCGAGGAGTCCGCTTGCGGGGTGTATAAAGCCTGCGTGCCAGAGCTAAGTACAGCCACTTCTTCGCAAAAGCTCTGTCTCTAAACACTCTCCGTCGCTCCGAACACTGTTATACTGTATAAATAATCTTCGTGCACATGGTTGCAAAATCTACGTTATTACTAGCACACAGTTGCTGGGACTTAGTGATTTCGTCGACAGTACATGGTTACTGGTCTTATAAGAGTGTTTAACATTATAGTGATCTTCGAACTTTTCAAAAGTTCTCACCGAGGTGATAGACTTTGTGGCATTGGTAATAATTTACTGCTACAACGGGCATATGTATAGACTTAGTCTATATTTTGCTTTCCACTGTCCACTAAAATTTAACTTGGATTATTTCATACAAACAACCAGAATAAGTCTTGGATTTAATAACATTCGACCAACCAAAATAAGTCTTGCACAGTTCAGTTCACTAGCCGATATAGGGAAACCAGCATGCATAGCATTGTCTGGAGAGTGAGAAACTCTGCCCAGGGAACAGATCTTCAGAACTCGAACATGTGTTGCATAAGATTGTAAGAGTAGTGACAGTATTGATCGCATTACAGTTGGGTCGAGTTTAAACTGGTAATTTTTCATCATGGAACTTTTCGATCTAACCCCAGTCAAGATTACTTCAGCTGTTGAAGCAGCATATTTTATGAACTATTTTCATCAAGATATTCAGGCTACAAGTATGAATACCTCTATGTCTGACTAAGACCATTGCGGGTATAAAATAGAGGCCGATACAAGATTATAAATACGTGTCCTAGTGGGGACAAGAAAACTGAAATAATCTGGTTCAGACCAGATTACCAGCATCAAGATCTACAGGAATGTAAGCTACAATTTGCATTATTTTTATGCGAAGTTAGCTGGAATTTCTCAATTTTTCTACAGTCTTACCAACACATATTTTCTTTTCATCGATGTTTTTGCTGTTGCAAATATGTTTTTTTGCAATAGAAGCTTTGATCTGAGCTGTTTTTACACTCAGAAGGCAATGATTCGAAATTTATGGACGAGAAGAACGAGCATTTATTTAATTTTGATATTTTTATAATCACGGTCATCAGCCGTCGTAACTGAAAATTTATTAATAAATTTAAGTTGAGGAATGGATATTTAACCATTATTAAGAAGTCGAGGATGATATTCCCCGAACAGTTTAACAACTTTAAATCCATTTGTTGAGGAAATAATAATAATAATGTTGATTCAATAATAATAATAATTATCAACTTTCTGAGATAATAATATTTGTGATTTCTAATAATCATTATCATGTAGTGTGATTTATACATTTGATAGTTAGAACAATTTTTCTAAGATCGGATACTTGTTGATTCCGAAGGTTAGTTGTTAAGGCATGCCCACAAACAAATGACATATTAATTCAGTGGAAGTATTTTACGCTTGCATTATGCATTTAAATCTTTGAGAAGCCATGGAAAGTAATGATACGCGAAGCCAAAAGCATGTATAAAACAGGGTTTTTGCTAGAGTTTGTATAAATATAAAATCATTATTGAGCAGCGTCTTTGGATAAAACGTTTGGCTAAAAATAGACACGGTGTGGAGTTATTCATGTTTAAACTGATGGTAAAATTATTATTGTACACTCATTGGGGGGAGTTTACTAACTTATAAATCTTCCAGTTGTCGTAACAAGCAAGGGCTTGATTGAAAATCCACAGTCTGCTTCCAGTCTCCGACCGGGTCAGGAATGGAATGAATGAAGCCCCCATCTAGCGGCGAGGATATGAACTGTGTCGGCTGCCGAGGCCTGACGCACTCCTCAAAGGCTTGATTATTCTGTATAATTTTGGAAAAAATATTGTTGTGTGTGCAAAGATTAAAATATGCCATTCCGGTTGTGCAATCAAGTCGCAGGAATGAGGTTGTTGAAATGAAGCATCAACCATATTGTAGGTTGGATGTCTTTGAAATAAGTGGAGGAGTTGAATTTAGCCACACTTTCGTCGAGATATAACCGAAGGTTATTTTGTTGAGCCATCATTGTCAATTCACAGTTTACCCACATGTTCTAGAAATATTCCTAGAAATTGCCAGCCCGAAAGTTTTATTGTTAAAATTAAACCTTTCATTATGAAAAGACTTTACCGTTGTCTAGATGCTAATTATGATTATGTGATTTTTGACGCATTTAAATCGAATGGGCCAGTGCTGTAAATTATTTAAAACTGTTACTTCTTAACAACCACTACAAACTGAGAGGATTTTTGTGATCCTGTAAAAATATAAACATTTTTTATGATAAAGATTTTTGACATTTTGTTAAATAATTGTAATTTTGATAATAACATATGATATTGTTTTATGATAAATTTTCTAAATAATATTTCCAAGTGGTAGTTAATTGATTGAATGGTTGAATCCATATTGGATTGAATTTATATTTTGTTGATTATTATATTTTGACTATTATATTGATAATTGAGTCAAGAGCTCTGAATAGAGTTTGGATCGAGAACGGATGATTCAATAAATATTTTATGTTTACCGAAGTTCTTCGAATCCAATTGCTCGTGAGTCGATGTAAATGATATTGTGTTGTATGTCTTGTTAATAACTTTGTATTTGAACAAATCTTGAGATAACTGAATCCTGAAGTGTTAGTTAATTTGCTACTATAATTATGAAAACTGAAACAGTGATATATTTTTCATCGAGTGAGAAATTGTTTTTCATTTCCATATGTGAATACTCAAATAAGATAGGAATCAGGAAGGACAATTAAATTTGCACTGACAAAACCCTACTACTGTAAATAATTATTTTGAGCGAAGTCAACAGGACTATTAATTTGACCTTCGTCTCAATCGCCAAGTGTTCATGTGTTGGTGGAATTGTAAATCTTGTATATAACGTATGATTCGTCATGCATCTATTATGCTATTTTTGGCATGCCTTCAGTAATTTTTAACGTTTTAAATAAAATGAGATAATTTTACAGGTTGTGTTATTTTCAGAACATCTCCTTCTATTCTTATTGTTGCATCGAGTCGAAAATCAGTAAAGCATTTTTTGTTGGGTTATTGTAGTCACTTTAACCCATCTGGTGTCCCGGGATATTTTGATTCTCGTGATGACTGATCTTGGGTGAAATGCATATGTGGTCGTCCGGACTTCGGTCTAAACGGCACATAATATAAGATAGAAGAGAGAAATGGCTTCGAACGTGGGGCCGGATTTCTATGCGGTTGTTTGCATACCGATTTAATTGTGATTTTTCAAATAGATATTTTGGGGAATTGGAAGATGGATAAATAACTTCATAGGAACCCAGTTAGTGGGAAACTTAATTCAAATTAAATTTTAAACAGTTAGTGTGGTTTTGATTGTTGTATAATGGCTTATCCATTAGGGTGTCAAGTAAAATTTTTAGTATACGTTTGATAGTCTGGAAATACACAATTTAATAGAATCCAGGTGGAGGATATTGACTTGCAGATTATTTGATATTGTTGTTTAAATCTAATTGATAGTAGATTTTTTTCCATCACGTCGACATTTGGGCATATCTCATTTTATTCCGAGAATTCCAAGTAGCTACGCATAATTCATGTTGTAGTTTTATGTCTTTGTGTCTGCCCACATTTATACCCCTAACTTTGAATTATATTGTGATAATTATGGATGAGGTCATGAGGATTTTAACTCGCATGGAGGAGAGCTCAAAAGTACAGAACTGCAGGTGGCTGAAATTATAGAAACATCTAATAAAAGGGTTGCTAAACTTAAAGAAAATTCTGAAATTTTAAGGGAAAAATTAAGGGAAAATTCAGATGCTCTAGAAAATAGATTGACCACTTCTTTAAAAGTTAATCTTGAAAACTCAATGGAAAATAAAGTTAAGGAAAATTCTAATTCTTTGGAGACTAAATTAACTTCTACTTCAGAAAATAAATTTAAAGAAAACTCTACTTCATTAGAAAATAAATTAAAGGAAATCTCCGATTCATTAGAAAACAGGCTAAAAGAAAATTCTGATTCTTTGGAAGCTAGATTAACTGATTCGTTGAAAACTTCTTTTGAAACTAAATTAGAGGAAAATACAGTAAACTTAAAAGCTAAGTTGAGAGATAATTAAGATTCAACAGGAGCCTCTTTAGAAAATAAACTCAAGGAACATTAGAAAAAAATCAAAGAAAATTCTACTTCCTTAGAAAATAAAATCAAACAACGTTCCACTTCTTTAGAAATTAAAATGTCTAAACTGTTTGAGAAAACTCATGAACTCGAAACTTCATTAGCTTTGAACACGAGTAAAATGGAGGATAGGTTTCGCGATGCCGACCAAAAATCTGTCATAAGCTGATAGGATCGAGCGAGGTCTCAGAAAAGTAGGAGAGGATATGATAGATCTAGAAAAAAAAGAGAACAGTGATATGGCAAATAACGTCATACAACGTTTGACCGAGCAATTCCAGGAACTTGTTGTTGGAGAAATTCAGGAAGGTGTAGTCAAAGAGTTGACAACTGAGATAAAGACGACAGTCATCAGTGAAGTCAAAGATGCACTTAAATTGCAGACTCAAGACGGAATCAAAGAGATCAGAGAAACTTTGACGTCACAAGTTCAAGTTATTACCAAGCATATCCAGACAGCTCAGAAAGACATTGCGGATATGACAAATTCGTTAAAGAATCACGAAGGGATTATGAACAAAATATCTACAGATGTAAAAGAAAATTGTAAGGAAACAGAAGGGATCGAGAGAGATACTGAAGAAATCAGGAAAAGATCTGAAGAGAACCAGAGGGCAATTGAGGATATCAAGAGTCAGGTTAAAGACAAAAACCAGGGTGTTTATTCGCATAATAAAAGCAGTACCGAAGAGTTAAAAATTAGTAGTTGAAGAAAATGCTGAACTCAATGAAACTATCAAATCACTTAATAACAAATTCTTGGATTACCAAAGGCAAGCAAAGAGTGTTGTTGAACCTCATGGTAAAGCTACAATTATGAGTAAGGATACGGATATTGAGGGAGTAAACAAAGTAGGAAATCCCCATAAACAGGAAGAAGTTAGGACAATTATGCCAAAGACTCCTATAATCTTTTATAAAAACGTAGAAGATAAACCTTCTAAATTCTCTGGAACTGGGATTATTACACCCGTAGAATTCCTGAGGGAAGTGGGAGATTACCTCAAGGATTCCAAGATTGGCAAAGAAAGAGAAATATGAGTGATAGGGAAATTTTTGGATGGTCCCGCACTTACGTGGTTTAGGGCCTCAGATCTACTCTAAATATTTTTGAGGAATTCGCTAGAGGATTATTGAAGAAATTCTGGTCCCCAGAAACTCAACAACAAGTGAGAGCGGAGCTATACTCCAAAGGATACTCCACTTCTCAACCCACACTTTATTTGACTTATTTCGCAGTGCAACTATCTAAACTTTAACATTTAGATCCACCTATGTCCGAAACGAATTAATTACTGCATTGATCAGGCAATTTTCTGCGGATGTCCATAGAACACTTATAGCAGCGGACATTTACAACATGGAACAATTTGATGAAGTTCTACAGAAGTTGGATCACACGAACGCTCAATTCCTTCATCAGAAAGCTGGAAATAATGACAACGCGGTATTTGCAGTGATGGCTGATAGATATTCTCGGACACCTCGAGACGGTAGAGAAGCGAAAACGCCGAGGGATGATCCAGGACAAAGAAGATGGAACCAAAACAACTATCGGTCATATGAGAATAAACCATATACGAGACCTGAAGGTACGAACAATTATAGAGGTCGATGGGGAAGACCAAGAGGAAACCAAGGACGATACCAAGAGAGAAGGTACTTTGGGAGGAATATTGGCTATTACCCAAGAAACGAAAATCCAAGACAATCCAATGAGGAATTCAAAGAGGAGACGAGGAAAAACTTGGAGGAACGACACCAAGAGAACAAACAGTTCATGGAACAGCTGAAACAGGGTGAACCTGGTACATCAGGGACACTGCAATCCAAGAGCAAAGATGAACAAAACTTCAAATATTCAGTAGCGGATAGCCTAATTAAGACTTTCACTTCCAGGATTATTACGTGGCAAGTAGAGGATGATGACCTGATACAAAATAATCATGAACGTAAAGAAATGGGAACGAGGATTACATTGCCAATTATATTATGCGAAGTATTTGGCAAGCCTGTCGATACTTTAATCGGTACTGATGCAATGTTATGTCTTGAAAGTGAGAAATTAAGTGCTCTATGGAAACTCACTGAGGATCTCGAAAAATTCCTGTGTCCGGAATTATGATTCAAGGAATTATTCCAAACAAGACATCCCTATGTAAGACTCAGCTATATTTATGCATTACAATAGGACATGATTTTCGGCATGTGTTTTTGGTAATGAAAGACATGATATTTGATATGATCCAGGAGTGGATTTCATCCAGAAGTATCAAGCTGTAATTGATATGAGCACTGAGACGGTAAGATTTCAGCATACCGAAGAAATAAACTTCGAGGGAAAAGACGAAGAAGACATCGAGGGAGATGCTCAATGGTCTTTGATATTTCACGAATCTACTGAACAGGAAGATAGCAAATCAAAGAGATCACCAGAGTTGGAAAATATTCTTGAAGAGTTCAAAGACATATTTGATATTCGACCTGGGGAAATTAAGGATTTCGAATACCAAATTCGAGTTACTGATGATGCACCCTACCATGCAAAATTATATCCTGTAGCTGAAAAACATAGAGACAAGGTGAAGATACTCATCAAAGATATGGAAAATAACAATGTCATTGAGAGATTTACTATCTCTTATGTAAATCCTTTGACAGTTGTATCCAAACCATATGGCAGTCTAAGGTTATGTCTAGACGCGCGAAATTTGAATTCAAGATTGTTACTAGGATATGATAGACCACCCATTATTAGGGAATTACTTAGGAAATTCCAAGGCAAGATTTGGTTCTCAAATATTGATCTCACTTCGTCCTACCACCATATTAGGCTTAGTGAAGATTCAAAGAAATTTACAGGGTTTATGTTTGACCAACAAACCTACGTATTTCGACGTCTACCATTTGGAGTCAAAACATCTGGATCTGTTTTCATTAGAGCACTTGAACAGAATTTGAGTCCTGAAGTAAAAGAAATAGCGATCCGATATATAGATGATATTCTCATCGCATCTGAGAGCAAAGAAGAACATCTATTACATCTCCGAATGTTGTTCGAAGATTTAAGGAAGGCAAATTTTAAGGTCAACCTTCGTAAGTGTCAGTTCTTTCAAAATGAAATTAAATTTTTGGGACACATATTGGATGGTGAGAGCTACCGTCCTAATGAGACGAAAATTCAAGCGATTGCAAATTTTCCAGGACCTACTAGAGTAAAACATGTTCGAAGTTTTCTAGGTACATGCCAATTCATTGCAGGGTATTGTCCTAATTATACTGAGACAGTTGCGCCTCTGCAGGAATTACTGAGAAAAGATAACAAATGGAAATGGAATGAAACTTGTGAACAGTCGTTCCAAGATGCCAAGAGACTGTTGGTCAATAGCATAAAATTAGAATATCCTGACTTCACTAAGAATTTTATAATAGAATCCGATGCGTCCACAGTACGGATTGGAGCTATTCTTTTTCAAGAAGACGACGATCACAGGAGACATTACCTGGCTTTTATAAGCAGGAAACTTCGTCCATCGGAGAGGAACTATTACACTACCGAGCTAGACGCACTTGCGATTATTTTTGCTCTGGAAACTTGGAAAAAGCTTCTAACAGGACATGCGGTTATAGTAAGAACCGATCACCATGCTCTAGAATTCATTCTTAGAACGAACTTTGCTAGCGAAAGAATAACGAGATGGTCACTTTTCATACAGCAATTCAACTTTATCATTGAACACACTCCAGGGAAGTTGAACATTAGTGCTGACTTATTTAATAGAGCAGTGGAATCTTCACCTAAGGTTTTGCAAGTAACTTTAACTCTTGAAGATGAAGAAACCTTAAGGAAGTTAAGACTTCTATCATTATCACAGAGGAGTAATAGACGACTCAGGAACATTAATCGCTTTCTTCAAGATGGCATGGATCCGGCAGATGTTGAATTAGCTGAAACGGATAGAATTTCAAGGGATTCTTTAATGCTGGATGGCCTGATCTATAAGTTTATCCATCCAGACCATACCAAGCTAAGATTAGTTGTACCTCCACGAATGCAAGTCCACATCATTTGGATGGCGCATCGCATGTCAGGTCATGCTGGAGTAGACAAAACCATTAAAGTAATTCAAGAAAAATTTTCGTGGGAGCTGATGAGACACACTGTCAGGAACACCACCGAGAATGCGATTTATGCCAGAGGAGTAAGCATAATTCCAAATTATTAAAGGAAGCCCCAAGGCCTATTATTCCAACAAAGCCTTGTGAAATTTTTGCTACCGATATTTATGGTCCTATTCCAAAATGTAAGAGAGGAAACCGGTACATCCTTGTAACAATTGATGTTTTCAGCAAGTACACCATGTTGCATCCTATCAAGAAGGCGAATGCAAAATATTGTGCAAAAATATTGTGCAAATAGAATCAGGAATAGTGTAATTCCGGAAGCAGGCAAACCGGAATTCCTTTTGTGAGACCATGGATCCCAATTTACATCAGTGGAATTCAGGATCGCAATGGATAATTTGGGCATAAAACAGCTACTCTGTTCGATAAGGCATCCAGAGAGCAAACCTACTGAACGTGTAATGGCTGAAATTTCCAAATTTTGTCGCTTGTACTGTCGAAACGAGCATTGGAAATGGATGGATGTAATTCCTTTAGCAGCCGAATCCATACATTCTTCATTCCATGAGAGTACTGGACAGATTCCCATGTTGCTTCACCATGGAATCAAGCCGTCGAGATTATGGGATCGGATAATCTCAATTCAGCCTGAGATCGAACCCAGTCGTCAAAGGAGGGAGATTCTAGCCTTGGACAGTTAGAGAAGCAGAGCTTTGAAGAGAGAGCGCAGAATCAGAGGGAAATGCTTTCGCAGACCCTTGCGCGTAGGAACCCTCTTGTTGGTGAGAAGTCCAATACCTTTTGATGTTCAAAACCGCATATATTCCAAATTTGCGAGTTTATATTCTGGAACCTACCGAATTGAAGAATGTAATAATAACGGTAGTTATAAGATAGCCGACACACGAACTGGTAACATCGTGGGAGCTTACAATTCTTCGAGTTTGAAGATTTATTATCCAAGAACCAGGTAGCTTGAAGTGTGAATAGGAAAAATAAAAATTTTTTTTTTTTTTGGCTATGTGTGGGGTGGATGTGCCCAAATCCAGTTGCCTAGATTTGAGAGCACAGGCCACAATGCTAAGTCCAGGATTGAAAGTTTGAATAGAACGCGCCGAACCTTTTAAGAAGGAAATGGACGCTTTGTGCAGCCAAGAGATAGTTAAGTGACGTAGGCAAGAGCGTCATGGTCGAGGATAAAATGACATTAAATATTTCCCGATGGAGTAGAATCTTGAGACTAACATCAGATTACTGGCATGGACAAGGGAGGAAGAATGTGCTTTATTTCGGGGAAATTGTTTGAGCGGAAGCTGAGATATGAGATATTTTAGTTTCGGCATATTTCACGCATTGACCTCGAGGAGTCCTTTTGCGGGGTGTATAAAGCCTGCGTGCCAGAGCTAAGTACAGTCACTTCTTCGCAAGAGCTCTGTCTCTAAACACTCTACGTCGCTCCACACACTGTTATACTGTATAAATAATCTTCGTGCACATGGTTGCAAAATCTACGTTATTACTAGCACACAGTTGCTGGGACTTAGTGATTTCGACGACAGTACATGGTTACTGGTCTTATAAAAGTGTTTAACATTATAGTGAACTGCGAATTTTTTAAACGTTATCACCGAGGTGATAGACTTTGTGGCATTGGTAATAATTTACTGCTACAACGGACATATGAATAGACTTAGTCTATATTTTGCTTTTCACTGTCCACTAAAATTTAACTTGGATTATTTCATACAAACAACCAGAATAAGTCTTGGACTTAATAACATTCGACCAACCAAAATAAGTCTTGCACAGTTCAGTTCACTAGCCGACATAGGGAAACCATTGTCTGGAGAGTGAGAAACTCTGCCCAGGGAACAGATCTTCAGAACTCGAACATGTGTTGCATAAGATCGTAAGAGTAGTGACAGTATTGAACGCATTACAGTTGGGTCGAGTTAAAACTGGTAATTTTTCATCATGGAACTTTTCGATCTAACCCCAGTCAAGGTTACTTCAGCTGTTGAAGCAGCATATTTTACGAACTATTTTCATCAAGATATTCAGGCTACAAGTTTGAATACCGCTATGTCTGACTAAGACCATTGCGGGTATAAAATGGAGGCCGATACAAGATTATAAATACGTGTCCTAGTGGGGACAAGAAGACTGAAATAATCTGGTTCAGACCAAATTACCAGCATCAAGATCTACAGGAATGTAAGCTACAATTTGCATTATTTTTATGCTAGTTAGCTGGAATTTCTCATTTTTCTACAGTCTTACCAACACATATTTTCCTTTCGTCGATGTATTTGCTGTTGCAAATATCTTTTTTGGAATAGAAGTTTTGATCTGAGCAGTTTTTACACTCAGAATTCAATGATTCGAAATTTACGGACGAGCAGAACGAGCATTTATTTAATTTTGATATTTTTATAATCACGGTCATCAGCCGTCGTAACTGTAAATTTAATAATACATTTAAGTTGAGGAATGGATATTTATCCATTATTAAGAAGTCGAGGGTGATATTCCCCGAACAGTTTAACAACTTTAAATCCATTTGTTGAGGAAATAATAATAATGTTGATTCTGTAAGAGGATACAAGGAAACCAGAGAAATACACACATCAAAAAAAGTTTTGCATCACCTCGGTTCCAAGAGTTCCGGAACCTTTAAATACAAAGGGAATAGAGATCAACACAAACAACATTTCAGCTCGTTTTATTGCTCATGAGACCCACATATTGCATGTTGTACCATCATACAGCTAGACTTTCAGCATTTGTGGTCCAGATTGCAGTACACACCACTACCTCTAATACCCAGTAGCACGTCCTCTTGCATTGATGCATGCCTGTATTCGTCGTGGCATACTATCCACAAGTTCATCAAGACACTGTTGGTCCAAATTGTCCCACTCCTCAACGACAATTCGGCGTAAATCTCTCAGAGTGGTTGGTGGGTCAAGACGTCCATAAACAGCCCTTTTCAACATATCCCAGGCATGTTCGATAGGGTTCATGTCTGGCGAACATGCTGGCCACTGTAGTCGAGCGATGTCGTTATCTTGAAGGAACGCATTCACAAGATGTGCACGATGAGGTCGAGAATTGTCGTCCATGAAGACAAATGCCTCTCCAATATTCTGCCGATATGGTTGCACTATGGGTCGGAGGATGTCATTCAGGTATCGTAAAGCCGTTTCGGAGCCTTCCATGACCACCAGTGGCGTACGTCGGCCCCACATAATGCCACCCCAAAACATCAGGGAACCACCACCTTGCTGCACTCGCTGGACAGTGTGTCTAAGACGTTCAGCCTGACCAGGGTGCCTCCAAACACGTCTCCGACGATTGTCTGGTTGAAGGCATATGCGACACTCATCGGTGAAGAGAACGTGATGCCAATTCCGTGGGGTCCATTCAGCATGTTGTTGGGCCCATCTGTACCGCGCTGCATGGTGTCGGGGTTGCAAAGCTGGACCTCGCCATGGACGTCGGGAGTGAAGTTGCGCATCATGCAGCCTATTGCGCACAGTTTGAGTTGAAACACGACGTCCTGTGGCTGAACGAAACGCATTATTCAACATGGTGGCATTGCTGTCAGGGTTCCTCCGAGCGGCAATCCGTAAGTAGCGGTCATCCACTACAGTAGTAGCCCTTGGGCGGCCTGAGCGAGGCCTGTCATCGACAGTTCCTGTATCTCTGTACCTCCTCCATGTCCGAACAACGTCGCTTTGGTTCACTCTGAGACGCCTGGAAACTTCCATTGTTGAGAGCCCTTCTTGACACAAAGTAACAATGCGGACGCGATCGAACTGCGGTATTGACCTTCTAGGCATGGTAGAACTACAGACAACATGAGCAGCGTACCTTCGTCCTGGTGGAATGACTGGAACTGATCGGCTGTCGTACCCCCTCCGTCTAATAGGCCCTGCTCATGCATGGTTGTTTACATCTTTGAGCAGTTTTAGTGACATCTATGAACAGTCAAAGGGACTGTATCTTGGATAAATATACACAGTCAACGTCTATATGCCGGAGATCTAGGAACCGAGGTGATGCAAAACTTTTTTTGATGTGTGTATAAGCAAAGCGAACTGATGTGAGTTTAATAATAATAACGATCTGATGTACATGGATGGCAATAGCGGAACCGCGCAAACTAAACATGTGCGAACATGGCGCGAGTTTTAGACAAACTGAAAGCATAAAGGGCAGGTGGCAGCACCTTACATATATGGAACCGCATACTTGATAAATAAGAATTAAACTACCAAAGTTACAACACTTCCCCTCAAGTAGAGGTTCATACAATCTTTACACTCTCCAAACCAGCAAACTTCAAGCACCGTTCATGTTATATTCGACTTAAACTCTTCGTGAGAAAGTCAGCAACTTGATCGTTCGATGAGATATACTTCAAAACAAAAATTTACACTCAAAGACTTCGCGAACAAAGTGATGTTTGATATCAATATGTTTGCTTCTACTGCGATACATCGCGTTCTTTGCCAAATTAATTGCACTTTCATTATCACAAAAGATGAACATAGTGGCTAAGTCTTTGAAGCCTAACTCGAGCAGAAATCGACGTAAGTACACAGCTTGCTTAGCCCACTCTGACAACGCCATGTACTCGGCCTCCGTGGTGCTAAGGGCCACGGTTCTTTGTTTTCTCGAGTCCCACGATATAGGGCATCCGCCGAGCAGGAACACGTACCCTGTGTAGGACCTGCTATCATCTAGGCAGCTTCCCCAGTCGGCGTCGACGAATCCTTGGATCGGTTCGGTGTCTGTTCGTAGATCATCCCGATGTTCGAAGTCCCCTTCAAGTACCGCAGCACTCTCTTGGCAGCTTTCCAATGTTCGACTCCGAAGCAATTGTTGAAATGTCCCAGGTAGCTGACAGCGAACGAAATGTCCGGGCGTGTAGTTGTCGACAGGTATGTCAGCGCGCCTACCATTTCGCGGTAAGGCAACTTCAACTCGTCAGTACTGGGATTCTCATTTTTGCTCAACTTCGTTCCAGGGTCGAGTGGTGTGACTACAGGGTTACAGTCGGCCATCTCATAGCGTCGGAGAAGCTCTTCAATGTAACCTTGCTGTTGCATGGCTATACATCCGGTCTCCTGGATTAGTTCAATGCCTAGGAAGTGTTTGGCCAATCCCAAGTCCTTGACCTTGAAATTTTTACTCAGGACTCTGGAAATCTCAGCGATCGTCTTTTTGCATTTTGATAGGACCATCATGTCGTCAACGTAAACGGCAATCAAAGTTATGTTATTTCCGGAACCAATTTGGAATAGACACGGATCCGATGCGGTTGGTTTGCCACCGCACTTCCTCAAGACCTCACGCAGCTTGGCATACCAGTTTCTCCCGGCCTGTTTCAATCCGTACAGTGATTTTTGTAGTAAGCAGACCTTGTCGCCTCCCTGCAACTGGCGAAGCATGTTCTTGGCCTTCTCCTTGGTTTCGTCGTCAGTTCCAGACACCGCAATGCTCTCTAACATCTCCCTGAAGTTCTTCGGTTGTTTCATGAATAATTCCTCGTCTAGGTCACCATACAGATAAGCCGTTGTGATATCGTACTGTCTGATTTTTACATCGAGCTTGGCAGCGAGACAAACCACCAATCGAATTGATTCCATTCGCGCCACCAGTGCGAACGTGTCAAAGTAGTTGATTCCATACTCCTGGTTGAAACCTTGAGCCACCAGCCTGGCCTTTCTCTTCTCAAGTGTTCCATTAGATTTTAGTTTGTCGCGCAGCACCATCCGGCATCCGATGACTTTGGCATCACGGGGAGGATCCACCAGCACCCATGTACTGTTACTCAGGATAGATTCCATTTCCATGACCATGGCACCATGCCACTCGTTAGAGTTTGGTCCTGTTATTGCCTCCTTGAATGGAATCTCTGCTAGAAAAATCTCCTCGTCTTCTTCTTGCTCCTCCACATTTTTGAGATTTGTTTGAAAAACTTTCTTCTGTCTTCCCCTTTTTCCAGTTCGCAGAATCTTGGGTCGACCAGGTCCTTGCATCAATTGAGGCGTAGTATCGGATGTTTCGACAGTCGTTCTATCATGATAATCCACTGGCGTCACATCGAAACCCAGGAAAGGTTCATCATCTTCTCCGATTTCGGGTTGAGAGACTGGTTTCTCCACGACAGCGGGTTGATCTTTTTCTCTTGGTGATTGCGGCGGTGGTTCTGCAAAGAACAGCTCCCAACAAACATCCTGCTTCGAGGATTCCGGGCGCTCCATCCTAGTCTCTTCCAGTGGCTTTTCATTCTCGAAGAATTTTACATCTCGGCTGATCAAAACTTTGTCTTTGTCAGAGGAGTATATGCGAAAGCCCTTGGTTTCTTCTGAGTAACCCATGAACACGCCTTCTCTGCCTCGTTGATCCAGTTTCCCTCTTCTGGGATCCCTGTCCAGGAAGTAAACTTTGCTTCTAAACGTTCTGAATTGTGAGATGTCAGGAATCTCTCCTGTCCACAATTCGTACGGTGTTTTTCCTCCGATACTTTTTGATGGCAGGCGATTTCGGATGTAATTTGCAGTATTCACTGCTTCCGCCCAGAAACGGTGAGGTAATCCGGCGTCGAACAACATGCACCTGGCAGTCTCCATCAAAGCCCTATTCATTCTCTCCGAATTCCCGTTTTGTTCAGGGTTGTGAGGGACTGTGAGGCGTCTTGTGATTCCGCGCTTCTTCAGGTAGTTGTAGAACTCTCGATTCAGGTATTCCCTGCCGTTGTCAGACTGGATCACCTTTACTAGTTTTCCTTTCTGATTCTCCATCCTGGTAACGTACTCGACGGTAGCTTCGTAGACCTCTGATTTTGCCTTCAGAAATATCACTTCACACCAATGACAGTGATCGTCGATGAATTCCAAGAGGTACCTTGAACCTCCCATAGACGGAGTCGGCATTGGTCCACACACGTCCGTGTGGATCAAATCGAGTAGCTCCGTCCGTCGATCGGATTTATTTGGAAACTGCGTCCTGGACATCTTCCCCTCGAGGCAGACTCTACAGTCCAGAGTCGTCGATGGATTTCTCAGCTCAACGCCAGAAACCCTCCCTTTTCTCACAGCTACCAAGATGTCGCCCACGTTGACATGTCCGAGCGGACGGTGTAGAAATTTTAGATCAATTATATTGAGTATTATAACTGTCTTTACCTTTGTTCTTCGATGGATCTCTTTGTTTAAATCTGCACTGGCTGGCTCGATGACCTTGCTTTTTGCACACGTAGCACCGGAACTCAGATCCGCCTCCTTCTGTTTCACTATTGTTGTTTAGTTTGGGTGTTTGTTTCTTATAGTTCTTGTTACCTGGACCAGTCTTCTTCTTGACGAACATAGCTCCCGCTATTTCACCTTGTGTGCTCGATTTTCGTGAGTCATCCTCTTCGATGATTTTGGTCCGAAGAGCCTCGGGAGTCGGTAGGTTGTCACGTGACTCTATTGCACACCTAAAGTTCTCGAACCGTGCCGGCAGACTGTATAAACACATAACTGTCAACAATTCCGGATTGATCGTGATGTTCATATCTCCCAATTTGTCCACGGTGTCGAAGAAATCGTTCAGATGGTCACGCACGTCGCCATCTTCCGCCAATTTTTGTAACGTTAGCCTTTTCAGTAAGGTCGCCTTCCGAGCCAGTACCTGGGATTGGTAGATCTGTTTTAGTCGTTGCCATGTATCACGTGCCGTGGCACAATTCTTGACTTGCATTATTTCACTTGGAGACATCGACAAAATGATCAGCGACCGAACTTTTTGATCCTTCTTGTCCCACTCTTGAATTGCCGCCGCGTTTGCATTTCCAGCCGCTGGTTCAGGTTTCGTAGAATTCCCGCCGATGAATTCCCACAAATCGCCCTAATGAGGATAGCCTGCATCTGCACGGCCCACGTGTCGAATTTGTCCTTACCGAGGGGTTCAATTCTCCCAATACTTCCGGCGTTCATTTTTTAGGTTAACTTCTGGCACGTTTTTACGAATGATTACGATTTGTTATTTACGCACTTAGTCACGCGCATCTGGATCCATAACCTTTAAGAGGATATAAGGAAACCAGAGATATATAAGCAAAGCGAACTGATGTGAGTTAAATAATAATAACGAACTGATGTACATGGATGGCAATAGCGGAACCGCACAAACTAAACATGTGCGAACATGGCGCGAGTTTTAGACAAACTGAAAGCATAAAGGGCAGGTGGCAGCACCTTACATATATAGAACCGCATACTTGATCAATAAGAATACAACTACCAAAGTTACAACAGATTAAATAATAACAATTATTTTCAATTTTCTGATGATAATAATAATATTTGTGATTTCTAATAATCATTATCATGTAGTGTGATTTATACATTTGACATTTAAAACAATTTTTCTAAGATCGGATACTTGTTGATTCCGAAGGTTAGTTGTTAACGCATGCCCACAAACAAATAACATATTAATTCAGTGGAAATATTTTACGCTTGCATTATGCATTTAAATTTTTGAGTAGACAAGGAAAGTAATGATACGGGAAGCCAAAAGCATGTATAAAACAGGGTTTTTGCTAGAGTTTGTATAAATATAAAATCATTATTGAGCACCGTCTTTTGATAAAACGTTTGGCTAAAAATAGACACGGTGTGGAGTTATTCATGTTTAAACTGATGGTAAAATTATTATTGTACACTCATTGGGGGGAGTTTACTAACTTATAAATCTTCCAGTTGTCGTAACAAGCAAAGGCTTGATTATTCTGTATAATTTGGGAAGAAATATTGTTGTGTGTGCAAAGAGTTAAATATGCCATTCTGATTGTGCAATTAAGTCGCAGGAATGAGGTTGTTGAAATGAAGCATCAACCATATTGTAGGTTGGATGTCTTTGAAATTAGTGGAGGAGTTGAATTTAACCACACTTTCGTCGAGATATAACCAAAGGTTATTTTGTTGAGCCATCATTGTCAATTCACAGTTTACCTACGTGTTCTAGAAATATTCCTAGAAATTGCCAGCCCGAAAATTTTATTGTTAAAATTGTACCTTTCATTAAGAAAAGACTCTACTGTTGTCTAGATGCTAATTATGGTTATGTGATTTTTGACGCATTTAAATCGAAAGGGCCGATGCTGTAAATTATTTAAAACTGTTACTTCTTAACAACCACTACAAACTGAGAGGATTTTTGTGATCCTGTAAAAATATAAACATTTTTGATGATTAATATTTTTGGCATTTTGTTAAATAATTGTAATTTTGATAATAACAAATGATATTGTTTTATGATAAATTTTCTAAATAATATTCCAAGTGATTTAATTGATTGAATGGTTGAATCCATATTGAATTGAATTTATATTTTGTTGATAATAATATTTTGACTATTATATTGATAATTGAGTCAAGAGCTCTGAATAGATTTTGGATCGAGAACGGATGATTCAATAAATATTTTATGTTTATCGAAGTTCTTCAAATCCAAATGCTAGAGTGTCCATGTAAATGATATTGTGTTGTATTTCTTGTTAATAACTTTGTATTTGAAAAAATCTTGAGATAACTGAATCCTGAAGTGTTAGTTAATTTGCTACTATAATTTTGAAAAACTGAATCAGTGATATATTTTTCATCGAGTGATAATTTCTTTTTCATTTCAATATGTGAATACTCAAATAAGATAGGAATCAGGAAGGACAATTAAATTTGCACTGACAAAACCCTACTACTGTAAATAATTATTTTGAGCGAAGTCAACAGGACTATTAATTTGACCTTCGTCTCAATCGCCAAGTGTTCATGTGTTGGTGGAATTGTAAATCTTGTATATAACGTATGATTCGTCATGCATCTATTATGCTATTTTTGGCATGCCTTCAGTAATTTTTAACGTTTTAAATAAAATGAGATAATTTTACAGGTTGCGTTATTTTCAGAAAATCTCCTTCTATCCTTATTGTTGCATCGAGTCGAAAATCAGTAAAGCATTTTTTTTTGTTGAGTTATTGTAGTCACTTTAACCCATCTGGCGCCCCGGGATATTTTGATTCTCGTGCTGACTGATTTTTGGTGAAATGCATATGTGGTCGTCCGGACTTCGGTCTAAACGGGCACAGTACTTCTCGCAGGGTTCCAGACGGGCGAGTTAGGTCAGGATAGTCTTTTAAAATCTGATGGGTTGGAGTTGCTGGTCTGAGAGCTTTCATGCTCGGCTGAATCGGGTTTGCAGGTTGAACGATCACTGATAATCCTGTGATGCCGTCAACAATTTGTTTGTTCCGACAGTCAGGAAGAAGATGGCAGAATGCTAGAAAGTCCGAACCTATGAAATGGAGTTCAACATCTGCATCGATATACCTCCATGAAAAATCTCATCTGAGACCGAAGTTCAGCTTCAATGTGAAAGTGCCATAGTTCCTTGTCGTGGAGTTGTTCGCAGAGACGAGATCGTAAGAGGGTGGGATGACGACGCCCCTTTAAGTAGCTGTGCGGAAAACAACATAAATCTGAACCAGTATCAATTAGGAATTTATGGCTAGGCCTACTGTTCCTGTCTGTGACAAAGAGGCGGCTTCCACCTGTTGGGCAATCATCTACCACCATCACTGATTGCCGTTGGAGTTTGATGAGTAATTACATGGCTGCTCACATTTCTTAGCTTGCTCACAGAAACGGCGGTGTTAACAACATTCCTCTGATTTCATTTGTCGTCGAGGAAGTCCTGCTACTACTGTTACCATGGTGTGGATGACCTCGAGAGCGTGAACGTTCACGATGTATGTAATGCAGCTATTTGTTGGAAAAGTTCATCTACTTGCGTTTCCAAGTGACTTATATCACTAGATGGTGATTAGCGAACTGTGTTTACAGCAACGGGAATGTGAGGTGGTGTGTGTGTTTGAGTCTTCAGTCTTTTGACTGGTTTGATGCAGCTCTCCATGCCTCCCTGTCCTGAGCTAATCGTTTCATCTCTACATAGCTACCACACCCTACATCCGAGGCAATCTGTTTAACATATTCTAACCTTGGTCTACCCCTACAGTTCTTGTCCTCGACCCTTCCTTCCATAACTAAGCTTGCTATTCCTGGGTGTCTTAGTATGTGTCCTACCAACCTATCTCTTCTCTTCATTAGCAGTCGCCAGAAACATCTCTTCTCTCCCACTCGCCTTAATACCTCTTCGTTTGTAACCCTATCTACCCATCTGATCTTCATCATTCTCCTGTAACACCACATTTCAAATGCCTCAATTCTCCTCTTTTCTGCTGCACCAATAGTCCAAGTTTCACTTCCATAGAGCGCCACGCTCCAGACAAAGGCTTTCAAAAATGACTTCCTAATACCTAAATCTATATTCGATGTCAACAGATTCCTTTTTTGTAGAAAGGCTTTCCTTGCCTGAGCCAACCTACTTTTTATATCCTCTTTGCTTCGTCCATCACTGGTTATTCTGCTTCCTAAGTAACAGAAGTCTCCTACTTCCTTCAGCTTTTCACCTGCCAATTTGATCTCCATAGAGGTTTCTGATTTATTTCGGCTGCATTCCAGTATTTTTGTTTTACATTTATTAATTTTCATCATGAAGTCCTTCCGTAAGACGGAATCCATACCATTCAAAAACTCATTCAAATCCTCAGGCTTGTCGGCCAAGATGACGATGTCATCAGCAAATCTCAGAGTTGAAATTATTTCTCCTTGAATCTTCACCCCCACTTTAAATTTGTCTCCAATTTCCTTCATTGCTTGTTCAATGTAAAGATTGAAAAGTATGGGTGATAAGTTGCAGCCTTGCCTTACACCTTTCATAATACCAGCTTCTCTCTCATATCCTTCAGCTCGAATGACTGCTGTCTGGTTTCTGTATAGATTGTATATCGCCCTCCCATCCCTGTACTTTATTCCAATAGATTTCAAAATGTCAAACAATTTAGTCCAATCAACGTTATCAAAAGCCTTTTCTAAGTCTACAAATGCCATGAACGTTCTCTTATCTTTCCTTATTCTACCTTCCAAAATCAGCCTAAGACTTAGTACAGCTTCCCTTGTTCCAACATTTCTCCTGAAACCAAACTGGTCTTCACCCAACTCCCTTTCTATCTGGCTTTCAATCCTCTTGTAAATTATTCTAGACAGGATCTTTGAAGCATGAGTAATCAAGCTGATTGTACGGTAATCTTCACATCTGTCAGCTTCCACTTTCTTTGGTATAGGGATGATAACATTCTTCTTGAAATCAGGGGGTACCTCACCTGTCTCATAAATCCTACACACCAAGTGAAATAACCTGATCAGACCTTCATCTCCTATGCAGCGTAGCAACTCAATCGGTATATCATCTATGCCTGGTGCTTTGTTCCTGCCTAAGTCCTCTAATGCTCTGTCAAATTCTGATCTCAATATTAAATCTCCTTTTGCATCCTCATCAATTTCCTCCTCCCTTTCCATTACATGATTCTCAATCTCCTTTCCCTTATACAAGCACTCTATGTAAGCTTTCCATCTCTCAACCTTTTCTTCCCTATCTGTTAGAGGCTTTCCATTTGTGTCCCTAATATTACAGCACTTAGTCTTCTTTTCCCCAAATGTATTCTTAATCCTTCGATAAGCTGTGTCTACTTTCCCTAATTTCAGACACTTTTCTATACCTGTACATTTCTCTTTCAACCATTCTTCTTTCGCTTCCTTGCACTTCTTGTTAACCTCATTTCTCAGACGTCTGTATTCTGCTTTCCCCTCTTCATCTCTTAGATTCTTGTGTCTCTGCCTTTCATCCATCAATTCTAGTATATCCTGAGTGATCCACGGTTTTCTACCTATTCTTTCTTTCCTACCAATGTTTTCTTCTGCCGATTTTGTTATTTCATTCTTCAAAAGTGCCCATTCGTCTGCAATTGAAGTTTGTTTAGGGGTTTTGATTAGTCCTTCCTTTATACTCTTCTTGAATCTTTCGTTCACATCCTTTACTTTCAGTCTGTCTATTGCCCACCTTTTTGGCTTTTGACTTTTCTTCAGTTTCTTCAACTTTAATCTGCATTTCATTACAACCAGATTGTGGTCAGAGTTTATGTCAGCACCAGGATATGTTTTACAATCCAAAATCTGGTTTCGAAACCTCTGCTTGACCATAATGAAGTCGATTTGGTAACGCCCTGTATCTCCTGGTCTCATCCATGTGTATATTCTTCTATTGTGGTTATTGAATAAGGTGTTAGCTATGACGAACTCATGTTCGGTGCAGAATTCCATCAGCCTGCTTCCTCGATCATTCCTTTCACCTAATCCGAAATCTCCTACTATCTTCCCTTCCCTCCCTTTTCCTACCACAGCATTCCAATCTCCCATTACTATAACATTTTCATCACCTTTGATATACCTCAGAATGTCATCTATTTCTTCGTAGACCTTTTCAACATCCTCATCATCAGCTTGACTGGTAGGCATATAGACTTGTACCACTGTGCTGCACGTAGGTTTAGTATTGATTTTTGCTACAATAATCCGTTCACTGTATTGCTCATAATATTCCACCCGCTGTCCAAGTTTCCTACTCAATATGAGACCAACTCCTGCTTGGCCATTGTTTGATTTAGTGCTAATGACCCTATAGTCTCCTGACCAAAAGTCCTGTTCTTCCTGCCAGCGCATTTCACTAATCCCAACCAAATCCAACCTCAACCTATCCATTTCCCTTTCTAAGTTTTCTAACTTTCCACTTCCTAGCAGACTTCTAACATTCCACGCTCCGATCCGTAGAATGTCAGATTTCCTCTTTGTCACTTCTGTGATGTTAACCCCCTCTCGAGTAGTCCCCACCCGGAGATCCGAACGGGGGACTAGTTTACCTCCGGATTGAAATTTTACAAGGGAGGAGGCCATTGAAGTGGTAAAACTTCCAATATTTTGTCCGCTAAAATGGCTACTTTATCCAATGAACATTCGGCTTGTGTCTGCAGTGTAGCTTGCACTTGGGGTGGCAGACGTTGATTCCACAATTGCCTTTATAGGTTATCTTGAACCTGTGTGGCAACTGCAAGTGATCAGAGGTGTCATAAAAATTGAGAAGATTTGCAATCTCCTAGTTCTTCTGACACGCTGTTCTTCAGACACTGACAGACGTCTTATTATTTCAGAACGTAAATATAAGAAGGCAGTTTGAGCTGGAGAATTGGTGCGACCTCTGAGGCATAACGGCTGTCAAGGTGCACAACCACGTACGCATATTTTGTTGAATCTTGTGTTACGGCATGCCAAAGACATTGAATTGTGCATCTGCCTGCGCGAACCACAAGGTTGGTTTGTCCGGCCAGAACACTGGTAATTTCACTGATCGCGATTAAAAACTGGTGCCGTACTAACCTGTGATGAGTGGGATGTCTGTTGCAGTTGCAGCTGTTGTTGTAGTTGGTGATTTTGCTCTTGGAGTTGTTGTAACTGCTCCTGTAGCAGTTCCATGATAAGTGTGTGGGGAATATTTGATCACGTTAGGGTCATCAATGGGGAAATATATCCTAATGTAGGAATGCTTGCTTTTATTGGTTCTGTTTATTTAAGTATCGTAACAATACCATAACAATAAACAAACGAGAGTCCTTTGTTATCTATCATCTCTGGTTGCCCAGAGATAACAACCGTTTCTCATGGCCACCTTGATCCTACCTCCCTTTCTTAAGGCCCGACCACCGCGAACAAATTATGGTAAATATTATTTCGTATATCGTGCCATTGATAACTGGAACTCTCTACCTGCCGCAGTCTTAGAGTCTTTTCCCAAACATATAGGTGTGTTTAAGAAAAGACTGACTATTTGTGTAAATAAGTTACTCCAGTTTAATTGTTATTGAATTGTTATCATATATATTATTTATTTATTTGTTATGTGTATCTAATTTGTCACCTGGGGACACACCCCCAATTGCAAATAAAGGAATGAATGAATGAATGAATGAATGAAAGATCGGCAGCCACATAGGTGCTGCGCTCTGAAGCTCGGCAGCGGAGAAGTATGTTGTACAATGCTCAATATACAAAAGCAAACATTCATGATATATCTCCGTGCACTTTATCTCAAATTCTTTTCTAAATGGAATACATTTTAAATTTTAATTTAACTGTGAAAATGCTTGTTGGTGGCAAAAAGATAAAATATTTGAAGGCAGTATACAAAAGGTCTTTTTAGCCTATTTTCAATTTTGAAAAAAATAGGCTTATGAGATCACCTTTTGTCCGTGTGTGTGTGCGTGTGTGTGTGTGTGTGTGTGTGTGAGGTGTGTGTGTGTGCGCCCCCCCCCCCTAATAAAATCTAAACGGCTGGAGCGATTTCAATGAAACTCGGTAAGTTCTTAGCACTATCGACCTCGACCGTGCCCTTCAAATTTTGTTACGTCTCACCAATCCAACATGGCGGCTGTGCGAAATATTTCACTAGCATACAATATCTCCGAAACTATTACCGATATCGCCCTGAAATTGTGTACGGTGATAAAGGGCACTACTAGAAGTTCGCCTATGAGACTTTCAAAAACCTGGTGACTACAAAACCAACATGGCGGTCAAGCGAAATTGAGACTTTTAAATACACATTTCTCGCGATTTAACTATCCAAAAGTAATGAAACTTGGTACAGCAAATGTTTATACACATTGTAATGCACTGGAGTCTAATTTAGTTCAATTGTTTACATAACCTCAAAATGGCGTCTGTGCGAAATATTTCACTGACATTCTATATCTCCGAAACTATTACAGATATCATCATGCAATTTTGTACGATGATAAAGAGTACTGATACAAGTTTACGTATGTATATTTCATAAACCTGTAAAGTACAAAACGAACATGGCGACCAAGCGAATTTGAAATATTTTAATAGACTTTTCTCGTGATTTAACTCTCTGAGCGCAGTGAAATGTGGTACAGTAAATGATTTTGCAGATTGTAATGCACTGCCATCTAATTTAATTCAATTGTTTACATAACCTCAAAATGGCGGCTGTGCGAAATTTTAAAATTAAGTTTTTATTCTTGTGTCGTAATCATGCGATCGAAGTGAAAGTTTGAATAATGAAGCTAGGCAATGATTGTCCTTGAATGGTACATAACTCTATGGCCTATACATATAACAATCCTAAATGGCGAGCTTCCGAAATATTTAGACGGTTCTCAATATCTATGAATCTTTTACAGCAAACAAACTGATTTTTTTTAATGTTCATAGAGACTATGAACATATGTTCACCTATAGGACTTTCAGTAACCTGGTGAGCACAAATCCAACATGGCGGCGACGCGAAGTATAAATATTTAAATGGACGTTTCTCGCGAATTAACTATCCGAGTCCCGTGAATCGTTGCACGTTAAATGCTTATACAAATGTTGATCCACTGGCATGTAATTTATTTCAATTGTTTGCATAATCACAAGATGGCTGCTGTGCGTAATTTTAAAATCTCGTTTTTACTTCTTGTGTTCTAATCATGTGATTGAAGTTTGAATACCACACGTACACAATAATCTTAATGTAATAGTACAAAAATAAAAATCCATCCTGGCGACCATATGAAATATTTAGACGGTTCTCAATAACTGCGAATCTGTTACAGCAATTAAATTGGAATTTTGTATGTTGATAGAGACAAATAACATGAGCAGGATATATGAAAATAGGCTGTATAGTTCTTCACGGAACTACTTGTTTTTTTTCTGGAAGCACCTCAATAATATTGGCAGTGCACATGCACATTGACATGCTTTTGAACTTTAGTGTTGATTATGGCATATCATTCACCTAAGTCAGTTATAGATACTACACTAAAACTTTCTTCGGCTTTTCCCAATTAATTGGGGTCGCCGGAGCCAACCAGGCTCATTTTGGTTTTGGCCGGGGATTTAAGGCCGGATGCCCTTCCAGACGCCACGTGATTTATCAGGTGAAAATTCCACCCTGCTGTCACCGGGACTCGAACCCCGGCCGTCCGGGTGAAAGACGAGCAACTAAGCCACTGCGCCATCACGCTCCCCTAGTTATAGATACTACACTAACCTGGAAAAATCATGTAGAAAATATAAAACATAAAATCAACCCTATAATTGGTATTATTTTCAGATAAGATATAGCTGTCTTACTAGCCAACAATTGAAAAATATATAGTTTGCTCTGATACATTCACATCTAAGGTACATGAATTTCATATGGGGGTATTGTAAGAAGGAGCTGAGAAAAGAACTTGAGATACTCCAGAAACGTGCAATAAAATCTATCTTCGGATTTCCTTGGCTCATACCCTCAAATGAATTATATACAAGAACTAAAATTATGCCACTGCAAAAATAAGTAGCTATGTCAGCAAAAGTATTTGTATACGAAATATAAATCAAATTGATACACACACACATCCACAGATTACCTACTACTACAGATAGCCGACAGCCATGCTAATTCTTGGCACCTAAGACTTCAGCGCTGTCTGGTGTTTGACCGCGGTACTAATTGACGTGTAGCACGGCCGTGCAGGTAGCCTACCCCACCCCTTCCCCTCGTTCCGCTAAATATTGTCGTCTTAAATGCTCTGCCCACTTCAATGTTCCGAAAATCACAATCTTCCCAATACTTATAGCACGTTTTTAAGTGTGGAGATAATAATATGATCTACACGAAATAAATCACATTCAAAATAGCAATAACAGTTTTTTTTAATAATACCAAAGTGGGAAATTGTGAATTTCAGAACTCTGAAATGAACAATCACAGCATTTAGGACATGTTAGTTAGTTATTGTTGTTTTAAGGGGCGGAACTACGAGCTCATCTGCCCCTATTTTAGGACATGACCTCATCAATAATTTACATGTTTACATTTCTTTCAGTTGCAATTGGAGCATATTGCATTGGTGACAAGAATTAGGCTACTAAAAGGCCTGCAGCATATTATTACTTACCTTAAAAAAGGTCCTTTCCAATTAACCACAGTAGGCCCTATTAGGCTTATAACCAATTAGTTATTAGAATAAACTGCAAAGGAAAAGTACTGGGAAGGGAGAATATCCATATCTTAAAATGCTTGATGCTGTTAGCAATAACAGTAAAATGTTAAGAGAGAATGCTGAGGAAACAGGTGGTGTAACCAGATCACACTAAAATTGTTAGTGCAATTAGTGACAAATTCATTTGGAGACTGAAATTTCAGAAAAATAATTGGATATTACAAAATTTCTATACAGTAGTTCATTTCATATTCCCTTTAAAATATATCCATTTCACCAATTTTTGCAGGGTACAGTAAGTACATCAAAAAATCATCGCACACTCATACAGTAAATTCTATGACATGCTGTGAAGGGGAAAGGAGAAATAGGACTTTCAATGAAAAACAAGAAAAACACTCAATACTGCTAGAAATCATCATGTTTTATTTAAAAAGTTGCCAACGATGAAAAATAACAGCAAGAGTCAAGATCACACTTAGGAACAAGTAGTTCCGTGAAGAACTATACAGCCTATTTTCATATATCCTGCTCATGTTAATTGTCTCTATCAACATACAAAATTTCAGTTTAATTGCTTTAACAGATTCGTAGATATTGTGAACCGTCTAAATATTTCATATGGTCGCCAGGATGGATTTTTATTTTTGTACTATTACATTAAGATTATTGTGTACGTGAGGTATTCAAACTTCAATCGCATGATTAGAACACAAGAAGTAAAAACGAGATTTTAAAAGTACGCACACCAGCCATCTTGTGATTATGCAAACAATTGAAGTAAATTACATGCCAGTGGATCAACATTTGTATAAGCATTTAACGTGCAACGTTTCACGGCACTCGAATAGTTAATTCGCGAGAAACGTCCATTTAAATATTTATACTTCGCGTCGCCGCCATGTTGGATTTGTGCTCACCAGATTACTGAAAGTCCTATAGGTGAACATAAAAATCAGTTTAGTTGCTGTAAAAGATTCATAGATATTGAGAACCGTCTAAATATTTCGGAAGCTCACCATTTAGGATTGTTAGATGTATAGGCCATAGAGTTATGTACCATTCAAGGACAATTATTGCCTAGCTTCATTATTCAAACGTTCACTTCGATCGCATGATAACGACACAAGAATAAAAACTTAATTTTAAAATTTCGCACAGCCACCATCTTGAGGTTATGTAAACAATTGAATTAAATTAGATGGCAGTGCATTACAATCTGCAAAATCATTTACTGTACCACATTTCACTGCGCTCAGAGAGTTAAATCACGAGAAAAGTCTATTAAAATATTTCAAATTCGCTTGGTCGCCATGTTCGTTTTGTACTTTACAGGTTTATGAAATATACATACGTAAACTTGTATCAGTACCCTTTATCACCGTACAAAATTGCATGATGATATCAGTAATAGTTTCGGAGATATAGAATGTCAGTGAAATATTTCGCACAGCCGCCATTTTGAGGTTATGTAAACAATTGAACTAAACTAGACTCCAGTGCATTACAATGTGTATAAACATTTGCTGTACCAAGTTTCATTACGTTTGGATAGTTAAATCGCGAGAAATGTGTATTTAAAAGTCTCAATTTCGCTTGACCGCCATGTTGGTTTTGTAGTCACCAGGTTTTTGAAAGTCTCATAGGCGAACTTCTAGTAGTGCCCTTTATCACCGTACACAATTTCAGGGCGATATCGGTAATAGTTTCGGAGATATTGTATGCTAGTGAAATATTTCGCACAGCCGCCATGTTGGATTGGTGAGACGTAACAAAATTTGAAGGGCACGGTCGAGGTCGCCGGGAATAATGCTATGAACTTACCGAGTTTCATTGAAATCGCTCCAGCCGTTTAGATTTTATTAGGGGGACACACACACACACCTCTCTCACACACACACACACACGGACAAAAGGTGATCTCATAAGCCTATTTTTTCAAAATTGAAAATAGGCTAAAAATACAGTAATCAAATCTGGTCCTCCTAAAGTACGTGTTGAGGCATGTTCCTTTCTTCTTTCTTGCCAAGGCATAACAGTAGGCTATAGCACAGGATAATGAACCTCTTCTCTCCTTTATGCCATGGCTAACACTGATGAACAGCAAATTCCTACAACACATGCAAGTTTGTATGTTGAAACAGTAAACTTAATAAAATATGTAATGCTTCAAATGGAGAACTTCAATTTGCTGATACGTGTATGGTTGTATCTACTATAACTGCATTTTAAAAGAATCTCTTATTGTAGAATCATTGTGTTGTTGATATTAATTCATTTAGGGCTTTTGATAACATTCATTTAGCCACGTGTATTTGGAGTGTGTAGGATTTGTATGATAATGTGTGTTATTGTAGTATCTGTAGTAGTGTGTAGGCCTACTGCTCTGGTCTAAACTGCGTGAACCTGAGAGGAATGTGCATCGCAAACTATGAGAAGTGGTGTCGACGAGTGATGAGGTTCCTTGGTTCGTGCATAGTACAGAACCAAACTCATTGGCCGGTGACTCACTCACTCATTCGTAACACCACAGTGGTTTGAGCAACGGCCCTATGTAAGCATTATTGGAATATAAAGGAATAACAGATATCACGGCGGGATGTTGACAGACCCTTCTCTTCTCACCTGACCCTTCCTTGCTCTTTCCCCTCACCCCGCAAGTTCACAGAGCTTGGACCCGAGCAGTATAGCCTACTTTTTGTAATTCAGATGACGACTGGAAAGGAGGCAGCCATTGTCTTAAGTTAGGATCAATCCCAGCATTAGCCTGGAGTGGTAGTGGGGAAACCACGGAAAACCACTTCTTGGATGGCCGAGGTGAGAATCGAACCTACCTCTTCTCATTTCTGGCTCACGAAGCTGATTGTGAGTCGTTCCAACCCTCAGACCAGAATTAATTTACTTGGAAACTAGCCCAGGACCTCAGGAGTGGCAGCTACCACACCACAAGGTGGTATTATAGTAGCACTGAATGAAAGTAGATCGAGTGATAACATTCTCTATAAGGGGCAGATGACCTTGTAGTTCCGCCCCTTGACACAACAATAACTCACTACCTATAGGTGTATTTTCCAGAGTTGGAATCTGACAGTTCAGCGCCACTGGGCAAAAACAGTTGACGACTAGATCGCACGCATGGCTTGTTGCAATGGAAACTATACAACGCTGCCAATTTGAGTGATGCTATTTGACCACGTGCTTGTCGCCGATCAGTCGCTTGTTTGGTTGCCTCCAGTGCACACTCACCTTGCTGCGTTTCATAATCTGTTGTTTTTATGAGTTATAATTGTTTGATTTAATTGGTGAATTACTTTTTCGTGTAGGATTTATAACTTACTTATTTATACTTTATACTTATAATTCATTAGAGATAAATTTCATACTGTTAGCTACCATGCCAATATGAGTTTGTTATCTGGACCTCCTATACGGTTACCTAGGCAACAAATATTCATCATCTTGGCCTAAAAACATCATGTTTCTCAGTGAAGCGAACGAACTTCATCTGTATTATGCCTATTATTTGGAATGTTATTCGAAGAGAAAATTCTGTTTATTAAAACTGATTGAGACGAGAACCTCCATTTGACCCTCTCAACTTGGTTAATACGGATGCGTGACTATCCCCACTTTGCGTGACAAAATTCAGGGTTGCATATATGGCTATCACGCTACCTATTAATTAATTATTGTTCCAGGCCAAACCCATTGGTCTAGAGAAAGATTTATTGATGTGTGACTATTCGCACTTTGTGTGACAAGCACTTGGGTTGCATAGGCTGCACTATCTAAGTTAGTAATATTTGGTCGAGGCAAATACTTAAAAGTTGTTGCATCTAGACTGCCATTGGAGTTGCGAAGGACTGTGGTGAAATCGTTAACATGATAGAGGGAGAGGGATTGGGATTTATACATTCAATAACTGCCATTGCTATACTATTATTTGCTGGCTTATTCTCGTTGTAGTTGTTCGATTAGCTTCAAAAGAAATATTTATATTCTGCACAAAGTCTTGACATGTTTATCATTTCGTGTAGTTTTAGGAATGATTCCTTGTAAAAAGTTTCAATCGAATTAATGCTCTCGTGTCCGGCAGGTTTCATCTGCATCGGAATTGAAAAATTGTTCCAACGTTAATTGTATCTTGAGAATCACCTGTTGCTGGTTGTATTGCTATGTATAACGTGGTTGTGACCATTAGGTTATCTAGTAACTTATGATGTTATGTGTACTACACACAAATGCACATGTTGGTTGTAGCATATGGACATTGTACTGTGATCAGAACGTTGTTAAATTGAATACGAGTATCTCAAAAATAAAGCACAAAAAGGTTTTCTAGTTATATCTTAATGCTACAACCAATATGTGCATTTGTAATTGCACATATCATACGTTCATAGATACTGGTCTCGCAACCATGTTATACATTGTAATATCACCAGCAATAGGTGATCCAGATACAATTATCGTTGGAACAATTTCATTTTTCAACTCCGATGCAGATGAAACCTGCTGGACACAAGAGAGCATAGCATTAATACGATTAAAACTTTTATACAAGGAATCGTTCATTAAACTACACAAAATGATATAGGCCTACATATTACTGTCGACCAAAGTATTATGTGTACTCGAGTTTGAAGGTTGTTTGTTAAGTAACCAATAGACCTACATAAAATCCAATACCATCAACATTTTCGTCGTTCTATTTTACGTTAGTTCATGTAGGTTTGGATTTTTAAATTTATATTTTAATATTTTTTTATAAAGTTGGAACACAAAAAGTGCACGTTTTTAAGCGTGTTTCAACCATGCGTCACATTTAAGAATTATTATCTCAAAAGCCCGTCATCAGATCGAATCCAAGTCTTAACACAATATACATTGGAATGTTGTATAACTGGTTTATTAATTCCACAATTTTGTGTGTCCAAGAAACAAAGTTGTTATCATTGTTGTAAGGTAACTTTTTCACGGCTCGTGATGGTTGGAAAATATAGTTTTGGTTGCGTTGTAATCGTTATACATCAAAACGTTATGCTGTATGACTGTGAAATACCTTAATTAATTCACTTATTTTATATCGGTTTGTATTTGTACGAGGAAATAACACATGGTTCACCAACTAGCCGCTCCAGGAAAAGCTGTACAGCGTTGCTGAGATGGAGCCCATCACTTCCGAGCGAGACGCGCCATGATGCGTGTGGGCACCATTTCGGCAACGCTGTACGGCTGTTCCCGGACCGGCTAGCTGGTGAACCATGTGCTATTTCCTCGTACAAATACAAACCGATATAAAATAAGTGAATTAATTTACGTATTTCACAGTCATACAGCATAACTTTTTGATGTATAACGATTACAACGCAACCAAGAACTACATTTTCCAAACACCCCGAACCAAGAAAAAGTTACCTTACAAAAATTAATAAACCAGTTATACAACATTCGAATGTATATTGTGTTAAAATTTGGATTCGATCTGATGACGGGTTTTTGAGATAATAATTCTTAAATATGACGCATGGTTGAAACACGCTTAAAAACGTGCACTTTTTGTGTTCCAACTCCGATAAAAAATATTAAAATATAAATTAAAAATTCCAAACCTACATGAACTAACGTAAAATAGAACGACGAAAATGATGATGTTATTGGATTTTATGTAGGTGTATTGGTTACATCACAAACAACCTTCAAACTCGAGTGCACATATAATACTTTGGTCGACAGTAAGTTAAGAGCTTTGTGGAGTAAATAAATATTTCTTTTGGAGCTATTTGAACAACTACAAAGAGAATAAGCCAGCAAATAATGGTTTGGCAATGGCAGATATCGAACATAGAAATCTCAATTCCGCTATCGATGTTAACAAAATCACTACAATCCATCGCAACTCCAATGGCATAGTCTAAATGCAACAACTTCTAAGTATTTTACACTCAAATACTATGGTAAATCGCTGATCCAGTTTTAAAGAATTTGCTAACACCCAAAATACGAACCAATAAGGAACTTTTAATTAAATTATTTTAAGGATATCAATTTCTCTTAACACTTGGTAACCTAGTTCATAATCCATTTACGCTGATGCTGAAGAAGGTACAGTACCGGTATCAATGTAATGCCAAAACATGTAGCCTACATCGTTTAATAAATATTACATCATAGTATTGACAAGGCGGTGGTTCATCAAATGTATCACCAGCCAATATGGTTAACTATTATCACAATACAATGGTGAATATATACGCATTCTAATACTGTATTTGTCCATAATTCACGCGTAGGCTATAATGGTCGACACACCTGGAATTTTACTACAGTATATAAGTCGTGATCTAATAAAGGGTACGGTCGGTTATAGATAGCGGAGGAGTAAACTAAGTTACCGTACATAATTTCCAGATTCAATTTGTATCAATACAGAAGGTAGTTATTTTGGCTAATACCCTCCGCAGTCTATAACCCACCCACCTTTCTCTTTTTAGATCACAACTTATATATATTCCATCTGTGTCAGCCATTATCCGCGTGAATTATGCACAAGTACAGTATTGCCAACCCCGTTTACCCGGATAGTAGGCTGTCAGATATCCGCCCCCTCAATCGGATTGCCAACAATCAATCGCACCGGCTCAGCTACACCAATGAAAATGGCACTGACAGATACTACCGAGGTTTGAGCACAGAAGTTACCAAGAAATTATTGTGGAACACACCAAAATAGACGGGGGTTCATACTTACCTTTACTTACCTCTTAAAAATTATCTCGGGGATTGGGTTGACAACAGGATCTCTAAAGTATGCTCCCACAATAACCTTCACCATGACATTTAAAAATGAACCGGAACGAAGACGAGAACTTTGAACTGTACAAAAGCTTTTATTTCAAATAAAGGGTATGATTTTAACAACTCAACAAAATAAATGTGGCTATCAGTAGCCCATGTCAATCTGACTATGTCCTCCTAAAGGACTTGCAAAGTTATCAAACAATATGTTAGCTCCCATGAGCTCAAAATAACGTAACATTCAAAACACATTTGGATTGGATAAGGGAGTCAGGACGAGACACATATATAGAGCATTTTGTTTCTTTTAATAAACATGACACTTGTATTTATAGGCACAAGGCCAGAATGTGGACGACCTCGCCCGCTGATAACCAGTTGTCTGACCAGCTGCCGTCTACCCTTCAACCTGACGCACACCTGTCAAATGGGGCTCACTTGTCACGCCACACTGCGTAAGAATACAGCTCCCTCTCAACAGCTTTCAATGTCCGCAAGACAACTCATATATATTGACGCAAATCTTTCAAATGCTATACTCACATACCACTGGATTATTCTGACAATCCCTAAACTTGTTAAATTATCATCCAAATGTTTAATAAGCATAGTTTAGAGTATAAAACACACTCTTAAATGTTTATAACAAAAACTCATAAATAATTTATAACAATTAGAAATTGTTTATAATATTGTCGAAGATAATTACAAAAATTTTAAACACGCCTTTAACATTACTTTCGTTCCACATTATTGTCAAAGATATTTACATCATTATTTACAATATCAACATTTAAATTATTCAAATTATTAATTTAAGAAATACATTTAACCACATGTTCATCCGGTTGGTAATTTCATAATAGTGACAATATAATCGACCAATGAAGGTTAGTTATACATGTTAATGTCACAATCTGGTTTAATAAAGGTTGTAATAATTATTATAATTATTTGTGACGGTAATCTTCATTCAAAATCTTATCTCAAATTCTTTCAAAACTCTTGTTAATTATAACAGTAAATTCACTTGATTAATTTTCGAAGGACTAAGATAATACACTCCATCGGAAAATAATTCGCTTACAAAATAATGCACAAACTGCATTAAAATAGGCCCAAAATTCATCATATATTAATATATATGGCATCAAAATCTTCCACAGAACTTACAAAAACCTCCGCTAACAAATTCTTTATCATTAATTACTGTGGGAACCTCCTTCATTTATTCAAGGGCATTATACATCAGCGACTTTCAACACGTCCACTGCACTAGCGATTATACATTCATAGTTCCACTTCAAAAATTCTTATAATCATTAATTGTTTCAAAACTGTTGTCATTTAACCTTCGTGGATTTCATTCATGAATCGAAATGAAGTAAAAATTTGCCAATCACAAACAAATTTAATAGTGAATACGCTTATATACGCCTGTCTGGTCTATCAAAATTTAAGATTAACATCTTCAAAGAATTGTAGTATAAAAATACTATCATCAAATAAAGTGCGACTAAACTGCAAAATAGTCGAATAGAATCCAATTAGACTGGGGAATGCAAACATCATTATATAAATCTCTAATTGAGAAAAAACTCCTAACAAAAGTTCACGACTTTAATGCATTCAATAATTCATAATTAAAGTTCATCTTTCACAAAATGGTCTATGATGCAATGATCGTTCATAACTGACGATAAATGTCTGTGTTGCAATCAATTCAAATAACGACTAGTATTTCCAAGATCGTCGACAACGTAATGGATTTTAACGCTCTAAAATCATTTAAATGTTCTTCCTTCTTGATGATGACAGAAAATTGGTCAAAGTAATTAAACTGGGGTAGAATTACTTTAATAAAGTGACACGCTGTCTGAATTTAAATCTGCCATAAAAATCATTAACTTACAGTCAAATCGTGACTACAAAAAAAATAAGCAAATTACTGAAAAATCTAAATATCAGTCTCAACTGATCCAAAATCATTTAACTATGCCCATGACACAACAATGTCTTAATAAATCGTCGAAAAAGGCATAACTCATCAAGGTGTACTGAGAATAGGAATCTCAAACAAGAATATAGGGCAAAATACATGAGGACAAAAATTATGGGAAAATGGTTGCTCAAATATTGCTAAGAAACTCAAATACAATAAACGTTCACGACTACCTTATCTGCTGGTTGAAGTTCCAGAGGAAAATTCCCCAAAGAAGACTGCTGATGGATCCATTTCACCAACTTGAAGATGAGCTCCATCCTCGAAACATGAAACAGCACCCTCGGAGAATCGAACTGCTTCCTCCTCCGGAAATTGCACTGCTCCGTGAAGACGAACGACATCCTTCCGGCAATAATCTTCTTTGTGAGTCGGGACAACCCTGACCTCTCTTGAAAAATCCCTGAAGTTCCAGTAGAAAATCGCCATGAAGTTTTTGTAGTAATTTCCGAAGAAATATTCATATTCAGTAAGTATGAAATCATTTCCATTGCTGTTTGCTAGTATTCAGCGTTGAACCACGAAACATGGGTGTAGATGGTTATTCACCACATGTTCGCTTGTGTGGAATGGCAATTAGCGAAGTTCCATGCTGCTATCTTACTCCGTTGAAATATGTCCCAATTGCATTACAGTCCTTTAGCCTTCCATCTTCTCTTCGGTTATGGTAATAGAAGAACAAACTGCCATATTAAACTGCTCCATAATACTGTAGCGTTGTGTCACAAAAGCAATCTGAAGTCTCCCTATTTCACTAGCCGTGTCAGCCGTGGCGTAGAATCTGGCGATACAAAGTGCTTCTCAGGTGGCGAGAAAATCACTTTTGTCAGTCGTCTAAAATTGCCAATAACTTCCAAAATAACTCCTCGAAATTGTTCAACTTTTCTACACTCCTTGTCGTAGCACTGCACAATAGAATTAGCTTATAGGCGACCGCTAACTGTTCATAGGTAATCTTGTAGACGCGTTATAATGTGCGTTTTAACTTCACCTAGATTTACTCACAGTAAACTTGCACTGCTTGTATGCTCGAATCTCGTTCACTGCGGTGACTTCACCACGCGTTATAAAGACGACTCTTTCTACTAATCTCACTCGACGTTTCACCGAAATAACTATATAAGAACTGAGCTTCGATGATCTGAGCTTTGACGATTAGAGCTTCGATGATCTGAGAATGAGCTATCAGACGATAGAGACTCCTCTCTTCTGCGCAAGGCCTTTTATAAACTTCATAAGGGGCGTATCCATCCCTTCCATAGCGTGTTACTGCGTCTTCAGTTGCGAAAATAATCTCCCAGTGCAGAAAGATCATTTGTCAGCGTCTCTTCTGTACTTTCGAAACATGGATCTCTAGTAGCAATTGCCCAGTCGTCAGCATATCCAAACTTCCTTGATTTTGTGGAGGGCAAATCTGATATATAGAGGCTGAACAAGAGTGGGGCAAGCACTGATCCTTGAGGAAGTCCATTATTTAATTTACTTGATTTGCTAATTTCACTGCCCATGATGACCTGGAAGCTTCTATCATTCAGCTTGTTGCTTACAAGACGAGCCAGTGTCTTACAAGGGATAACTTGAAGTAATTTATAAATTACACCCTCTCTCCAAACAGTGTCATAAGCTGCCTTTTTTGGCGATTCTGGAACCCTGCCTCAATATAGGTGGTTAAGGAGAGAACTTGGTCCGTGCAACTCCGTTGTGGTCTAAATTCTGCTTGTTCTATGGTAATTACTTCAAGCACTTTTGAGGCGATTCTCTTCAAGATTAGTCTCTCAATTAACTTATAGCATACGCTCAACAATGAGATGGGTCTATAACTGTCTGGTCTGTCCCTTGGTTTTCCAGGCTTCAGTATGGCAACGATCTTCGTCAATTTAAACAAACGAGGTAGCTTACCAGTCTGAACAATGTTAGTGGCTAGCTTGAATAGCCAAAGATGAGCATGCTTTCCACTGTGTATCAAGAATTCGGGATGTATTCCATCAAATCCCGGTGCCTTACCGCTTTTTACATCTTTCAGCGCTGTGTCAATGTCCTGGATGGTGAAGGGTTTAGTGTATTCTGATGCAGAATTACTTGTGGCTTTGAGACTGGCCAATTCTTTCTTGATATATTTTGTGTGATTTCTGTCTCTAGCTGTTCGAGACATTGAAACTATATGGGAAGCAACCATTTTTGGAGTGACATTTTGATGTCCACGGACAATAGGGGTACCTCCTCCAAGTTTTCTCAAGAGTGACCAGGCTATTCTGCTGGATTTACTGAAGTTAATAGATTCTACGGTTTCAATCCACTTTTCCTTCCGAGCATTATCAAGGCTACCAAGTAGTTCTTCGGTGATCTCTTGTTCACCACTTGCCAGGAACTCTTGGTACAGCTTTTCACGTGTGTCAGTCCATCCAGGAACATATTCCTTCCTGAATCCTCTTGGAATGTGTTTTTGGCTATGGTAATTACAGCTCCTACAAATCTACCATAATTGTCACTCGTTGGAGGTATCCATCGGACTTATTTATCTAGTTCTTCTGAGAATGCTTTCCAGTCCGATTTTTTGAATTTCCAGCATGGGCGAGGATATGAAGTCACAAGGGGTATTTGTATTCCAACTTCAAGATAAACTGGGCGGTGTTGACTGTGCGGAAAAGCTGGTAGAACTTTCCGTGTAGAACACAATGGCCGATAGTTGTTGTCTCAGGAGACAAACACCAGGTCCGGGTTATATTCCTGTTTCCATGCAGCTGATCTAAATGTACCTTTTGCATCGAATACAAGATGGATGTTATGTTCTTCAGCCCAACTCATGAGATTTTCTCCATTGACATCAGAAAGAGTATACTTCCAATCTTCATGATGGCTATTAAAATCACCTATATAGACTGCAGGGTGATCTTGCACTTGAAGAACTTGAGGTGGCCATGTAGACATTATAAACATTAGTTACTATGACCTCGCCAATCTTTATTACAACTGTATGAATATTGTCATCGACATTAGCTTTTAACAGAGAAATGTTATCAATGGTACTCCGCACATAGGTCGCTACACCATATGCATGGTGATATGTAGCATGGTGATATGTAGCATGGTGATATGTAGCTCTAAGTATATCATATCCTGGTATTCGTCCTCTTAAACGCAATTGGTCCTCATCTGCGACATGAGTTTCTTGGAGGACAACCATATCAATTTGATCACATAATAAGAATTTTGACAAATATTGGCATTTTGATTTACTTATGCCTTCTACATTTAATTGATAAATTCTGAGTGTAGGTCCGATACATTTTCTTGAAACTTGTTGTTGGTTCTGAAAAGAACCTTTTGCATCAATCATTTTCATGCTTGATAGTCAGGAGATCACAAGGATAATCTGACAGTCTGATCGCTATTGCTCGTTTAGCACCACCCGGGGGTCACGTGTAGGGCAATTTGAGGTTATACCTACGGACAGAGCAATGTTCAACCCCCTTTTAAAAATAAATACCGTATAGGCCTACTGTATATATTTTGTGCACACCTTGTTAAACTGTTTTGCCTGAAAAAAAAATGCAAGCAATTTACTTGTTTCATCACTGTGTTCAAAAGAGGAGGACATTAGGTTTTGAAATCAATAACATCAAGAGAAGCAGGGCATGCAACACTGTTTAAACTTAAGTTATTGGGGTAAAATGGTACAGGCTAGCTCAAATTATCTTGTTTTGCCATTTTCCATACCGTACTCAACAGCAGTGAGTTCCTGAGTTCTTAGCCTCATGTAAAATCTACAATATGTTGCAGATTGCCATCTGCAGTAGGAGTTATTGCACTTGAATTGATTGATGCAACCCAAACATAGACTTCTTACCTGGTCATTTGTCAGGAGAGTAATTGCCACATTCCTCTGCTATTTCGAGAACAGCAATTTAGGATTTGTTCACAGAATTGGTAGGCCTACCTATGGGATAAATAATAGTGAAAGTTAATTGATATGTCAAGTAGAATGTCACCTGTACACTGCTTCATATATCAATTCAAAACTATATTTTTCACACGCAATACAGAAACACGTTTTAACTTAAATTCTTAAAATAAGCGTACTTACTTGTCGTAGCAGAAGAAGAACTGTTCACTTCTCATTACCACAAAGAAGATTTGATATAAGAAAGATGAGAAAGAACATAACATTAGCTTATTTAAATACGGCCAATAATATTACATGCAACACATAAACAAAGCCGCCATGGCATGGTCAGTGTCGCCAACCCAGTAGAAATAATGTTTATTTAATGATAAGTGCCGTAATTATCCTCTGTGAGCAAGATAATTGCAAGGAAATGTCAATTAGGAATTATGTGTATATTTATTGACTAAATATAGGGATATGTTTGCAATTTAATTACAACGTGTATCATGCATATGTTGGCAAGACGATATACAGCGCTCCATATGACTGGCCGCGCTACTACACCGATGGTACCAAATGATCCCTATCTGGTTGACACCCTCTGCACACATCCATTTTACCCATGCAAATGACATTCATCAATATGCAACAAGAGGAGTAAATCGAATATTCACCAGCCATTCTCAATCCATTAAATTTGGAACTAAAGGAATTATGTCCTATAGAATAAAGGAATATAACTCACTACCATTAGGCATAAAGGAAAGTTTCTCTAGGGTAGAGCGGAGCTATTCCGCTCATTTCAAATTGTAAACATTATAAATCAAAAACTATTCATTTTTCTAAGATGGAACCAACAGCAAAGCACACCTTATTTATTGCTTATTACATAAGAATGTTGTCAAAATACAGTTATAACAATATGCCGGCTTGATGAAATAAAATATAAATCAAAGCAAAAATGACGAATCACAAATTTAATGGGGCTATTACGCCCATGCTTGGGGCTATTTCGCTCACTGTATTAACCCTGGAATGGTATGATACTTAAAACTTACATTATTGGTATGATGTCGTATTTTTTACGATCTTGAGAAAAACTTTTTTTTAAGATGGAAATGAAAAATCAAAATTTATTGAACATATTTTAATTTTACGTACTTTCAAGATCTAAAAATACATTTAATATAAAATAGAAATTTGTTGAGGTACAATGTCAAACACTGTTTAGTCGTCGACATCATCTGACAGTTACGCCCGTCTGAAAAATTAAAAAACACATGCAATTACTAATATTTAATTAAAAAAAGGAATTGTATGCTAAAACAGAGGTCTAATGATCAAAACGTTCTGGTGTTAGCTTAAAAAAAACTTACTTGCAATGATGTGATGTCTTGATTATGCTGCAATTGATTCAGGCGCTGCAGTTCTTGCAGACTTCTCCGCAGTGCTCCGTGCAGAACGCAGTGTCGCACTTGCTGCAGTAGTTGGCTGTCATTCTTCGCTTTTCAGCTGGGCACATCTTACAAGTTGTTCTCTTTTTATCCACCCTAGGAAGAACTTGATCTGCTATTTCTTTTCGGCCAAGAACACTAAAGACCATACTTCTTAGCTCCCTGGGAAGATTTCTTATTGTTAAGCGATGTTCCAGCCATGGAAAAACCAGCTGCTGATACAACTGATTCATAAAACATGTTCTTGTCATGGTTTGTTTTCTTCTAGAACTCAAGACCCTGCTGAAAATTATAAGCGAGTTAACTCCTCCGATGTCGATCAAGTCATAAAAAATGCAGAGTGGCCATCCTTTGTTTTCCTTGAGCACGTTTTGACTGAAACCATTTAGTCAAGAGTATCTACTCCTCCTTTGGTCTGGTTGTAATGGTCAATCATAACCGGTTTGCCATCTTTATTTATTCCCTCGTCTTGGTGCATTGTGGAAATAAGGCAAACTACCTTGTTTTTCTTAGCTTTGTGCGATGGAAGTGTTGTCGTATTGCTGAACAGGTATTTTGAATGACCAATGTCCCTGTACTTTGTTGATCTCATACACAAAGGTATCTCTGGTTTGTTCAAGCGGATCGTTCCTAAAAGTGTCAGTTTATAAGGATCCTTGAGCAGTTCATTGGTCAACGGAACGGATGTGAACCAGTTGTCCATTGTTACGTTGCGGTTCGATCCGTGAAATGGAGCCGTTAACTTTTTCACATAGTAGTGGGAAAGAGGGCCTTGGACAGTTGTGTTTTGGTTCCCTAAGTATGGCTCAGCAACTAACATGTACTTAGAACCCGCATCACAAACCATAACAATTTTTAAACCATACTTAGCTGTTTTTTTTAGGCATATACATTTTGAATGCACATCTGCCTCTAAATGCAAGCAGTTGTTCATCAATGGTGAGATATGAGCCAGCCTCGTAATTGTCTATGCATGCTCTCATGAAAGCTTTCCAAAGGTCCCTTATTGGTGCGAAGCGATCCGTCGCTACTCTCTCAGCTCGGGTAGTTTTGTCATCGAATCTGAGACAATCTAATAAAAATTGGAATCGCTTTTTACTAAAGCAAGCTCTGTAAACATTACCACTTACAGAAAGATCAAACATTGTTGTTGTATTTAGGCTATTGTCCTTGTGGAGAGCAGAGAATATCAGAATGCCCAAGAGTGTCTTTATCTCTGTGGGAGAGGTTTGACTGTTTGAGAACTGAATTGTTTTGTAATTGGCTTGTTTTCTCACTATTTCTTCATTTGTATGAGTAACAATTAAGTTTACCATAGTGTCATCAAAGAATAACTGAAACGCATCCAAAGGGTTTAGAACATCCTTACCTCTACCTTTAGGCCATTGCCGGATATTTACAATATTTCTAGGGTCACTTCTTGTACTTATGGTTGTATGATTTTCAGTCCAGGAATAGCCGTTTTTTCCTTTGATTATTTTTGTTGTTCGCTGTGGAGTTGAGCTTTCAGATCCTGAAGAGCCAGTAGTAGTAGCAAGACTATCAGGTCTTGGTTCAGCAGATACACTTGTAACAGACTTTGTCCCACAGCTACTAGAGGGACCAGGGGTGTGGAGAACTTCTGTAACTGTGCTGTGTGGGCCAACCACTCCTGATGTGTGCATTGAATCATTTTCATTTGTTGAATGACCACGACGTTTTCTCTTCAATTGTTCATGAAATTCATCATCTGAGGATAAGGGTTCATAGTCGTCACTCCCAGAGTATACTTAAATGTTATTTTCTGATTCACTTCCACTATCTCCTTCATATACGTCTGTATCAAAGCCGTCATCATTCAAAAGTTTGTCAATCTCCGATGGTGACAAATCCATTTTACACTTAAAAATCGAGTAGGCTAGAATTGCAAAAAAGGAAACGTAAAACTTGACAGGACCAAGTAAAAAGCTGCACAATGTATAGCACTAATTTCCAACACACTAAGTCAACAACAACAACGAAAATTTGATACAAGAATAAAACTAAAACTGAAACACAACATTAAGTAAAATAGTTACACCATCGGTACCTATGATATCGTAACATTCACGAACTGAAGTCAATAACTCAAAAGCATGTGCTGCCAACACGACGGTTACACGTGCACTGACCTTGTGAGTTGAGTGGGTAAGACATGGGGAGGGTCGGTACAGTCCTCGCAGAAACCAGTTCTCTACAATCATATTTGTGTTTCGTTTCGTAAAAGTTACGACATCATACCATTCCAGGGTTAATGTCCTTTCCTCAACGGCATTTACCACAAATGAAGATTTCCTTCCTGTAGCCCCAACATACATGTCATGATACCAAGTTTCACAGTCTTTGCATTGAATCCAACCACCTGTTAATGATGACTGAGCGGTATAAAAAGTTACGCCACAAATTCCACATGGTGTTTCTTCCTTGTCAAAGTCTTTTGGTCGTACGGATTAAAGGTCCCAGTCATTTGTCTTGCAAATGTCTCGAAAATGTTTTTGGCAACCTTTTCTTTACGGGCCTTATCAAATTTTAAGCTCCGTTTTGCCCTTCGAATCTGTTCTGGTGTGCATCCAAACCCTCTTGCTGCCAAGCATTTTAGCCGGGAAGCTAAATCCGTCTCCTCTTGCATACTAGATGCTGTGGGATGACCCGGTGGTTTGTCCACTATGATTTTCTCTAAGGGTCCTTGGCGTTTACGCAAATGAACACGATTTTTAAGTGTTGAATAAGGCACATTGCAAAGTCCAGCTGCACCTCTCATGCTCACATCGCCTCGTAATACACTTGAAATTGCTCGGTCAATATCTTCTTCCGTCCATTTTCGAACTGGCCCTTTCCTTTTATACGTCCGTACCATCTCTAACGTAACAAGAAAGCGATACTAATCTGCTATCTGAAATAATTTGGTGGCAATATTATAACAAGAGAGAAGTCTTGGCTGAGCGGAGTAGCCCCCATATTTCTGGGCGGAGTAGCCCCAATTACTGGAATTTACATTAGCGCGTCTTGTGTTGGCTGTGACCAAGGAAACTCTCTACCTGCTATGTCCAGATGTAACTTAACCTTCAGACTGCCAGACGCCTCACTTCCGGGAAAAATAAAGCCCTTACTCTGGACACTACTCCTTAAGTTGCAAGCACAAATTCGTAATGACGACAAATTCCACAACATAAACAACGTACCCAGCAGTATTCTCCCTTTGTTTTACTCAACAATCTCAAACAAACGATAGATGTAGTAGCACAGAGACCGAGGGTCACACTGAACACAAAGGGCGATATCAGCTGAGCAGGGTGGCTGCTCAGTGCAACGTCAAGCTTATTTTGAGCACGAAAGCCCCGTGGGCGAATTAGCCCCGCCGTACCCTATAACAACATTTAAGAGGAAAACAAGCCTTCCTATTAAGGAATGAATAGCCCATATTCAACAGCCTTAAGCAATACAATGTATCATACCGAATGACTTCTGTAAAGTTGGTCACTAACAATCTAATGTACCATCAACCTAAACAATATCATGTTACAAAAATTATATATATGCCAAGCTGTAACTATTGCTACTTGATTGTCCTTAACACGAGCTCTGGCTCATTGGGAGCTATGTAAATAAATAAAATAATAAAAGAAATAGATATCAATACGAATCCTGTGGCATACATGTTTTTGCATATTTCGACAGATTATTGAAAAGGGCAGACAGTTGGACAGAACATTTCTATGCTACAATGATTCAGCAGTGTGGAAGGAAGCATGGATAACACTATCTGCACTCTTTGGTCCATGGACTATCTTCAAATGCATAGACATTAATAAGGACTATCTTCTCACCTAAATTCTCACCTACTGTACGTAATGGCTGGAATACATAAATATGAGAAAATTCCAAGAATGAGTTGCCCGTGTGAATGTGAATGTCTAGCAAAAATTATATTGAAGACATAGAGTCAAAGTATACTGAATTGTTGTTGATTGTGGTAGGTGTTGGTGTGGTATAAATGCAAGTTCCTAGTATGTGTCTGTCTCCATTCCCATCCTCACCATTATTAAAATGGTCCTAACAGTAATTTTACTTTCTTAAACTCCCCGGGAGGAAGTTTATTACATTTATCACACAAATCTGTTGTAGACCTACTCCAACAATTCTTTTAGGTTTTTACCGTGTCTGTTGTGGAGTTTCGTCTAAGTGCACCAAGTGACTTGCCCAGACTACCACTGGGGTAGCATATTTGCACTACGCCCCAGTGGCGGCTCCTCGAGGAAGGAACTACCCCCTCACATTTCTCGGCAATTGACGTATAAAATGTTTACCTTGAAATTCGAGGTAGATTGAATTATTTTAATATCGCAACTATACAACGAACATTTTTTATTGGGGTCTCGAAATTCTCGAAGAAGTGAATCTCTTCATTCTGTTGATGTGTTGCGATCTGTTATCAATCTTGATGATCTGTTGATCTATTGCAATCTGTTGTTTCAACTATGTGCACTCTTGTATACAGTATATTACTTGAAAAGTCAGCTTGGTTGTTTGGACGGAGGAAAGCCCATACATCCTTCTTGTACTACAGTTAATACACATAGACACAGGCGCTTTAGCAACCAGAGTAAGAACTACAGTATTAACGCAGCCAAATGAACGGCAGGTGAGGGTATCCTCCCCTTGTTCCGAGCATGCCCCTTAATTCTGGTTTGTAGTGTTACTGACTTGCTACAGCTGCCATCTAACGGCGTTGAATTCAATGAGTTACCAGACCATTACGCCAATGGCAGAGCTGTGAAAATATGACTTATTTTCATTTTGAAATGAATATTATTAATTGTATTTTATAAACTATACATGGATTGAAACTTTCCTCACGAGACTAACAATGAGTGCATCCCTTTCCAGCCCTCAAACCAAGAGCTCTCTATGAGAGGGGAGAAAAGCTAAGAGAGCTCTTGGTTTCCGCAGCAAAATTGTACAGTGGTGTTCTCAGGGCAGTATTTAGATTTTATGCGCTCCTAGGCCCGTGGATTTTTGCCGCCCCCTCTTCTTACCATCGTGAAGGAGGAAAAATTTGGACCTCAGAAAGGTCTTTGTGAAGGTAATTTTTATTTTATTCTAATGTATCGTGAAGTAAAATCAATTAAATAAATTATAATAATGAGAGAATCAACTGTTTCTACATTTGTATAGGCCTATATAAACTATAAATGAACAGGCCAACGAGGTATTAAAATAAGTTTAAACCATTTATGACTCATTATACACTTACAGATAAACAGTACTTATACACTAGATCATACAACCTACAACTAGGCATAATGAATTCATCATCATCATCTTCATTTACCCTTTTCCAGCTGACACTGGGTGGGGGCAAATATGGTTCCTCTCCACTTTGTTCTGTTGTTCCACCATTCCTCTTCCGACATGGTGTTCCAATCCAGATTCCGTTTTCTAATGCTATCCATCACCGAGTCTATCCAATGCATTCTTGGTCTTCCTCGTCCTCTCTTCCCTGTCATCCGTCGTTCCAGTGCTCATCTTGGTAGCCTTACTTCATTCATCCATTTGACAGGTCAAAACCATCTAAATCTGTTTACCTCCAGTTTGTCATTTTGTTTCTGTACTCCCAGTTTTTTCCGTATATCTTCATTTCTCACTCTGTCTCTCCTCGTTTTCTGGACCATACTTCTCAGGAATCTTATCTCAGCTGCCTGTAATCTGCTCTCATCCCTCTTAGTCATTGTCCAGGTTTCTGCTGCATATGCCATGATAGGAACATAATATGCTTTGTACATAACTTTTCTAGCCTTAATTGGTATATCCTTGTTCCATACTATTACCCATTTAACATTTGATTGCTGCTAAACATGGCTGCGCCACCGTTTGTTGATTATTGTAGCAGGAGCCCCGCAGGGTAAAGAGAAGAACACAGTGATGACAGAGTGCAGTATGCACATAAGTCAAGCAGCATTGTGCACGGTACCTCTCTTAGAAGCGCAGATAAATGTCACAGGAGCTCATGTCACCACGGACTTCTACTGGAGTTGAATCATATCCTACTCGCGCAACTGTACCTGTCAACGAAGCAGAGTGAAGTGTGTCACAAGAAAACAGAGTATAGTTCCCATCTCAACCGCCGGCAATCAATTCGTGAAAGAGTAATAGTCCCCGTACCTGTTGGTAGAAAGCACTCCCGAGTTGTATTCTTCTGCTAATTTCCAAATCTAGTCTTCCATCTTCAGTCAGTTCACTTCCCAAGTAGCCTATTTGAAGTGTTTCATCACTTCCAATTCCTTATCTCCGACTTTGATTACTCCTTTTCTTTCTTTCTTTCTTTCTTACCTTTACTCATCATCACTGTTTTACTCTTCTCCACATTTATCTTCAGTGCCCATTGCTCAATCTTTTCATTTATTACGTTTAACTGTTCTTGTACCTCCATCTCATCCTTGCCCCAGATCACAACATCGTCTGCAAACAACATTACCTTCATCTCTGTCCTACTATAGGAGCGGAGATGAGTTAGGTTGAAAAGCCCTCCATCAAAACGATACTTGACCTCCACACCTGGGATATTTGTGGGTGAATCATAAAGCATTGCAGCCAAGTACAGTGCGAAAAGCGTTGGAGCCAGTACACATCCTTGTTTCAGTCCATGGGTAATAGGAAATTCATCGGACATCTTATTCTGATGGCAACCCTGACCTGTCATGCCATCATGGAGAGCTTGGATTAGATCTACAAAACGCTGAGGGCAACCAAACCGCTTCAGCACCGCCCAAATGGCTGGTCTTGGAACCGAATCAAATGCCTTTTCCAAGTCATAAAAGACTAAGAAGAGGGGATTCTGTTGTTCTCTACATATTTCTTGTAGCTGTCTCAAACAGAAAATCAAGTCAATTGTACTTCTGGAAGCTCTAAATCCACATTGTGACTGGGAGGATCTTCTCAGAGATAACCTTGAGGCAGTTAAGTAGAATTCTTGCAAGAATCTTCCCCACAATTGATAGCAGTGATATACCGTACCACGGTAGTTGCCACAAACACTGCGATCATCCTTTTTAAAGATAGTGATGATAGTGGCATTCTTTAGGTCTCTAGGTACCTTTCTTGATTCCCATATTCTGAGGATAAGGGTGGAAATCCTTGTTTTGAGGGAATGACCTCCGGCTTGAATTAGTTCCAGAGGGATGTTATCTGGGCCAGGTGCCTTTCTCGGTTTCATTTGGGTGAGAGCTGCAGTGATTTCATGACAAGTAGGAGGTACTGCCAACCACAGTTTTTCAGGTTGTTGTGGCACATCACAAAGGAAGTCTCCAGCAGCTGCTGATGGACGATTTAGGAGATTGGAGAAGTGCTACTTCCAGCATTCCAAGATTTCTTGTCTGTCAGTAAAGGTAGTAGAATTATCAGCACTTTTCAGTGTACCTGATAATGAGCGAGATGATCCATATATTTCCTTGAGTACTGCATAGAAGTTCCTCAAGTCTTGAGCATCCGATAGTCTCTGCAGTTCCTGAGCCTTCTGTTGCCACCAAGTATTTTTAATCTGCCTTATCTGCATCTGACATTTACCCTTGAGTTCCAGTAGTTTATCTCTCTTTGTGTTGTAAGTTGGGTCTTGCAAATGGGCAAGATAGGCATTCCTTTTGGCATTGATAAGAGACAGAATTTCTTCATTGTGGTCATCAAACCAGTCTTGTCTTTTCCGCACTATAAAACCAATGGTTTCCTCAGCTGACTGTGTGATAATCTTCTGCAGTGTGGCCCAATCTTGCTGAATGTCATTTGTTACTGGGTTTTCTGATAACTGGGTGATGATACTGTTTCCAAAATGTTTATAGATGGATTCATCCTGAAGTTTGAATGTATTAAACTTCTTTCTTGGCAAATTTTTGATGTTCCTAGGTGGTTTAGGTATGATGGATATCCTGAGCTTACATATAAGAAGTTTATGATCTGTCCAACAATCGTCTCTATTCCTTGCTGTTCTGATAATAAGAGTGTCCTTCTTATCACATTGCCGGGTAATGATATAATCAAGACTGTGCCAATGTTTTGAACGAGGATGCATCCACGTGGTTTTGAAGCGGTTAGGTAGCCGGAACTGCGTGTTGGTAATGAAAAGTTCGTGTTCTGCACAAAGACCAAGAAGCAACAGTCCATTGGGATTGCATTTTCCAAGTCCCTGTTTGCCCATCACATTATTCCATAGCCTGTGATCTTTCCCAACTCTGGCATTGAAATCACCGAGGAGCAAGAGTTTATCTGCAGATGTTACCTTGGAGATGATTTCACTTAGCTGATCATAGAATCTAAGGTAGGAGCATCGGCAGAGATGAGTGTCATAAAGGAACCTCCTGAGAGTGGTATGCGGAGAGTCATGAGCCTTTCACTGATTGCAATGGGCGTAAATTGGTGATAATTTACCAGTTTGGTCTTCACAGCGAAGCCCACACCATGAATACGACATTCACCCTCCTCCTTTCCTTTCCAGAAGATGGTATATCCTGTTCCAGATTCAGAAATCTTGCCTTCAGAGACAGCCTAGTTTCACTGAGAGCAGCAATGTCAACGTTGAGTCTTGATAACTCATGAGTGACAAGAGCTGACCTTCTCTCAGGTCTAACGTTATTGTCCAGACCTCATGTTAGTCCTAAGAAGCGCTACAAGGACCAATTTAAGCAGACCCTGAAATTGACAGGTCTTGATTCACAAACCTGGGACATGCTGGCTGAAGACTGCTCAACTTGGCGCCGTACCATCTCGGATACTGTAAAAACGTTTGAAAGGGGTCGACGCACACATGAAGAGGCCAAGCGTCAAGCTAGGAAACTTCAAGCAGCCCAACCATGTCCTCCTCCAGCAATACTATGTGACTTGTGTGGTCACGTTAAACTACAAGCTTCCTTCCTTCCTTTTGACTTGTGTGGACGTTTGTTCCATGCCAGGATTGGACTTAGTCACCGTAAACACATCCACAAACTGGACTGAAGGAAGAAGATTTATACTCGGATTCGAGTTAAAGCCGAAGATGACTATAGTCTTTCATTGCTGTCTTCATGATGTCATCCATCACCATTAAGAACAATAATGGTGACAACACACTTCGTTGCTTTAGTCCAGTGTCAATTTTAAACCATTCCAATGTCCCGACTCTAGTCTTCACACTACTGTAGCAATCAATGCATATTCCTTTTATCATGTCTCTAAGTTCCTTGCCTATCCCCCTATTTGTTAAGCTTTCCCAAACTTTTGTTCTAGGGATGCTATCATAGGCCTTTTCTAGATCAATAAAAGTCATTACTATATCCTTCCCATATTCCCATAATGAATTATTCAAATTAAACTGATACTAATATTCAAGACTTAAATTTTCTCCTAATAAATCATAAAACATCCCTGTTCTAAAGCTGAAGTCGAAAAATCTGCTGTTCGAAAACATTTGTTGGACGTAGACATGTATTGTAGTCTATAACATTTTGTGGAAATTTTCTGACAAAAGAATTTGAGGATTAATTTTGCGCCTCTCAGCATGGTGTGCCCCTAGGCCGGGGCCTATGGGGCTTATTGGTAAATACAGCCCTGGATGTGCTATAAATATGGAACGTAGTGCAACAAATGCTACTCAATCAGCGGTCCGGGCAGGTAACTAAGAGACCGCTGCAGAGCTTGACATGGTGCTTCTAGGCAAAACCCCGCAACAGATATGGCAAAAGGGTTGCTGGAGTATAATTAATGGCCGTGAATGCCAATATGTCACAAATATGATGTAAGCAAAATTATTCTATTACAGCAGGAGGTCCACAAACTGCTCTCATTATCTGGAGATGGGTAGAGTATGGGAGGTACGTGGTGAGGCTTGAAAGTCGCGGAACAGTATGAGTGGTGAGTTGCTAGAGTGCTGTAGGAGACACCCCTCACTTAACTGCGGTGAGCTCAAAATAATTGCATGCACAGATTTTAAGCATTAACGTGCAATGTCGACAGCACGGCGGGCGACGAGTGACTGCTGCTGTTCTTTACCCCACCACTGAAAAGTGACTGAAAATCTGTCTGCCCAGAGCGGTCAGCTTGAACTTGAAGCCTCACTACATATAGTACTGTCCGTACTCTAGGAGCTGAATGCTGAACTTCACTTTGGGTGCATATTGCCATAGTGATGATTCCATGGAGAAAGCTTAATGTGGTTCAGTGATAGGAGCAACGTAAACATCAAGGCCACCATATTTATTTTTGTCATCTTTATATATATAAAAATAAAAGTTTGTCTGTTTTTTCTGAATTTCCACTGAAACTTGAGTTATTAACGCATTTCAGACTGGTTTATGATGGTTGCGCGCAAAAACAAAATTTTTGTCTGTTTGTCTGTGTACAACATTGCATGCGCATCACTCGAGAACGGCTGAGTGGATCAACGTAAAATTTGGTACAGATGTCCATCAGAGGCACGAAAGTAATCATTGAAAATACATGCTGAAATGGGCGTAGAAAGACGAGACAAAGCTCATTTTCAGTGTCTCAATGTGAGAAACAAAACTCGGAGACCATACGGGCCCCGAAAACCACATTTTAAGGTCCTAAAACCAACAGTTTTTGAGATATTCCAAGAAAACTAATTTCATTTAATAAACTAATGAAAGAATGCAAGCCGGTAACCATGGCATCACAATCTCAGGAGTCCGTCTATTTCTGTAAGACACAATGCAATTCCATTTATTACATTACTGTGAAGGTTTGCAAACGGCTATCAGGTTATCACGGAACCAACTTAAGCTGTAAAATTCATCAATACGTATATAATGCGCTTAAGGGTGTCAAGGGGTACTCTAGAATTTTTTCACGCGATTTACACGTGCGAGTGTGGTACTGAAGATCTATTATATCCGTATCCCTATATTATTAAATTATTATAATGATTATTATTATATTATGGCGTACAAGGACAAGACAAAACTCATTTTCAGCCCCTCGGTGGCCCGGAGGATACTCCGTCTTAAGGCTCTAAAACCACGTTTCTGACATATTCTCAGAAAACTAATTTCATTTAATAAACTAATACATAGATGACGAGTACAAAAGAAGACCAAATCAGGAGCTATATAGATATACTGAGAAAATCACATATGTGGCCAGGAAGAGACATCCGGCTTTCTACGGACATGTCACGTGGATGAACCCAATAAGACTAACCAACCGGCTTCTCAACTACTGGGGGAATAGAAAGAGCGTGACACCGTCGTTAACAGTAGTTAACAAGGATATCCAAGAACTGAAGATAATGAAAAGTGATATTAGAAGCTGATCACATCTCAGAAAGGTGCTTAAACAGAAGAGTTTTCAGGACAGACCACCCTGTGAGAAAACCGGTATCATCTGGACAAAAGAGAGAAAGGAGAAACATAGCCAGAGAATGCGCAAATATTGGGCAAACATCAAGTCCCTCGCCAAGCTGGAAAGTTGAACGTCGTGGTCCTTAGCTGGCCCATCCGAAAGGAGAAGAATAAGAATAAACTAATGAAGTAATGCAAGCCGGTACCCATGACAACATTATCACAAGAGGTGACATCCAACTTTCCATCTATTTCTGTAAGAAGCAATTTAATAAATTTCTGTGAAAGTTTGCAAATGGCTATCAGGTTATCATGGAATCAAACATAGACTCTAAAATTCAACAATGTGATTAAGGGGGTCAAGGGGTACCCTAGAATTTTTACACGCGCCATATGTTGTACAGAAGGTCTATTATATCTCCAACCAGCAACATTATTTTCAAAAATTGCTGGATTGGAATAGTAATTTTTCAGCTTTTGAGAATTTGGGCCATTGGAGGCTAAAAATCCCGAATGTTCATGTACCTCAAGCCTTAATAATTTATTAAAGGGGTCTTCCTGGGGATGGGGACTTTCCACAACGGTGAGGGTCAGTTTTAATTTGACATATATTGCGTTTCGTCTACGAGGTTTTCAATATTATTTTCACGTCAGGAAGTACACGTTAGGTGAATTTAGTTTGAGAGCACATTTTAACTAATCATATTTTTGTCGACAAACGGGTTCATCGTAAAGATGATTTTGTTTGATACTGTGTGGTTGATATATCTTTATGTGTATGTACGCCTATAATTCATGTTCGGGTGCTTGGAGCATCATAAAATTAGGTATTGTAACCATGAGTCAATACCCCAATCATTTAGAAAAGTCTTCAACGTACTTCTCATAGAAGGGCAGGTATAAGGAACAACTTTTCAAAGTACATGCTAAAATAGGCGAAAAATGGAAATTATCCTAGAAGGACAACCAAAGCATATGTTGTGCTTCTCAATGTGTGACACAAAACTAGAGAGGCTATAAAGGGTCTCTGAAAACCACATTTTATGGCCCTTAAATGAACAGTGTCTGCGATATAAACAGAAAACTAACTTTGTTCTGATAAACATATGAAGGAATGACAAGCCCCTAACCATTGCAACAGTAACTCAATTGATAACATCTGGTTATTAATACCGAAGACCGTTCGAAGAGCGGGTACTTCTACTAGTACTCTCAATATATCTTGAAAATTGTTTAATGATATGCCTTTAAAGACCTATTAACCAATAAGCTGGCACCCAAAAGTCATCTCTTGGTATCAGTATATGGAAAGTAAATTAGACTGTGCATGGGAGCAATTTGAAGGCATCATGGTATTTTCTTTGCATCTCAAGTCAAAGATATATCAAAAAATCGTCCGCTCAGTAGCTTTGTGTGGGGCCAAAATTTGGCCTAATACAAAGATACATGAACTGGCCTTGCACTCAATGGAGATGTGGATGGTAAAATGGTTCTTGGGAATTACATATTAGAAACAAAGATGTCCAAAACCCCCTTGGAATAGCCCCTATAACAGCTGAAATGAGGGAGGTGTGATTACGTTTATATGGACACGTGGCCCGAGCAGATGCAGAGTCTATAGTTAATTGGGCACTACTACCATAGCCAGTTGAACAAAGACCTCAAGGACGACCAAAATAGAGATGTATGGATACTCTAGGTGAGAATATGCTTATTGCATATTCAACCTATAGATGCAGCAATTCACAATAAATGGAGGGTGAGGTGCAGAGTGATGGACCCCAAAACATGATGGGAACAACGCCAGGAAGTAGAAGGAGAAGAAGAAGAAAAATATATATTCTGGGAAAAGTGAAAGTGCATCTCTAAGAGTATAGTCAAATTAGCAGGGATTTCTCCCTGACATGCTGAAAATGTTATGAAACTGGCAAACTATCTTCTTTGTATTTACTCACGAAGATCTTTGAGATAATTTGCTGTTTGATCTCCAGAGCCCTGAAACCTTCAGCCAGTTGCTAGATGTGAACAGTGAGCTACAGAAAATGGAGGTGATATAACAGTTATATTGTTAAGGGTCTTGCAAATATTAATCGAGTGCCTGTAATTCATTCATATAGAGTTGATCGTATAGTGAAGTGAAGGGGACATTAGCATACGAAGAACCGCAAATCAGCTAAGTAGGCCTATACTAAACCACAGTGTCAACTCAGTTATATTTTAAGTGCTTAACCTAACTAACCAACCATAAAAGCTCATCAAGTAAATAAGAAATTTGAAAAGTAATGGTTAATATTAAAACAATCTAGAACACAATCACTTCAATAGTGTGCTACGAGAGAAGTTAATGATTCAACCTGTTGATTGTTATACCCATTTATAGACGGAGCACAAGATCTTCAATTTTTTCATAGTCACAGTTCATTCTCAAGTGCCGAGTTGATCTCTGGCATATTCTGCCATCTGTTGGGCATTACGTAGTACAGTCACACCTCGATAGAACAATATTCATGGGACCATGAAAATGGCATTGTTATAGCAGAGTTATTGTTGTAATGAGGTTTTGTTAACAGTGTCTACTACAGTAGCCTACTGTACCTTAAAGGTCAGTATATACAGTAGTAGGCCTACTTCTCTGATGAGAAATAATAGAATAACGAAAAAGTATAAAATTAATTTGGTAGAGTACCGGTACTGTATTGTATGTACTCTTCATAACAATACAGCTGAAGATACTGAATCAACTTATAAATTAAAGGAAGGTAAAATAAAATGTATGCACTCGTACCTGGTAGGCTTTTTATAGTACATTATGCAACAAGCCTATAATGACAATAATTAAGACACGAGTATGTTTATAGAACGAGCACAGCGAGTTTTATAATTTCCATACGAGTGTCTTAATTACCATTATAGGCGAGTCGCATACGACTGTTTATGTTTGACCATAATTATAACTTTGTTAAGTTATATGTTTTAACATAAATATTCATAAATATCTGTGGGATTCAGTAACTTCAGTTAGTGAACAGAGCGTGCTGGGTGGTTTGCTGACTGAGCAAAGGGCATGCGTGGGTCAAAGAATTTCGAAAGCAGAGACCATTTACTTTGCTTGGCAATGCTATTGTTTACAGCCTGCATGATGTGTAGTGCCGATCAGAACTAGCATTCACTAATACGGTATTGTCACCGAAGTCGTTTGAAAGCAATGCGCTGTGTAAAAATTTGAGTTGGGGATATTAAGATACAGTGCTATTTCTTGTCTCATATTCGCCAGTTTATTTATGCGAACATATGGGACGGTGCGCTTTCCATGCCGGTAATTTAAGTAGAAGGATGCTGTGTTTCTAACTTCTGAACGTGGATTCATAAATTTATTGCATATGTCATAGTATTTTCCTGTTACCGTAAAGGTTCGTGCTGATTTTGTCTTTATGTTTAGGATTGTAACTACAATGGTTGATCCGATATCCAATTTGAACTTTTAAATATTGTAATACATGTCCGACATGTGGGATTTTGAGCGCATGCATGAAGCTATGCTTACCTAATTGGTCAATGAATGAGCTCTGATTGGCTGGAGAAACTGTCTCATAATGAAGAATAGTACTATTATGACCCTCATTATGATACAGTTTTCAGACATATAATATTTACATTTCGATATCGTCGAACATAACATTTTTAGGCATCGGGGCTTTGTTGATCGTCTGATCACCAATGGTGTCAACTTACGTGTCCCTGACGCGTTGCTTCAGAGAAGAACCGTTATCACAGATTGCAAAAATCATGGAAATAAACTGCGTATGATCCCAACATAACATTTCTGTCTGCAACTTGAGCTCAACAATGTACAGACTAGAACAGTTAACACTGGTTCAAACACAGAAGCTCTGTGACTCTTTCTACTTTGCCGCCAAGCAGAGCTCACCTGCGGCTGTACCTTATTCGCTACCTGCTTACCGTCAGCACAGTATGTAGCGTAGCTTCTGAAAATACAGGGCTGAAGGTCAAAAGGTTTAACAAACAATACGTACCATTATGGTCCCGTTCATAGAAGCAAACGATAGTAAGATCCCCCAAACTTCGTCTTCATTATAACAGGGTGTTGCTAAAATTGCTTCATGGTTGTAATGAGGGGTAATTAACATAGTAAATATAGGAAATCAGCCAGAACCATATACAATTATCGCTGTACCCGGCTTTATCGTTGTATCAGTAATCGTTGTACGGAGGTTTAACTGTACTGCTAAATCTCATGCTGTCTTCTTGTAAATCTGTTGAGGTTTTTAGGAATTAATAGCAGGCATACACATGAAGAGAGTGTGGGAAGAAGTGGCGGATCCAGGCCTTGCGGGGCCCTGGGCGATATGATATGGTGGGGCCCACAACAGTAGGAAATTTAAAAATATCAAATCAAATGGAAAGTACCGTAGTTTTGTAATAATAATAATAAAATAAAGAATAGTTACAATCTATTGAATACACTACAGTACATTTCTTTAATAATATGAAAGAAACCTGTAAGTCCCCTTGAAGAAGATTATCTAAACTATGAAATATTGAAATATTACTTTGCCACTTTTTTCCGGATGAAGTCTCATATTATTTCACTGAAATCTAAACTTGCTAAACGGTCAAGGGAGGTCATAGCTCATGCTGAGCTTCTATGCCCAAGATAGCGGGTTCAAACCCGGCCGAAGCCGTTGGATTTTTTAAGAGCGTTAAAAATCCCTCAGTATGCCTTCCTTCGCTGGGGAAGTAAAGCCGGCGGTCCCATGTCATAGATTTATGGCATGTTAAAGAACCTTCCACTAATTGCACCTGTGTGAAGCTAAATTGGATAGGTTATTGTAAACAACGCTCTTAGGTTTCTAAGTTGGTTGCCAAGAGCCGACTGCGGTGGCGTCTAGCAGCTAAGTTGTGAACTTAGCCTAGTAGTCGTTGACGGTGGCGCTTGGCGGCAAAAGTAGGAACTATTTGAAAAATTCTAAGTTGCAGTACTTAAATTAAAAAAAACAGATAACACACACTAATACAGTCATCACAATTAACACCGGTTATCAGACAGATTCTACACACACCCAAAGTACACGGGGCTACATGACCGCGTTGTCGCAGCCCCTAAACTTAAGAACCAACCAACCGAGGTCATAGCTGCACTGAAAAAAAAAAAAAAAAAAATTACGAGCCTTACAGTAGTCACATATGATGTGTAACATCTGACATAGAAGAAACCTCACGTGAAATTGTTGATACTCCGGTATTTTATACTATTATTGGCACAAACATTAATCTATTGTAAAAGGGAATGTTTTACAGATATTGTAGTTTATAATACGGAACTCATTTAATTAGATGATTTGTAGCTTTCACCAGCACTAGCCTAAATAAAGAATACGATATGGATCAACTAGATTAATAGACACGACATCGCTCATAACCTTAAATTCCTTATAAACAGGTCCTCTTGATTCACAGACCAACATGTAATTTCATATGGATTCTGTTAAAATGAGTCCTACTGATATGATAAATATCGTTTAAAATGATAATCTGGCAAAAATATCTCCCCGCCCAGGATTCGAACCAAAGATCTCTAGATTCACAGTCATAGGCTAAGCAATAACCCCACGGCTATTTCGACTATGCAAATATTGTGCACTAGATGGTGACTTATTTCCACGTTCCAATAATACTGCATTACGGAATTAAGTTTCATTTATATTTTGCTTGTTTCGATAATATTCCTGAGTGACATTGAGTTTAAAATGCCTTATGCCAATGCAATGCCGACTACTTACAATGTTTGATATTAAGGCATTTTACCATTTAAATACTGATACGAAGACTTCGAACATGTACCATGTCATTTGTTTAAATCACTTGACACCAGAGTTCGCATGAACGTTTTCCGTTCAGTATGTCATATACATTCCACATGGCCGAGAGTGAGTCATGGTATCAATTTTAGACACCGCGCGCTGATTGTTTCTCTTACCAGTGCCAGCTCGATCGATCGATCGAGTTGGCAGTGCGTCTTATACTTCCGTTTGATCCACCACTGCCAGCTAGGGCACACTTCCATTCGATCGATCGAGCAGGCAGTGCATACTTCCGTTGTCCACCACTGCCAGCTAGTACACTTCCGTTTGATCAATCGAGCGGGCAGTGCATACTTCCGTTTGATCCACCACTGCCAGCTCGATCGTTCCGATCCACTTAAGTCCCCAATTTTCAAAATCACTCCCACAAAGCTATCCAGCAACCGAGCGGAAAGATGTTACACATCAAAAAGAATTATAAATTAGTTTGAAAAGTTTGAAAAGTATAATTAATTAATTAATTAAATTTTAAAACATCCATGGCGCTGGGCCCCAGTACTGCGGGGCCCTGGGCGGTCGCCCTTCTCACCCTCCCCTAGATCTGCCCCTGGCAAAAAGTATTACTTGCTTACTGATTTTAGGAAATAATTTTCTTTTGGGTCCTTCACCTGGTATGGAGATAATGCAAGCATGGGAACAAAAATTTAAATTTAGATTTGCCTCAAAATCAGATAAGTTAAAAATTATGGGTTCTACATTCTTTTTACATGAGGATGAAGAAACTCAGCAATGGAGTTGCAAACAGCTAAGTGGTAACTCAGCACTTAAAAGGTTACAAGTGTTTCACATAAAACACATAAGAAATGCAACACCATAGAAGTTTTTATTTATTTAGCGTATGGCTTTTAGTGCCGGGAGTGTCTGAGGACATGTTCAGTTCGCCAGAGTTTGTAGCTGCATCCTTACGGACACCCATGGGGTGAGATATAAGTACCGTCGCATGTGGATGAGATGAAATGAATGAAGATAAATGGAACTGGGCAAGTTCAATTTCAAGTTGTTAAAACTTTGGCTACCAGACGTCACTGACACCCAGCGGCGAACGTTGGAACTTGATATAGTGTTTCTAGCCAAATAACCTACAAATTTAGCTACATACTACAAATTGTAGTGGTAGGTTCTTTTTTATGCCATAAATCCGACATGGGCCCGCTGGCTTTCTTCGTCTTTGAAGGAAGGCATACTGAAGGAATTTAACGCTCTTAAAAAATCCAACAACTTCTACCAGGTTTGAACCCACGATCTTGGGCATAGCAGTTCAACATGTTACCGACTACGCCACCGAAGCCTCTATAGGAGACTGATAGACTAACAGAATAGAAAACTATACAGTAGAGTCCTGCTATTCCGAAAATCCACCTTGAAAACAGGAGAAATCAAGATGACGTTAATTTTTTCATGTTAAAACGTAGGTTGCATGTATTGTTATACTGTACAAGGAAGTTGAATAAATGCTATTAGAGAATACAGGTCAACAAATTTACAATAAGTGCACACAGCTCATCATACTTTGCTAGAGTAAACACTGACCTGATAGATAGGACTAGACCGAGCTCACTGCAGTGAGTCATGTGTATGGAATGCGGGACGAGACTACTCTCTTCCAATTTTCACTGAGCCTGTTCACGGGCTGATCAATACTGTGTAGAGCTGACACTAGCAGATATCCCGACACTTAATTTATGCCTGAACAAGTCAATACGCTAATGAAATCCGCCTATTCCGAAATTCCTGCTAAACCGAACATGGTTCGGTCCCAAATAGTTTGCAATTGTGGGACTTTACTGTAACTGGTTAAAATATATGACTCGTTACAAAATTTAATTAAAAACTTGTGTAGCTTAACACTTTGACTGCCATGTGTATCTATTTGATACAGGTTCAAGGATCTGGTTGAGGCTCCTGTATCACCCGAATACACGCTTTCCACTGACGTAGCATGAATATACGACCTTGGGTGGGCTCGTGGTGTAGCAATTTGCAGTCACCATTGAGACTTTCTCTTGCTAGATGGCAGAAATATTACTTTTCAGTTTCAAGATTTTGTAGATGCAGTCTTGTGTATTCTCCCACTAGATGGCAGGAATATCACTTCACTATTTTGCATGTATACATTTTTGAAAAGGTTGTATATGGCATTAAATTGTAGTTTTTGTCGTAATAAACATTACTTTGACGGTAGAGAAGCGTATTTTATGTATAAATAATACACACATGGCCAGCTAGTGTCAAGTTTATGGAAAATCACATTACCAAGCCATGTGCATCAGTGTGATACACGCCCTTATTTGAAATTGATATGGGATACAAATTGAAGAAATCTAATTCTTCACTTTTAATTAAGATACAAGTCTACAAAAAAATTAAAAAACTTGCATGGCTTGGTAATGCAACTTGTGATATTAGGCGTGGCAGTCAAAGGGTTAATATATTGTAAATACTGTTGTACATAAGTGTTATATACATGTCTGCTGAACCTAAATTAAGCCTAAGTGAACGGTATCTGATGATGTTTGCTTGAGAATCAAAGCTATCATCCAATTTTAGCCCCCCATTCTTTTGAGAAGTGTTATATTAAGTGTATAAATAAGTAATGTAATTAATTTCAGGCACTAGGAAATTAATTGTAACTATCTGCCCAATCTAATTGGATACACTCATGTTGACCACCTGAAAGCTTCTACAAATCGATTAATTAGGCAACACTAAAAACTGGCTTCTAATATTTCAATATAGGCTACAGTTGAAACTGGTTTATACGTAAGCCAGTTGTACGAAGTCCTAGTTTGTGTGTAGGTTTACTTAAAATACAATACATATAATAACAAGAGTAATTAACATTCTTTTATACCATTTGTATTGGCAGGGTTGGAATCCCATTTTTCTGGAAGACATTTTATATTCAGTTATAAGATTTTCTTAACACTGTTTATCATCAATACAACATGGCTTCTACCATGAGGAGCCATCATTGAAACTCATGAGCACATTCAAAATGGTCTGACATATACGGTAGGTGGATAAATTAAATGGTATTCAGTAACTCTGTTCCCTTATGAAAATCACAATAATTTTACAAATATCTATATTTAAATCTCTTTCTAATCATTAAATGACACCTACCTGCCCCAGTCTCGCAGGGGAGCAATTATGAATTAACGGCTACTTTTAACTGAGGACTTAAAAGTCCTTTGTAGATGACATTAGTGTGCTCTTTAAGAGTCCAATATACTAGGACTTATATTCACTTTTCCTATTGGCATAGTGGGTTACCATCATCATCATCGTCATTTTTAATTTTCAGTTTCCTGGGTGTGGGTGGTAAACAAGCACTCTCCATTTCTTCCAACCATGGTACACCATTTGTTCTTGGACATTGTTCCAGTTAAAACTGTTCTTCTCCACCTCTGACCATACTATCTCCATCCACCGTCTCCTGGTCTTCCCCTTGGTCTTTTTTTTGTCTTATGTCCACTTTGAAGTATTTCCTAGCTGTTCTTGTGTTACCATAGATAAAAAATTCATTGTAAACTACTAAACCAAGAAAACTGGATTAACTCTTATTACAAAACTATGAATAGGTTCTATCTGAATTATAAATACAGTACATTCCAAACAATGCAACAAATTGTTCACAGACTGAATGAAATTAACAACAAAACTTCCAACACATTCACACTTCTCCCAGTCTCACCACAACTGCTATTTGTTACTATGCAGCTGACCCATGATGGTGATGGAGAGACTCGCCTACTTGCTCGCTACTCACTTGCACTGAAGCTGGTTATTTACATTTCCTTAATATGCTGTTTAGCTCCATGCATAATATTATCTCTATTTTTTATTAAAGTGCTCTTAGCAGGCACCTATGTCCTGAGGGCAACTCTCCTGAAAGATTTTGACTTCCTAACCTAAAGGATTCCAAACAGACTGGTATTCAGAATGTGAGACTGCATCAACCAGTTTGCCAGTATATTGGAGCTCAGTCAACATCATACCTGGACAGAATACAAATCTTGAAGAAGTCAGCCTTCCCTAAATCAACAGTATACTGGAACTCACCAGATCTGCTTGTTTATAAACCACATTCAGTGCTCAACATCCTTCATGCTTGCCTGGATTCATGGAGTGAACCCATCCCATGATTGGTGGTCCAGGGTTGCAGGAAGAGTGCCTGTATAGATAAACTGTAATTCACGGCTACAGAGCATCCACCACCCAATGCATTTTGTGGCAGCGATGTCAGGTGGGCATAGTTGAAGTTTGATGTCCAGGATTGAGAGATTATGACCTGGGAAATGATGCTTATCAAAGGAAAGATTTGAAGCCCACCATCGTCAGCTATAGGTATATTTTCTGCACCATCCAGCAGTCGATTTGTGTGCTTTTGACACCTCTGGTGCATGTGATGTGATGAGTGAGCATTCCAAAAAAAAAAAAAAATGTACATTAGAACCTCAGCTACATGTTTTTCAAAAATGTATATGTGAGAAAAATGTACAAGTGAAACTTAGCACATAATACAATGTTTGAGTAGAATCTTGCTGTATTGGTTTGATGAAATTGATAATATAGATTTACTTTGCAAACTTTTGTGGCCAGAGTTAATGCTGTAGTGTCCTGGGTTGTTTTGCTTTGTCTGAGTTGCTTTGTCGCTGGTATTTCATCATCGTTACAGTAGAATAGTTAACCTTTTCTACTCTGTATCATGTGATATTATTTACTCCTTCTCCCAGATCCATGTACGAAATAGAAGTTTCATTTTGCCATGTAAGTTTGTTAAGCCGTCATTGAAACAATGTTAAGGAGATCTTCTATGAAATACATTTCCACAAGACATCTGCCTGGTATTCTGGGAGACCACTAGGTATCATTGATATCTGGTGGCGAAAGTTGGAACTACTTGAAATTGAACGGAATGTGTAGCTCACCCTTTAGGGTATCCGCTGGAAGCAGCTACAGACTCAGGCGAGCCGAACATGTCCTCGGACACTCCCGGCACTAAAAGCCATACGATAAATAAATAAATAAATCTGGGAGACCATAAAGATCCAGAATAACATATACAAGGTACATTGTTGGCTCTACGATATTCTGTACATCACAATACACCTTATAAATATAAAATTTCTTCAAGAAAAACGGGACGCCAACCCTGTCAATACAAACTGTTAAAAATTTGTTAATTACTCTTATTATTACATGTTTTCAGATTGCAAGAACCCCTTCATCCAATACAGGAAGAATAATAAAGAATTTAAAAACCATGGCAGAATGGCTGGTAGGTGATCTGTCATTCGTATTTATTTAGTAGTGTCGGACAGAGCAGGGAACCCCTTGATGCTTGTGGCTGGCTGGAGCTGTTTCTGGAAGACAACTTAATGCCATTTTCCAGGCATTGGAGAGATGTACACCCTGAATAGCCAAGCATCTCTATAATTTCAACCATGACCAGGGTTTACAAATCTCCAATGCCTGAAAAATGGCATTAAATTGTCTTCCGGAAAAACTCCAGCCAGCCACAAGCAGCAAGAGGTCCCCTACGTGGTCTGACACTACAGAATAAATACGAGGGACAGGTTGCCTCTTGCCTGCCATTCTACCATGACTAAACCTGCTGTAATGTTGACAAAACTTCTCAATTTTAACTTCCTTAAGGTAGCTTTTTCTTGAGTGGACAGTCATCAGTTTATTGACATTCTGGAGACAGAAATTCCACACCGATCTATTACAGTTTGAACACATCTCTTTGAAGTTGGGCAGACGTAATCATTCTTCATGATGTCGATTGGGACTTAAAATGCATTCCAGTCGGGATTGTATCTGGTGGTGAAGTCTTGGCCAATAAGATGTGACAGACAAGCGGTTTTGTAATGCTTCATTCTGGTGATATAGGCAAACATATCATAGATCTTTCTACTTGTTTTAATATATCAGAAATGCTTTCATTTTATTTCTTTATTTCATGTCTCACAAAATGGGTAGATGGTAATGAACTAAGAATGAACCTGCGGAAGACAGAACTTATGTTTTTCAGGATAGGAGGACGTTTACCGAGGGAAGACTACATTGTCTGCGGAGAAAATACACTAGTACCTGAAAACCAGTTAAGATATCTTAGGATCACACTACAAGTAACCGGGACAACTTTCTTGGTGCATATAAAGGATAGATTAGCTGCTGCACTTCGAAGTATAAGTGACATCAGACACCTACAAAGAATGTCACTGAAGACAGCCATGGAACTCTTCCAAGTCAAAATGCTACCAACACTCACATACAGATTAGAATTGATTTGGCAATTCCTGTCATGTAGACAGCTAAAAGAACTGGACAGCATGAAACCGAAACACCTCAAGAGGGTTCTAGGGGTATCGAAATATGCTCGATCCTGGTACGTATATGTCTTAGCCAGGCGCGGATCTAGAGTTTGGTTTTGGGGGGGGTCAGAGAATCGATCTAGAGTTTGGCTTGGGGGGGGGGGGGGGGCGGTGGAGGGGGGGGGGGGTCAGAGAATCGAAATTGTTAAGAAAAATGGTATCACTAAAAACGCAATCACAAAATAACCAAACGTACAAAACCAGACCAATTTTTTTGCAAGCTTCATGGATAGAAATTTGATGCGTTTAGCGCACCAAAAATATTCGTACAAATTGCAACGGCGTGTTTTGCGACTTTTACATCGAGCTTCGAGAAAAGGATCAAGGTACGTAACAGTTTCGGCAAGTCGAGTTGGTACCGACAAAGGGAGAAAGTCACAGCTTAAATTGCCAACCAAGCTTGCAGTTTGGACGTCGGCAAAAATTTTTGGTGCGAAAAAAGCCCCAGTTTCCTATCCGTGCATTGCTGCACATTCATCGTGACATCACTATAAACATCGATTAGGTAATCACAAGGTTTGCTAAACAAAATAGACGAGTTGATTTTGTTGTATAACTAATAGTTTTTATACAAGAGGTTAGAAGTTGTAAATATGTACAGTTGTAACAGAACATAATAATTCCAATAAAGATAATTCAGTATTGAATAAAATGAAAAAAAACTGTTTTTCAGTTAAAATTCGTTAAGTTTTATTTGTCTGGTAATTGTGTTTTCGTTTTTTGAGTTTGCAAAAAAAGTTGGTCTCCGTTTGGGGGGGGGGTCATGACCCCCGTGACCCCCCCCCCCCCCCCCTTGAATCCGCGCCTGGTCTTAGCCTGGGAAACCTTTCTGATAGGAGACCTAAGACTGCAAATGCATCTGCAGCATACTCCAGCATACAAAGAACTGTTACAAGAGCTACGAGAAAAAAGGTACTCGACTCAATGATCAACAAGGATTGGATGAGAGAGGAATACGAGTTGAGACACCTAAAGACACGCTTTGCAATACACGATTTTCATCATCGATATTACAATCAGTGGGCAACGACAAGTCGAGTTAACTGTTGCGATAGGACTTACTTGGGCTATAAAGGTACAACAAACAAAAGAACCCTCGGGTACTTTGGTTCACGCAGCTCACTTCGGTTCGTCCCGATCTTCCCCGACAATACGGGATCAAGGACTGTGTGGTTGGCTGAGCTGCCGTCACATACCGTACTGTAAATACCTGCTGCCAGCTGTTCGATTGAGGTTATACCTTCATTAATGCTGAAAACGCAATGCAATTAAAAGAACGAAAGTAAATGTAGAGTGACCGAAAGTATTAAGCGTGGAGTTAAATGAAAATACAGTATTTACGATTCCCTAGTTCTAAATTACTGTTTGTTTTAAAGAAATATACTGTTCTAATAAGCATACACACACAGAGGCTATAATATCAACAACACGAAACAATGCATCAGGTGTAGAAAACTGCAGACGACCCTTGGCCATAGACGTCTTCCTTTCCGCTATTATACGCTTCACTAATGACTTTGAAACACCCGTTGTTTCACTTGTTGAAGCCACAACATTATAATTGAGTTTATGAACAGTTTTCTGTTCTCGTAGGTGAGCAGTTACGTTATTGTCTTCTCTAGCTTGTCCCCTTAATGGTCGTCCAGATTTGCTACCAGACTTCAAAGTAGAAGCCATAACGAAACTCAAATGAAACTATTACTAGAATAGCATAGTACACAACACTACATACATAAACACATTTATCAATAAAGTACATGCTACACGACAAGGGATTATAGGACTACAATAAAGAAAACATATATAAAACTGAGAAAACAATAAGAGCGCGAAAATGGATTGGCAACGAAGCTCTTGTCAGCGCGTCTCCGCAGTGTGCTCGGTACGACGGCCAGACAGCATGTGACCCCCTCCACCGCTCCTCTGTGACATCGCACATCCACTCGGAGTGAATGAGCGGGGAAGTGAGCTTTGCACAGGTTCTTTTGATCGTTGCAGGTCTATAGTATCTCTGTCACACCCTCTACTATTGAGATCTGGTCATTGCTCAGGCCTGGCAGCAACCACATTGGGATTGTTCAGGTACTGTTGGCGTGCTTCGCTTTCGCAAACAGTTCACAATACTACAATAATAATAATGTTATTGGTTTTCCGTCCTTGTTAACTACTGAGGCTTTTAGAGACGCCGGGGTGCCGGAATTTTGCCCCGAAGGGGATCTTTAACGTGCCAGTATATCTACTGACACGGCTCCCTCACATTTGCGCACCCTCAAATGCCAACTGACTGAACCGGGGTTCAATCCTCCTATCTTGAGCTCAGCAGGCGAGAACGTTACTGCTGAGCCAACAGTACTACAAGATTTCCTGAATTATTCATCATCATCATCATCATCATCATCATTTCCCCTTATCCAGCTCCTGCCGGGTCGGGGTATTTATGGCACTTCTCCACTTTCCTCTTTCCTTCCACCATTCTTCTTCCACGATCTTGTCCCAGTCCAGATTTCTTTTTCTTACGCTGTTCTTAACTGAATCAATCCACCTTGTTCTAGGTCTTCCTCTTGCTCTCTTACCCTTGCACTTTGCCTCCAGCATCTGTCTTAGTATTCTATTTTCCTCCATCCTCTTTACATGTCCAAACCACCTTAGTTTATTCTTCTCAATTCTCTCATTTAGTTTTCCCATCCCAACTTCCTTCCTAACATCTTCATTCCTCACTCTGTCTTTCCTTGTCTTTCCTATCATACTTCTTAGGAATTTCATTTCACTGGCTTGGATTCTACTCTCTTGCCTGCTTGTCAGATCCAAGTCTCAGCTGCATAAGTTAATAAGGGAACATAGTGCACTTTATACATTACCTCCTTGTTTTTCCTTGGTACTTCCTTATCCCAAACAAGTTTTCTTACACTTTGATAGAATGCATTGCTCTGCTGTACCCTCCTGCCAATCTCCATGTCCAACCTACCAGTTTGCATCAATTCACTTCCTAGGTATTTGAACTTGTCCACAATTTGCAAACTCTGACTTCCAATTTTCACAGTGCCCTTTCCTTGTCTTTCCCCTCTTGTCATCACCATGGTCTTGCTTTTCTCTATACTGATTTTCAGGCCGTACTTCTGAATATTTTCGTTCAGTGCATCTAGTCGTTTTTGCACTTCTTCGGTGTTCCTTCCCCAGACCACAATATCATCTGCAAATAACAGTAACTTCATTTCTTTATGTCCATATGCTTCCTTTGTTTCCTTTACAATTTCATCCATCACCATTATGAACAAGAGGGGTGACAGCACACTCCCCTGTCTTAGTCCAGTCTTGTTCCTAAACCAATCTGTCTTTCCAACTGGGGTCAGTACCCTGCTAACACAGTTGTTGTACATTGCTTGCACCATTTCCAACATTTCTCTTCCCAGTCTCTTCTTAACCATGGTTTCCCATTCCTTCTCTCTGGGGACACTATCATATGCCTTTTCTAGATCTATGAAAGTCATGAACAAATCCTCTCCATATTCCCAGTTCTTTTCCATCACCTGCCTCAAGCTAAAGATTAGGTCCACTGTGGATCTTCCACTCCTGAAGCCATACTGTTCCTCTTGCAACTCTCCTTCCACCTTTCTTCTCATTCTTCTTTCTAATATCCTTTCCAGTGATTTTACTATCTGTGATATGAGGGTGATCCCTCTATAGTTATCACACACCTTCTTGTCCCTCTTCTTAATCACTGGTATTATTAGCCCTTTCTCCCAGTCTTCTGGTACACATTTCCGTTTCCACACACACTTTAGCAGTCGATACAACCATTGCATACCAACAGGTCCAGCAGCCTTTATCATTTCTACACTGATTTCATCCACCTCTGTTGCTTTTCCCATCTTCATTTTCTGTACTGCTAATTCCACCTCCAGCATTGTTATATCATCTTCTGTTATAGAGTCGTCAGGTTGTGTCACTTCCATCTCACCAGTACAATTGCTCACATTCAATAGCTTATCGAAATACTCCTTCCATCGTCCCTTTATCTCTTCTGGGTGTGTTAACAACTCTCCATCTTCCTTTTTCACTAGCTTTGTAGTAACTCTTTCTTTCCTCTTACTTTTTAGAAGTCCATACAGCATCCTTTTACTGCCACTTACATCTGTTTCCATTCTTCGTGTAAATTCTTCCCAACTTTTCTTCTTTTCTTCTCCTACCACTTTCTTACACCTCCGTTTGCTGTCGTGATACTTCCTTTTGCTTTCTTCTGTTTGATCTCGGTTCCATTCTTTCCATGCAGACTTCATTTCTTTCACTGCTTTCCTCACTTCCTCATTCGACCACGGTGTCTCCTTCTCTTTCACTCTTGTTGACGTCCTACCACAAGCACTCTCTGCTGCACCAACAAATGCCTTTTTAAAGTGGGACCATTCCTCTTCTATGTTTTCCACTTCAGTAACTGGGATTTGTTGCTTCAATCTCTCCTGAAAATCTTCCTGTACAGTTTTGTCTTTCAATTTCCATACTTTTATTTTACTTTCTCTGATCTTCTTTAGGTTTTCCAATTTTTCCCATCTAAATTTTGCCACCACAGCTCTGTGGTCCCCATCAAATACTTCTCCTGATAAAGCTGTCACATCTATCAGCTTTTTGCGATTAGTCCTTTCCACCAGAAAGTAGTCAATTACTGATTTTGTTCTTCTATCGCCCCAACCATATCTCATAATTTTCCTGCTGTTTTTCTTCCGAAACCATGAATTACCCACTATCAGTCCATTCCTTTCACAAAAGTTTACAAGTTCCTCTCCTTCCCGGTTCTTTTTCCCATATCCATATGGTCCAATGACTTCTTCCTTTCCTTGTCTCTCGTTTCCGACTTGTGCATTCATATCTCCCATGATCACCACTTCTACATCTGAAATTACTCTTTCTACATCCTCCAGGAATACTTCAATATCTTCTTCTCTGTTTCCAGTCTGTGGTGCATTCACTTGTATGAAATCCATCACGTAATTTTTCATCTTCATTCTAATTTTCATTATTCTGTCACTCACACACTCGACCACTTCAACATACTCCTCCAGTTGTTTCGAGGTTATCAGTCCCATGCCATTTTTTGCCTCTTGGCCACCACTCCAGTATAATGTATATCCTTTCCTCAATTTCTTCCTTCCTTTACCTTTCCATTTCACTTCACTCAGCCCCATCAATCCAACATTCTCCCTCTCCATGAAGTCTATCACCTCCTCCACCTTGCCTGTCAGGGTCATGACATTCATGATTCCCACTTAAATTTCGGTTACTAGTCGCCCATTTCTCACAGTTCCCCCAGTACCAAAAGAACTGCGCGTCGCCTGCAGGGTACACCCTAACCTTCTCCGAATCATTTGAAGTGCCATTTCCATTTTAGGCTATTATTACGATGGTGTCGCCACTCCCAAAGGCATTTTATGAAGCTACTGTCAGCTATTATACAGGCTGTCCCTAACATGGGAAACAGATGCCCTTGCAGCCGCCCCTAACCTGGGTAACAGACGCTGCCGATTGATGCTGTACTCATACTATTCCCTGAGTACTGGGTTGCCTCTTCCGCAATCTCCGCCGTTCCGAAGTCCATCTTCTCCGCTGCAGATTCCGTTGAGGTCTTCGCACGTAACCCTGTGCACGGGGCCTATGTTTTACCGCATAGGATTGGGTTCTCACCAGAACTTAGCCGGTACTGCAGTTCCATGGTATATTACAGTACCGTTGCCCACCCCCGCGACGTGGACGCGCCTGGCAAGAATTATCCATGTAGCCAATTAGGATTGACTCATGGACCGGGTTAAGGAGCTGTCTAAATCCAGCCTCCAAGGCTGAATTATTAAAGAATAACAATATGAACTCCTATGCATCTAAGAGGAAATGTACAGCATTTCATTGGTAACAAATACTGTATTATTATTATTGTATTTGATTTTTTGAAACAATCTGGTTATTGTGCAACACTGCAACCTTATTACCAGCCGCTACTGGATAACATGGAAATGGAAACATATGCGAGTCAAGCCTACAAATATTAGAATATAAATAAGAACATTTAACTCAGCCCCTCGGCCCAGGGCTTGTGCTGTAACTGTGTTCACCTGCGCAACTCTTGGCTGACACATCCACGTCGTGGGGGGGCGGGCAACACTGAATTACAGTGGCTGAGTGCAGTCAGGGACCGAGCTGGGGTGGTATATCCCCGAGCTAGCAGGTCTCGAACACCAGAGTCAAGTGGACGGGATTGTCCATACAGGAGAAGGGAGATAACCCTGTAAAAATCTGATAAGTCCAGGGACTATGAGGAGGCAGCCCTCCACTGGACTAAGGCGCAGTGGGCCAACAACTCACTAGCCCGACAATCCAAAGTTAAAAGAAATCAAAAGGAGAAAACCGGCCTGTTTAAAAAGCAAAACAGCTGATCAGAGACAGGAGGGCTTGGCGCTCCTTTTGTAAAACCCCGACACCGACGGGTAGAAGAGGATTCAACGAAGTAAGTATTTAACTCAAGTTAATTTTAATGGAGAAAGTTTGAAAATTTTACTATAGATGTATAAATTAGTGTACTTGTTGACAAGTCGCAATCTTGAGTACACTCAAGGCCATGATTCAGATGCATACCACAATATTTCAGCAATGCTGAATGGCAGCTACTCACTGATGGCAACCAGATATTGTATCCTCCACCAGTACTAAAGATTTTCATTCCTTGCGGGTTTGTATCTCAAGGTGCAGGCAATATCAATCCTTCACAATTTGAGTGATTCGAACAGTCCATATGTACGGTCAGTCAGTGTGATATATTTATTGCTGCGTTTTGGGTAATTTGGCATTGCTGCTTCTGCCTGCTAACTTTTTAAATATTCTTTTTTAAAATTATATGTGATATGTATGTGATAATAAGATTCCTGTACAGCTGAACTCAAAAGTATATCACACTGTGATCAGACATGTAGCATTGTATGGAACTGAATGTTGGCCAGTAACCAACAGATGTGAGCAAGTGCTGCACTCCATAGAGATGAGAATGCTGCACTGGTCCATTGGCCTAACAAGACTGGATCATGTCACCAATGTCCATGTAAGAGGCACCCTTGGTGTCGCACCGATCCCTGACAAGATGCTGAAAGCTCGTCTGCGTTGGTACGGACATGTACTATGGAGTTGCGAGGACACCGTGGCAAAAAGAGCACTACAACTGGATGTAGTAGGCAAGCGACAACAAGGAAGGCCCAAGAAGCGGTGGCTTGACCAAATAAAGGAGGACATGAGAGCAGCCAATGTTGAGGAGAAAGACTCTGCAGACTGTGCAAGATGGAGCCAATTGTGCAGAAGAGCCAACCCTGCTCTGCGGGACAAAGGCTAGAAGAAGAAGAAGATTATATGGCCTCCGTCACCTGGTGTTCATCATTTGAGTTGGTGTCATTTAAACAAAGACAGAACAAGTGAGCAGCTCATGAAGATTGCTCATACTCGCAGACCCAGTACAAGCAAGCCATTTGTTCACTTGTTGTAGCGGATAGTACAGCCTTCTTCCCACACTGCTCTGTCTGTCTCCAGACAGCGATGGATTTAGGACAGTTGAGACCACATGCATTTCATTGCTACAGTATTGTTAAGAAGTTTTGAGTAGGTGAACGAGGAAGAGGAGGGAGACTTGTACACGTGGAGGGGAATGTCGGCTGTTTGCTCCCAAGCCTGCTCGTGAGTAACCAAGAGTGTTCTTGCTCAATGGGCCAGGTTTAGGTGATCCACATACTCTCCAATTTTGACATTCTGCTTACACTGCCACCTAGCAATGAAATCTGAACTTTATTGTGTAACCTGTCACTGAGATTTAATAATTTTGTTTTAATCAGCAAACATATGAGAAATCTTTTATGAGCCTTCATCATATGACTTGGGAGTGTCTTGAATAATCCACCAAAGTTTTAACTTGGACATTGGTTTGGCTAAGTTGCATTATGCAACATAGAAATCTGGGCAGACTCTGTTGCCTATCCTCCTCCATCCTCGCTTGGAACTAGCACAACGATTCCATAGCATTTTCTTGTACCGTGATGAAAGGTAATATCATTATCAATCGTTACCATGACAGGAAAGACCATTAAATATGGCAACATATGCCTATTAGTTGTATTCCTTCCTTATGGAGGGTGTTAGAGGGTGAGAATTTCAAATCCAGCAATCTTCACTCTTCATGATTTTGCCACAGAAACTAAAATCTGTTACACTAATTTCCCTTCATCTTGAAAGTGTAACTTCTACTTCTAATAATTATTTGGACCAATAGGCACACATTTTCTGGTTCAGTTTTGAAATATACCCTGTTCTTCTTCTTTTCCACAGTGTTTGTCCCGTGCAATGATGGGGTCAGCTACTCTGTTTTTTTCTTGCCACTCTTGACACAATCGTATGCTTGACCTGGGCGGAGACCAGCAATCTTCAAGTCTGTATGAAGACCACACAGCCATTTTCCTTCTACTTCCAGCTGCAATCCACTTCTAGCAATTGTGTCATTCTTTGCGCATAGTACGTGTTCATACCACCATAGACGACTCTCCCTAATCTTTTCTGTGATTACTGCCACTCAATATATCCTGCATCCTTCGGCATTAGCAACATGGTAATGCAGTGTTTGACTGGAGATCCAATGAAGTATCCTTGTTTCTATTGCAGCTAGACATGCTCTGCCTCCTTTGTAACAGGCCAGAATTCAGGATCATATAAGGCAATTGGGCAGATGACAGATCGATATAATTTTGACTTGAGGCGGTCTGGGATTTTCTTATCACAGAGCACACCAGTCATCATCCGCCACTTCAGTAATGCACTGCTTACCCAGTTGGTTATCTCAGGTTTAAGACCTCTATCAACGATGACTGACAAGCCAAGATACTAGAAATTCATCACCTTTGCTAAGTCAGCACTGTTTGGATCTATGGACATGTGCTTGGTCTATCCTACATTTAACCATAGTCCAAAATCTGCAAGGCATTCTTTCCATGCTTGGAGTAGCAGTTTGAGGTTCCTTTTATCCTCATAGGCCAACAAAACATCATCAGCATACACCAATATCCAGGGAGGCAATCTCTAAAGGTCGTTAGTGATTGTGTTTATGACTACGATGAACAAGAGTGGCAATAATGTGGATCCTCGGTGCACACCAACAGTTAAGGTGAAATCACCTGATAATCCAGCAGCTGATCATACACAACTTTTGATAGAGATGCTTGACACATTCTACCAACTCTTCAGTAAACCTGCCTGCGAGTCAGAGGATGTGAATTTGCTCCTGCTCATGCAGTTGGTTCTAACAGCCTTGACTGTAAAAGTCTATTTTGAAGAGTGCAGATCAGGAGAGAAGACCAGATCAGGTCAAGTGGCATGCTGTCAGATGCCTTTCCCAGATCAAGGAAGGTAAGATATAGGTATTTTGAATCTCACAGTGCTTCTCGGTGAGCAAGCGAGTGGTACGGATGGCATCGCCTCTTTCACATTCCTTATCAAAACCGCACTGGTTGATGTTCAAGTTAACAATTTGGTGGATCCTCTTCGTCAAATATTTGCTTGAAGATCTTCATTTTGGGATTATTCTTAATATTGTTTATATTTTTAGCCTATTTTCATTTATGAAAGAGAAGGCTTATGAGATCACGTTTTGTCCATGTGTGTGTGTGCGTATGCGTATTGTGTGTGTCCCCCCTAATAAAATCTAAATGGGTGGAGCAATTTCAATGAAACTACTTGAGGTTATAGCACCATTTTGGCCAACTCCTATCGTACCCTTCAAATATTAATACGTCTCACCAATCCAACATGGCGGATTTCACCGGCGTTCTATATCTCCGGAACTATTACTGATATCACCCTGACATTTTGTACAGTGATAAAGGGCACTGCTAGAAAATCACCTATGAGACTTTCAAAAACCTGTTAAGTACAAAACGAGCATGGCGGCCAAGCGAATTTGAAACTTAGACTTTTGTCGTGATTTATCCATCCAAATGCAGTAAAACTTGTACAGCAAATGTTTATACACTTTGTAATGCACTGGCATCTAAGTTAGTTCAATTGTTTACATAACATCAAGATGGCGGCTGTGCGAAATATTTCAACGGCATTCTATATCTCCAAAACTATCACAGATATCACCCTGTAATTTTATTTGGTGTTAGGGGCACTACTACAAGTTTATCTATGTAACTTTCACAAACCTGTAAAGTACGGTACAAAACGAACATGGTGACCAAGCAAAGACTTTTCTAGCGATTTAACCATCTGAGCGCAGTGAAATATGGTACAATAAATGCTTATACACACTGTAATGCACTGGCATCTAATTTAGATCAATTGTTTGCATAACCTCAAAATGGGGGCTGTGCAAAATTTTAAAATTAAGTTTTTGTTTCTTGTGTATTAATCATGCGATCGAAGTGAACGTTTGAATACTGAACCTAGGCAATAATCGTCATCTAATAGTACTGTACATAACTCTATGGCCTACATATAAATATTTAGATGGTTCTAAATATCTATTAATCTATGACAGCAATCAAACTGAAATTTTGTATGTTGATAAAGGCTATGCACATAAGTTCACCTATGGGGCTTTCAATAACCTGGTGAGCACAAATCAAACTTGGCGGCGACGCGAAATATATATATTTAAATGGATGTTTCTCGCGATTTAACCATCCGAGCGCAGTGGAACTTGGTACGGTGAATGCTTATACAAATTTTAATCCACTGGCATCTAATGTATTTAAATTGTTTTCATAACCACAAGATGGCAGCTGTGCAACATTTTAAAATATTAATTTTATATCTTGTGTCCTAATCATGCGATTGAAGTTTGAATACGGTACTACACCTTCACAATAATCTTCATTTAATAGTACACCTACATATAAAAATCAAACATGGCGACCATCTGAAATATTTAGACGGTTCTCAATATCAACGAATCTATTACAGCAATCAAACTGAAATTTTGTATGTTGATACAGGCAATTAACATAAGTAGGATATATGCAAATAGGCCGTATAGTTCTTCACGGAACTACTTGTTCTTAATATTGTTTATATTTTTAAATATATAGGCCTAAAGAGGCGTATTGGACGGTAGTTGGATCCCTCAGCCGGACTACTTTTCTGCATACAAATGGGAATCGTCAAGCTGTGTGCCCCTTTCATTGGGCATCTTTTTCTCTTCAATGATCTCACTGGGTGGGTCCGACCTCCACTGTCCGTCGTCCATGAAATGGTTTTCCGTGGTTCCCATTTTCAACTCCAGACAAATGCTGAGACGTACCTCTGACATACCACATCCTCGCACAGTTTCATTCATCTTCATTCATTAACTCCTCTCATGAGGTTGGCGTCAGGAAGGGCATCTGGCCGTAAATACCACCCGCCGAATTTCATCACATCTCATTCCCGACCCCGTTGGAAACGGGAATAATAAGGGGTAGATATACGTCTCATGTAACATTTCTTTCAGGTTAGGGTGTTTTACCTATGGTAGGCCTACTTGTTGACATAAATTTAATAGCCTAAGTGTCAAGGATCTCAAGCCTCCTTGGCTTAGGCGGCAGCACGCCGGCCTCTCACCGCTGGGTCCGTGGTTCAAATCCCGGTCACTCCATGTGAGATCTGTGCTGGACAAAACGGAGGCAGACAGGTTTTTCTCCGGGTACTCCGGTTTTCCCTTTCAACATTTCATTCCAGCAACACTCTCCACTATCATTTCATTTCATTTGTCATTCATTTAATCATTGCCCCAGAGGAGTGCGTCAGGCCTCGGCAGCCGGCACAGTTCATATCCTCGCCGCTAGATGGGGGCTTCATTCATTCCATTCCTGACCCGGTCGGAGACTGGAAGCAGGCTGTGGATTTTCATTTTCAAGTGTCAAGGATCTGATGATGATCGCTTGACGATCCAAACTGGTCATCCAAGTGTATTTATTAATCTCATGTATTTTTTTTTTTTCAATATTAGGAAATTGGGTACAATCGTATTGAACGACTGAAAAACATTACATTTCGATCCTCTTTCCTGTTGACCTTCATTGGGCACATTTTGGTCTCTTCCAACCCCGACGGTATTAGGGTATCCGAGGCCAAGGGTGTCTCTCATTTTCCAGCCTTAATTGGTCATTGTCTCAACTTTCCTGATAGCCTTCGAGGGGTCGGACATCGTCTTTTCTTTTCATGGTATCTCCTGCCTTCTGTGCATTGCCCTAAGGTGGCAGGGTGGGTGTAGTCCCACCATTTATGGTGCTCTCTGGATAAACCTTCACCCTCAAGGTCTCACGGCTGGTGAGTTCGGGAATTGGTGACCTCGAGGGATTCCTGAGCTGGGTCCGTTTGCCTCTTTCTCCATTGTCTTCTGGATGGACCCTCTCCCCTTTCCTATTTGCCTTTCATGGCTCTCCTTCTTTCCGAGTCCCTCAATCCTCATTCTTCGAGGGCTGAGGGCATTTCTTTTCCCAGTCGTTTGATTAACTATCTTCCCTATTTATGTCCAATTCTTCTGATTCCCCGTTAATGCATGTGAGATTTTCGAAGTGAATGCCATGTCCTGTGGTTCGGATTCCACGTAAAAAGGACGTTCTGTGGCTCATGATCACAAGATTAACGGTCACGTAAAACTGCAAGCTTCCTTCCTTCTTCTTCTTCTTCTTCTGCTTCTTCTTCTATTCCGTAAGTTAGTTGTAAGTTTGTAGTCAGCTCTAGTTGTAGTTAAGCTATTCTCTTCAGTCCCCCCTTGAGCTACCAGCTCACTGGGACATTCTGTACGGTACCCAATAAATAAATAAATAAATAAGTAAATAAACAAATGGATAGATAGACATTTTTCACGATCTTCCATATCATTAAGGGCCAATAACCTAGATGTTAGGCCCATTAAAACAAAAATTATCACCACCATCATCATCTCCCGAGGAGTCCAGAGAAGGGTAGGCCTATATCAAGGGATAAACGACAATAAGATCTAGATAACTGGAGGATGGCATTGTTTTTAATTTCAGGTCCTGAAGTGGTCTCCGATATTAGACCCGGCGTCATAGCATGCACATTAGTTACGGTACGCTAAATAACTTCGACCGGGGGGGATGCTGCAAGTCCGGAGATTCGAATGCCGGCGTAGGCAATGCCCATCCTGAGTGTGGTGTTTCAGCAGGTTTTGCCACACTCTCTCCAGACAAATTCCGGGATAATACCTGATATCAAGTCCCGTGCACCTAATCTAACCGTCGATACTACCGCAATCACCACGGAGACACAGTCAACAAACACTCAAGTGCACGGAGCTGATCAGAGTTGGGCAAAATACTCCCAAAATGTATTTTCGATACAAAGTACAAAATACTCTCAAAAAGTATTTTGGATACAAAATACAAAATACACTTATAAAATTCCTGAAAATACAAAATAGTATTTTAAAATACAATTCAAAATACTTTTAATATAATATCCGTCTCTTCCATTCAAACTTTTCATAATAACATTATTAGTGTATTATTATTACATATATTATTATCGGTGATCTGATCGGGTGCGTGCAGTAACGTGAAGGCCAAAGGGTTCAAATCCCACAGTCAGCCTTCATGAAATGGTTTTCCAGGACGATACTCCCTGATAGGCCTTGGTCGATTTCTTCCAACCCCTTGTCTTATTGTCATTTCGTTTCCCATCCAGCTCTGTTTTGAGAATGGCGTCAGGAGGGTCATCCAGCAGTGAAAACCACTGCCACATAGAAACTTACCTCACCTCGACCCCGAACCCATAAAATGGGAAATATATATGGTATAGAAATTGTTAGACTATTATTATTATTATTATAGTATGACCTAAGCTACCTCCTGGAGATCGTTTTAGGTAGTACCTTCATCGGCCGTGAATCAAATTCCATTAATCCACCAGAGTGGTACAATACTATTTTGTGTACATTTGCGACTTCCCTTTTATATACGGTATGTTGATTAATTTAATTAAGAGGCTTTGCGACATCGTGGCCACGTAGCCCGTGTGTTTGTGTATGTGTGTGGAATTTGTTTGATAACCTGTGTTACTGCAATGACTGTATTAGTGTGTGTATTTGTAATTCAGATGCCATCCCGGGATTTGCCTAGCGTATTAGTGGGAAACCACGGATAACCACTTCCAGGATTGCTAAGAATGGGAATCGAACCCGCCTCTTCTCAGTTTTGCCTCACTAGGCTGAGTGTACCCCGTTCCAGCGCCCAAACCATTAAATGTCTTGGCAGACCCGGGAATCGAACCCAGGCATCCGTGGTGACAGCCAAGAGTGATAGCCACCACGCAATGAGTTGGACTTATATAATTAAAAATTATATAGTGTATATATGTGTACTGTTTACACTGGCTGAAACTCTTGAGAGAAAGCTATCTTTCAAAGACTGCTGACAACCGCAAGACGTGGAATCTGGAATGACATTTTGTGGAAGCTTTGTGGTTCCACTTAGGGTCCAACACCAATTCTCTCTGTTGTTCAGCTGTTGACTTCGTATAATCTGCCACTGAATACTGTGCACTGCTGACAACCGCAAGACGTGGAATCTGGAATGACATTTTGTGGAAGCTTTGTGATTCCACTTAGGGTCCAACACCAATTCTCTCTGTTGTTCAGCTGTTGACTTCGTATAATCTGCCACTGAATACTGTGCACTGCTGACAACCGCAAGACGTGGAATCTGGAATGACATTTTGTGGAAGCTTTGTGGTTCCACTTAGGGTCCAACACCAATTCTCTCTGTTGTTCAGCTGTTGACTTCGTATAATCTGCCACTGAATACTGTGCACTGCTGACAACCGCAAGACGTGGAATCTGGAATGACATTTTGTGGAAGCTTTGTGGTTCCACTTAGGGTCCAACACCAATTCTCTCTGTTGTTCAGCTGTTGACTTCGTATAATCTGCCACTGAATACTGTGCACTGCTGACAACCGCAAGACGTGGAATCTGGAATGACATTTTGTGGAAGCTTTGTAATTCCACTTAGGGTCCAACACCAATTCTCTCTGTTGTTCAGCTGTTGACTTCGTATAATCTGCCACTGAATACTGTGCACTGCTGACAACCGCAAGACGTGGAATCTGGAATGACATTTTGTGGAAGCTTTGTGATTCCACTTAGGGTCCAACACCAATTCTCTCTGTTGTTCAGCTGTTGACTTCGTATAATCTGTCACTGAATACTGTGCACTGCTGACAACCGCAAGACGTGGAATCTGGAATGACATTTTGTGGAAGCTTTGTGGTTCCACTTAGGGTCCAACACCAATTCTCTCTGTTGTTCAGCTGTTGACTTCGTATAATCTGTCACTGAATACTGTGCACTGCTGACAACCGCAAGACGTGGAATCTGGAATGACATTTTGTGGAAGCTTTGTGGTTCCACTTAGGGACCAACACCAATTCTCTCTGTTGTTCAGCTGTTGACTTCGTATAATCTGCCACTGAATACTGTGCACTGCTGACAACCGCAAGACGTGGAATCTGGAATGACATTTTGTGGAAGCTTTGTAATTCCACTTAGGGTCCAACACCAATTCTCTCTGTTGTTCAGCTGTTGACTTCGTATAATCTGCCACTGAATACTGTGCACTGCTGACAACCGCAAGACGTGGAATCTGGAATGACATTTTGTGGAAGCTTTGTAATTCCACTTAGGGTCCAACACCAATTCTCTCTGTTGTTCAGCTGTTGACTTCGTATAATCTGTCACTGAATACTGTGCACTGCTGACAACCGCAAGACGTGGAATCTGGAATGACATTTTGTGGAAGCTTTGTAATTCCACTTAGGGTCCAACACCAATTCTCTCTGTTGTTCAGCTGTTGACTTCGTATAATCTGCCACTGAATACTGTGCACTGCTGACAACCGCAAGACGTGGAATCTGGAATGACATTTTGTGGAAGCTTTGTAATTCCACTTAGGGTCCAACACCAATTCTCTCTGTTGTTCAGCTGTTGACTTCGTATAATCTGTCACTGAATACTGTGCACTGCTGACAACCGCAAGACGTGGAATCTGGAATGACATTTTGTGGAAGCTTTGTGGTTCCACTTAGGGTCCAACACCAATTCTCTCTGTTGTTCAGCTGTTGACTTCGTATAATCTGCCACTGAATACTGTGCACTGCTGACAACCGCAAGACGTGGAATCTGGAATGACATTTTGTGGAAGCTTTGTGATTCCACTTAGGGTCCAACACCAATTCTCTCTGTTGTTCAGCTGTTGACTTCGTATAATCTGCCACTGAATACTGTGCACTGCTGACAACCGCAAGACGTGGAATCTGGAATGACATTTTGTGGAAGCTTTGTGGTTCCACTTAGGGTCCAACACCAATTCTCTCTGTTGTTCAGCTGTTGACTTCGTATAATCTGTCACTGAATACTGTGCACTGCTGACAACCGCAAGACGTAGAATCTGGAATGACATTTTGTGGAAGCTTTGTGGTTCCACTTAGGGTCCAACACCAATTCTCTCTGTTGTTCAGCTGTTGACTTCGTATAATCTGCCACTGAATACTGTGCACTGCTGACAACCGCAAGACGTGGAATCTGGAATGACATTTTGTGGAAGCTTTGTGGTTCCACTTAGGGTCCAACACCAATTCTCTCTGTTGTTCAGCTGTTGACTTCGTATAATCTGTCACTGAATACTGTGCACTGCTGACAACCGCAAGACGTGGAATCTGGAATGACATTTTGTGGAAGCTTTGTGATTCCACTTAGGGTCCAACACCAATTCTCTCTGTTGTTCAGCTGTTGACTTCGTATAATCTGCCACTGAATACTGTGCACTGCTGACAACCGCAAGACGTGGAATCTGGAATGACATTTTGTGGAAGCTTTGTGGTTCCACTTAGGGTCCAACACCAATTCTCTCTGTTGTTCAGCTGTTGACTTCGTATAATCTGCCACTGAATACTGTGCACTGCTGACAACCGCAAGACGTGGAATCTGGAATGACATTTTGTGGAAGCTTTGTAATTCCACTTAGGGTCCAACACCAATTCTCTCTGTTGTTCAGCTGTTGACTTCGTATAATCTGTCACTGAATACTGTGCACTGCTGACAACCGCAAGACGTGGAATCTGGAATGACATTTTGTGGAAGCTTTGTGGTTCCACTTAGGGTCCAACACCAATTCTCTCTGTTGTTCAGCTGTTGACTTCGTATAATCTGCCACTGAATACTGTGCACTGCTGACAACCACAAGACGTGGAATCTGGAATGACATTTTGTGGAAGCTTTGTGGTTCCACTTAGGGTCCAACACCAATTCTCTCTGTTGTTCAGCTGTTGACTTCGTATAATCTGCCACTGAATACTGTGCACTGCTGACAACTGCAAGACGTGGAATCTGGAATGACATTTTGTGGAAGCTTTGTGGTTCCACTTAGGGTCCAACACCAATTCTCTCTGTTGTTCAGCTGTTGACTTCGTATAATCTGCCACTGAATACTGTGCACTGCTGACAACCGCAAGACGTGGAATCTGGAATGACATTTTGTGGAAGCTTTGTGGTTCCACTTAGGGTCCAACACCAATTCTCTCTGTTGTTCAGCTGTTGACTTCGTATAATCTGCCACTGAATACTGTGCACTGCTGACAACCGCAAGACGTGGAATCAGGAATGACATTTTGTGGAAGCTTTGTGGTTCCACTTAGGGTCCAACACCAATTCTCTCTGTTGTTCAGCTGTTGACTTCGTATAATCTGTCACTGAATACTGTGCACTGCTGACAACCGCAAGACGTGGAATCTGGAATGACATTTTGTGGAAGCTTTGTGGTTCCACTTAGGGTCCAACACCAATTCTCTCTGTTGTTCAGCTGTTGACTTCGTATAATCTGCCACTGAATACTGTGCACTGCTGACAACCGCAAGACGTGGAATCTGGAATGACATTTTGTGGAAGCTTTGTGGTTCCACTTAGGGTCCAACACCAAGTCTCTCTGTTGTTCAGCTGTTGACTTCGTATAATCTGCCACTGAATACTGTGCACTGCTGACAACCGCAAGACGTGGAATCTGGAATGACATTTTGTGGAAGCTTTGTGATTCCACTTAGGGTCCAACACCAATTCTCTCTGTTGTTCAGCTGTTGACTTCGTATAATCTGCCACTGAATACTGTGCACTGCTGACAACCGCAAGACGTGGAATCTGGAATGACATTTTGTGGAAGCTTTGTGGTTCCACTTAGGGTCCAACACCAATTCTCTCTGTTGTTCAGCTGTTGACTTCGTATAATCTGCCACTGAATACTGTGCACTGCTGACAACCGCAAGACGTGGAATCTGGAATGACATTTTGTGGAAGCTTTGTGGTTCCACTTAGGGTCCAACACCAATTCTCTCTGTTGTTCAGCTGTTGACTTCGTATAATCTGCCACTGAATACTGTGCACTGCTGACAACCGCAAGACGTGGAATCTGGAATGACATTTTGTGGAAGCTTTGTGGTTCCACTTAGGGTCCAACACCAATTCTCTCTGTTGTTCAGCTGTTGACTTCGTATAATCTGCCACTGAATACTGTGCACTGCTGACAACCGCAAGACGTGGAATCTGGAATGACATTTTGTGGAAGCTTTGTGGTTCCACTTAGGGTCCAACACCAATTCTCTCTGTTGTTCAGCTGTTGACTTCGTATAATCTGCCACTGAATACTGTGCACTGCTGACAACCGCAAGACGTGGAATCTGGAATGACATTTTGTGGAAGCTTTGTGATTCCACTTAGGGTCCAACACCAATTCTCTCTGTTGTTCAGCTGTTGACTTCGTATAATCTGCCACTGAATACTGTGCACTGCTGACAACCGCAAGACGTGGAATCTGGAATGACATTTTGTGGAAGCTTTGTGGTTCCACTTAGGGTCCAACACCAATTCTCTCTGTTGTTCAGCTGTTGACTTCGTATAATCTGTCACTGAATACTGTGCACTGCTGACAACCGCAAGACGTGGAATCTGGAATGACATTTTGTGGAAGCTTTGTGGTTCCACTTAGGGTCCAACACCAATTCTCTCTGTTGTTCAGCTGTTGACTTCGTATAATCTGTCACTGAATACTGTGCACTGCTGACAACCGCAAGACGTGGAATCTGGAATGACATTTTGTGGAAGCTTTGTGATTCCACTTAGGGTCCAACACCAATTCTCTCTGTTGTTCAGCTGTTGACTTCGTATAATCTGTCACTGAATACTGTGCACTGCTGACAACCGCAAGACGTGGAATCTGGAATGACATTTTGTGGAAGCTTTGTGGTTCCACTTAGGGTCCAACACCAATTCTCTCTGTTGTTCAGCTGTTGACTTCGTATAATCTGCCACTGAATACTGTGCACTGCTGACAACCGCAAGACGTGGAATCTGGAATGACATTTTGTGGAAGCTTTGTGATTCCACTTAGGGTCCAACACCAATTCTCTCTGTTGTTCAGCTGTTGACTTCGTATAATCTGCCACTGAATACTGTGCACTGCTGACAACCGCAAGACGTGGAATCTGGAATGACATTTTGTGGAAGCTTTGTGGTTCCACTTAGGGTCCAACACCAATTCTCTCTGTTGTTCAGCTGTTGACTTCGTATAATCTGTCACTGAATACTGTGCACTGCTGACAACCGCAAGACGTGGAATCTGGAATGACATTTTGTGGAAGCTTTGTGGTTCCACTTAGGGTCCAACACCAATTCTCTCTGTTGTTCAGCTGTTGACTTCGTATAATCTGTCACTGAATACTGTGCACTGCTGACAACCGCAAGACGTGGAATCTGGAATGACATTTTGTGGAAGCTTTGTGATTCCACTTAGGGTCCAACACCAATTCTCTCTGTTGTTCAGCTGTTGACTTCGTATAATCTGTCACTGAATACTGTGCACTGCTGACAACCGCAAGACGTGGAATCTGGAATGACATTTTGTGGAAGCTTTGTGGTTCCACTTAGGGTCCAACACCAATTCTCTCTGTTGTTCAGCTGTTGACTTCGTATAATCTGCCACTGAATACTGTGCACTGCTGACAACCGCAAGACGTGGAATCTGGAATGACATTTTGTGGAAGCTTTGTGGTTCCACTTAGGGTCCAACACCAATTCTCTCTGTTGTTCAGCTGTTGACTTCGTATAATCTGTCACTGAATACTGTGCACTGCTGACAACCGCAAGACGTGGAATCTGGAATGACATTTTGTGGAAGCTTTGTGATTCCACTTAGGGTCCAACACCAATTCTCTCTGTTGTTCAGCTGTTGACTTCGTATAATCTGCCACTGAATACTGTGCACTGCTGACAACCGCAAGACGTGGAATCTGGAATGACATTTTGTGGAAGCTTTGTGGTTCCACTTAGGGTCCAACACCAATTCTCTCTGTTGTTCAGCTGTTGACTTCGTATAATCTGCCACTGAATACTGTGCACTGCTGACAACCGCAAGACGTGGAATCTGGAATGACATTTTGTGGAAGCTTTGTGGTTCCACTTAGGGTCCAACACCAATTCTCTCTGTTGTTCAGCTGTTGACTTCGTATAATCTGCCACTGAATACTGTGCACTGCTGACAACCGCAAGACGTGGAATCTGGAATGACATTTTGTGGAAGCTTTGTAATTCCACTTAGGGTCCAACACCAATTCTCTCTGTTGTTCAGCTGTTGACTTCGTATAATCTGCCACTGAATACTGTGCACTGCTGACAACCGCAAGACGTGGAATCTGGAATGACATTTTGTGGAAGCTTTGTGGTTCCACTTAGGGTCCAACACCAATTCTCTCTGTTGTTCAGCTGTTGACTTCGTATAATCTGTCACTGAATACTGTGCACTGCTGACAACCGCAAGACGTGGAATCTGGAATGACATTTTGTGGAAGCTTTGTGGTTCCACTTAGGGTCCAACACCAATTCTCTCTGTTGTTCAGCTGTTGACTTCGTATAATCTGTCACTGAATACTGTGCACTGCTGACAACCGCAAGACGTGGAATCTGGAATGACATTTTGTGGAAGCTTTGTGGTTCCACTTAGGGTCCAACACCAATTCTCTCTGTTGTTCAGCTGTTGACTTCGTATAATCTGTCACTGAATACTGTGCACTGCTGACAACCGCAAGACGTGGAATCTGGAATGACATTTTGTGGAAGCTTTGTGGTTCCACTTAGGGTCCAAAACCAATTCTCTCTGTTGTTCAGCTGTTGACTTCGTATAATCTGTCACTGAATACTGTGCACTGCTGACAACCGCAAGACGTGGAATCTGGAATGACATTTTGTGGAAGCTTTGTGGTTCCACTTAGGGTCCAACACCAATTCTCTCTGTTGTTCAGCTGTTGACTTCGTATAATCTGCCACTGAATACTGTGCACTGCTGACAACCGCAAGACGTGGAATCTGGAATGACATTTTGTGGAAGCTTTGTAATTCCACTTAGGGTCCAACACCAATTCTCTCTGTTGTTCAGCTGTTGACTTCGTATAATCTGCCACTGAATACTGTGTACTGCTGACAACCGCAAGACGTGGAATCTGGAATGACATTTTGTGGAAGCTTTGTGGTTCCACTTAGGGTCCAACACCAATTCTCTCTGTTGTTCAGCTGTTGACTTCGTATAATCTGCCACTGAATACTGTGCACTGCTGACAACCGCAAGACGTGGAATCTGGAATGACATTTTGTGGAAGCTTTGTGGTTCCACTTAGGGTCCAACACCAATTCTCTCTGTTGTTCAGCTGTTGACTTCGTATAATCTGCCACTGAATACTGTGCACTGCTGACAACCGCAAGACGTGGAATCTGGAATGACATTTTGTGGAAGCTTTGTGGTTCCACTTAGGGTCCAACACCAATTCTCTCTGTTGTTCAGATGTTGACTTCGTATAATCTGCCACTGAATACTGTGCACTGCTGACAACCGCAAGACGTGGAACCTGGAATGACATTTTGTGGAAGCTTTGTGGTTCCACTTAGGGTCCAACACCAATTCTCTCTGTTGTTCAGCTGTTGACTTCGTATAATCTGCCACTGAATACTGTGCACTGCTGACAACCGCAAGACGTGGAATCTGGAATGACATTTTGTGGAAGCTTTGTAATTCCACTTAGGGTCCAACACCAATTCTCTCTGTTGTTCAGCTGTTGACTTCGTATAATCTGCCACTGAATACTGTGCACTGCTGACAACCGCAAGACGTGGAATCTGGAATGACATTTTGTGGAAGGTTTGTGGTTCCACTTAGGGTCCAACACCAATTCTCTCTGTTGTTCAGCTGTTGACTTCGTATAATCTGCCACTGAATACTGTGCACTGCTGACAACCGCAAGACGTGGAATCTGGAATGACATTTTGTGGAAGCTTTGTGGTTCCACTTAGGGTCCAACACCAATTCTCTTTGTTGTTCAGCTGTTGACTTCGTATAATCTGCCACTGAATACTGTGCATTGCTGACAACCGCAAGACGTGGAATCTGGAATGACATTTTGTGGAAGCTTTGTAGTTCCACTTAGGGTCCAACACCTATTCTCTCTGTTGTTCAGCTGTTGACTTCGTATAATCTGCCACTGAATACTGTGCACTGCTGACAACCGCAAGACGTGGAATCTGGAATGACATTTTGTGGAAGCTTTGTGGTTCCACTTAGGGTCCAACACCAATTCTCTCTGTTGTTTAGCTGTTGACTTCGTATAATCTGTCACTGAATACTGTGCACTGCTGACAACCGCAAGACGTGGAATCTGGAATGACATTTTGTGGAAGCTTTGTGGTTCCACTTAGGGTCCAACACCAATTCTCTCTGTTGTTCAGCTGTTGACTTCGTATAATCTGTCACTGAATACTGTGCACTGCTGACAACCGCAAGACGTGGAATCTGGAATGACATTTTGTGGAAGCTTTGTGGTTCCACTTAGGGTCCAACACCAATTCTCTCTGTTGTTCAGCTGTTGACTTCGTATAATCTGCCACTGAATACTGTGCACTGCTGACAACCGCAAGACGTGGAATCTGGAATGACATTTTGTGGAAGCTTTGTGATTCCACTTAGGGTCCAACACCAATTCTCTCTGTTGTTCAGCTGTTGACTTCGTATAATCTGCCACTGAATACTGTGCACTGCTGACAACCGCAAGACGTGGAATCTGGAATGACATTTTGTGGAAGCTTTGTGGTTCCACTTAGGGTCCAACACCAATTCTCTCTGTTGTTCAGCTGTTGACTTCGTATAATCTGTCACTGAATACTGTGCACTGCTGACAACCGCAAGACGTGGAATCTGGAATGACATTTTGTGGAAGCTTTGTGGTTCCACTTAGGGTCCAACACCAATTCTCTCTGTTGTTCAGCTGTTGACTTCGTATAATCTGTCACTGAATACTGTGCACTGCTGACAACCGCAAGACGTGGAATCTGGAATGACATTTTGTGGAAGCTTTGTAATTCCACTTAGGGTCCAACACCAATTCTCTCTGTTGTTCAGCTGTTGACTTCGTATAATCTGCCACTGAATACTGTGCACTGCTGACAACCACAAGACGTGGAATCTGGAATGACATTTTGTGGAAGCTTTGTGGTTCCACTTAGGGTCCAACACCAATTCTCTCTGTTGTTCAGCTGTTGACTTCGTATAATCTGTCACTGAATACTGTGCACTGCTGACAACCGCAAGACGTGGAATCTGGAATGACATTTTGTGGAAGCTTTGTAATTCCACTTAGGGTCCAACACCAATTTTCTCTGTTGTTCAGCTGTTGACTTCGTATAATCTGCCACTGAATACTGTGCACTGCTGACAACCGCAAGACGTGGAATCTGGAATGACATTTTGTGGAAGCTTTGTGGTTCCACTTAGGGTCCAACACCTATTCTCTCTGTTGTTCAGCTGTTGACTTCGTATAATCTGCCACTGAATACTGTGCACTGCTGACAACCGCAAGACGTGGAATCTGGAATGACATTTTGTGGAAGCTTTGTGGTTCCACTTAGGGTCCAACACCAATTCTCTCTGTTGTTCAGCTGTTGACTTCGTATAATCTGTCACTGAATACTGTGCACTGCTGACAACCGCAAGACGTGGAATCTGGAATGACATTTTGTGGAAGCTTTGTGGTTCCACTTAGGGTCCAACACCAATTCTCTCTGTTGTTCAGCTGTTGACTTCGTATAATCTGTCACTGAATACTGTGCACTGCTGACAACCGCAAGACGTGGAATCTGGAATGACATTTTGTGGAAGCTTTGTGGTTCCACTTAGGGTCCAACACCAATTCTCTCTGTTGTTCAGCTGTTGACTTCGTATAATCTGTCACTGAATACTGTGCACTGCTGACAACCGCAAGACGTGGAATCTGGAATGACATTTTGTGGAAGCTTTGTAATTCCACTTAGGGTCCAACACCAATTCTCTCTGTTGTTCAGCTGTTGACTTCGTATAATCTGCCACTGAATACTGTGCACTGCTGACAACCACAAGACGTGGAATCTGGAATGACATTTTGTGGAAGCTTTGTGGTTCCACTTAGGGTCCAACACCAATTCTCTCTGTTGTTCAGCTGTTGACTTCGTATAATCTGTCACTGAATACTGTGCACTGCTGACAACCGCAAGACGTGGAATCTGGAATGACATTTTGTGGAAGCTTTGTAATTCCACTTAGGGTCCAACACCAATTTTCTCTGTTGTTCAGCTGTTGACTTCGTATAATCTGCCACTGAATACTGTGCACTGCTGACAACCGCAAGACGTGGAATCTGGAATGACATTTTGTGGAAGCTTTGTGGTTCCACTTAGGGTCCAACACCTTTTCTCTCTGTTGTTCAGCTGTTGACTTCGTATAATCTGCCACTGAATACTGTGCACTGCTGACAACCGCAAGACGTGGAATCTGGAATGACATTTTGTGGAAGCTTTGTGGTTCCACTTAGGGTCCAACACCAATTCTCTCTGTTGTTCAGCTGTTGACTTCGTATAATCTGTCACTGAATACTGTGCACTGCTGACAACCGCAAGACGTGGAATCTGGAATGACATTTTGTGGAAGCTTTGTGGTTCCACTTAGGGTCCAACACCAATTCTCTCTGTTGTTCAGCTGTTGACTTCGTATAATCTGCCACTGAATACTGTGCACTGCTGACAACCGCAAGACGTGGAATCTGGAATGACATTTTGTGGAAGCTTTGTGGTTCCACTTAGGGTCCAACACCAATTCTCTCTGTTGTTCAGCTGTTGACTTCGTATAATCTGCCACTGAATACTGTGTACTGCTGACAACCGCAAGACGTGGAATCTGGAATGACATTTTGTGGAAGCTTTGTGGTTCCACTTAGGGTCCAACACCAATTCTCTCGGTTGTTCAGCTGTTGACTTCGTATAATCTGCCACTGAATACTGTGCACTGCTGACAACCGCAAGACGTGGAATCTGGAATGACATTTTGTGGAAGCTTTGTGGTTCCACTTAGGGTCCAACACCAATTCTCTCTGTTGTTCAGCTGTTGACTTCGTATAATCTGCCACTGAATACTGTGCACTGCTGACAACCGCAAGACGTGGAATCTGGAATGACATTTTGTGGAAGCTTTGTGGTTCCACTTAGGGTCCAACACCAATTCTCTCTGTTGTTCAGCTGTTGACTTCGTATAATCTGCCACTGAATACTGTGCACTGCTGACAACCGCAAGACGTGGAATCTGGAATGACATTTTGTGGAAGCTTTGTGGTTCCACTTAGGGTCCAACACCAATTCTCTCTGTTGTTCAGCTGTTGACTTCGTATAATCTGCCACTGAATACTGTGCACTGCTGACAACCGCAAGACGTGGAATCTGGAATGACATTTTGTGGAAGCTTTGTGGTTCCACTTAGGGTCCAACACCAATTCTCTCTGTTGTTCAGCTGTTGTCTTCGTATAATCTGCCACTGAATACTGTGCACTACTGACAACCGCAAGACGTGGAATCTGGAATGACATTTTGTGGAAGCTTTGTGGTTCCACTTAGGGTCCAACACCAATTCTCTCTGTTGTTCAGCTGTTGACTTCGTATAATCTGCCACTGAATACTGTGCACTGCTGACAACCGCAAGACGTGGAATCTGGAATGACATTTTGTGGAAGCTTTGTGGTTCCACTTAGGGTCCAACACCAATTCTCTCTGTTGTTCAGCTGTTGACTTCGTATAATCTGCCACTGAATACTGTGCACTGCTGACAACCGCAAGACGTGGAATCTGGAATGACATTTTGTGGAAGCTTTGTAATTCCACTTAGGGTCCAACACCAATTCTCTCTGTTGTTCAGCTGTTGACTTCGTATAATATGCCACTGAATACTGTGCACTGCTGACAACCGCAAGACGTGGAATCTGGAATGACATTTTGTGGAAGCTTTGTGGTTCCACTTAGGGTCCAACACCAATTCTCTCTGTTGTTCAGCTGTTGACTTCGTATAATCTGCCACTGAATACTGTGCACTGCTGACAACCGCAAGACGTGGAATCTGGAATGACATTTTGTGGAAGCTTTGTGGTTCCACTTAGGGTCCAACACCAATTCTCTCTGTTGTTCAGCTGTTGACTTCGTATAATCTGCCACTGAATACTGGGCACTGCTGACAACCGCAAGACGTGGAATCTGGAATGACATTTTGTGGAAGCTTTGTGGTTCCACTTAGGGTCCAACACCAATTCTCTCTGTTGTTCAGCTGTTGACTTCGTATAATCTGCCACTGAATACTGTGCACTGCTGACAACCGCAAGTCGTGGAATCTGGAATGACATTTTGTGGAAGCTTTGTGGTTCCACTTAGGGTCCAACACCAATTCTCTCTGTTGTTCAGCTGTTGACTTCGTATAATCTGCCACTGAATACTGTGCACTGCTGACAACCACAAGACGTGGAATCTGGAATGACATTTTGTGGAAGCTTTGTGGTTCCACTTAGGGTCCAACACCAATTCTCTCTGTTGTTCAGCTGTTGACTTCGTATAATCTGCCACTGAATACTGTGCACTGCTGACAACCGCAAGACGTGGAATCTGGAATGACATTTTGTGGAAGCTTTGTAATTCCACTTAGGGTCCAACACCAATTCTCTCTGTTGTTCAGCTGTTGACTTCGTATAATCTGTCACTGAATACTGTGCACTGCTGACAACCGCAAGACGTGGAATCTGGAATGACATTTTGTGGAAGCTTTGTGGTTCCACTTAGGGTCCAACACCAATTCTCTCTGTTGTTCAGATGTTGACTTCGTATAATCTGTCACTGAATACTGTGCACTGCTGACAACCGCAAGACGTGGAATCTGGAATGACATTTTGTGGAAGCTTTGTGGTTCCACTTAGGGTCCAACACCTATTCTCTCTGTTGTTCAGCTGTTGACTTCGTATAATCTGCCACTGAATACTGTGCACTGCTGACAACCGCAAGACGTGGAATCTGGAATGACATTTTGTGGAAGCTTTGTGGTTCCACTTAGGGTCCAACACCAATTCTCTCTGTTGTTCAGCTGTTGACTTCGTATAATCTGTCACTGAATACTGTGCACTGCTGACAACCGCAAGACGTGGAATCTGGAATGACATTTTGTGGAAGCTTTGTGATTCCACTTAGGGTCCAACACCAATTCTCTCTGTTGTTCAGCTGTTGACTTCGTATAATCTGCCACTGAATACTGTGCACTGCTGACAACTGCAAGACGTGGAATCTGGAATGACATTTTGTGGAAGCTTTGTGGTTCCACTTAGGGTCCAACACCAATTCTCTCTGTTGTTCAGCTGTTGACTTCGTATAATCTGCCACTGAATACTGTGCACTGCTGACAACCGCAAGACGTGGAATCTGGAATGACATTTTGTGGAAGCTTTGTAATTCCACTTAGGGTCCAACACCAATTCTCTCTGTTGTTCAGCTGTTGACTTCGTATAATCTGTCACTGAATACTGTGCACTGCTGACAACCGCAAGACGTGGAATCTGGAATGACATTTTGTGGAAGCTTTGTGGTTCCACTTAGGGTCCAACACCAATTCTCTCTGTTGTTCAGCTGTTGACTTCGTATAATCTGCCACTGAATACTGTGCACTGCTGACAACCGCAAGACGTGGAATCTGGAATGACATTTTGTGGAAGCTTTGTGATTCCACTTAGGGTCCAACACCAATTCTCTCTGTTGTTCAGCTGTTGACTTCGTATAATCTGCCACTGAATACTGTGCACTGCTGACAACCGCAAGACGTGGAATCTGGAATGACATTTTGTGGAAGCTTTGTGGTTCCACTTAGGGTCCAACACCAATTCTCTCTGTTGTTCAGCTGTTGACTTCGTATAATCTGTCACTGAATACTGTGCACTGCTGACAACCGCAAGACGTGGAATCTGGAATGACATTTTGTGGAAGCTTTGTGGTTCCACTTAGGGTCCAACACCAATTCTCTCTGTTGTTCAGCTGTTGACTTCGTATAATCTGTCACTGAATACTGTGCACTGCTGACAACCGCAAGACGTGGAATCTGGAATGACATTTTGTGGAAGCTTTGTAATTCCACTTAGGGTCCAACACCAATTCTCTCTGTTGTTCAGCTGTTGACTTCGTATAATCTGCCACTGAATACTGTGCACTGCTGACAACCACAAGACGTGGAATCTGGAATGACATTTTGTGGAAGCTTTGTGGTTCCACTTAGGGTCCAACACCAATTCTCTCTGTTGTTCAGCTGTTGACTTCGTATAATCTGTCACTGAATACTGTGCACTGCTGACAACCGCAAGACGTGGAATCTGGAATGACATTTTGTGGAAGCTTTGTAATTCCACTTAGGGTCCAACACCAATTTTCTCTGTTGTTCAGCTGTTGACTTCGTATAATCTGCCACTGAATACTGTGCACTGCTGACAACCGCAAGACGTGGAATCTGGAATGACATTTTGTGGAAGCTTTGTGGTTCCACTTAGGGTCCAACACCTATTCTCTCAGTTGTTCAGCTGTTGACTTCGTATAATCTGCCACTGAATACTGTGCACTGCTGACAACCGCAAGACGTGGAATCTGGAATGACATTTTGTGGAAGCTTTGTGGTTCCACTTAGGGTCCAACACCAATTCTCTCTGTTGTTCAGCTGTTGACTTCGTATAATCTGTCACTGAATACTGTGCACTGCTGACAACCGCAAGACGTGGAATCTGGAATGACATTTTGTGGAAGCTTTGTGGTTCCACTTAGGGTCCAACACCAATTCTCTCTGTTGTTCAGCTGTTGACTTCGTATAATCTGCCACTGAATACTGTGCACTGCTGACAACCGCAAGACGTGGAATCTGGAATTACATTTTGTGGAAGCTTTGTGGTTCCACTTAGGGTCCAACACCAATTCTCTCTGTTGTTCAGCTGTTGACTTCGTATAATCTGCCACTGAATACTGTGTACTGCTGACAACCGCAAGACGTGGAATCTGGAATGACATTTTGTGGAAGCTTTGTGGTTCCACTTAGGGTCCAACACCAATTCTCTCTGTTGTTCAGCTGTTGACTTCGTATAATCTGCCACTGAATACTGTGCACTGCTGACAACCGCAAGACGTGGAATCTGGAATGACATTTTGTGGAAGCTTTGTGGTTCCACTTAGGGTCCAACACCAATTCTCTCTGTTGTTCAGCTGTTGACTTCGTATAATCTGCCACTGAATACTGTGCACTGCTGACAACCGCAAGACGTGGAATCTGGAATGACATTTTGTGGAAGCTTTGTGGTTCCACTTAGGGTCCAACACCAATTCTCTCTGTTGTTCAGCTGTTGACTTCGTATAATCTGCCACTGAATACTGTGCACTGCTGACAACCGCAAGACGTGGAATCTGGAATGACATTTTGTGGAAGCTTTGTGGTTCCACTTAGGGTCCAACACCAATTCTCTCTGTTGTTCAGCTGTTGACTTCGTATAATCTGCCACTGAATACTGTGCACTGCTGACAACCGCAAGACGTGGAATCTGGAATGACATTTTGTGGAAGCTTTGTGGTACCACTTAGGGTCCAACACCAATTCTCTCTGTTGTTCAGCTGTTGACTTCGTATAATCTGCCACTGAATACTGTGCACTGCTGACAACCGCAAGACGTGGAATCTGGAATGACATTTTGTGGAAGCTTTGTGATTCCACTTAGGGTCCAACACCAATTCTCTCTGTTGTTCAGCTGTTAACTTCGTATAATCTGCCACTGAATACTGTGCACTGCTGACAACCGCAAGACGTGGAATCTGGAATGACATTTTGTGGAAGCTTTGTGGTTCCACTTAGGGTCCAACACCAATTCTCTCTGTTGTTCAGCTGTTGACTTCGTATAATCTGCCACTGAATACTGTGCACTGCTGACAACCGCAAGACGTGGAATCTGGAATGACATTTTGTGGAAGCTTTGTGGTTCCACTTAGGGTCCAACACCAATTCTCTCTGTTGTTCAGCTGTTGACTTCGTATAATCTGCCACTGAATATTGTGCACTGCTGACAACCGCAAGACGTGGAATCTGGAATGACATTATGTGGAAGCTTTGTGGTTCCACTTAGGGTCCAACACCAATTCTCTCTGTTGTTCAGCTGTTGACTTCGTATAATCTGTCACTGAATACTGTGCACTGCTGACAACCGCAAGACGTGGAATCTGGAATGACATTTTGTGGAAGCTTTGTAATTCCACTTAGGGTCCAACACCAATTCTCTCTGTTGTTCAGCTGTTGACTTCGTATAATCTGTCACTGAATACTGTGCACTGCTGACAACCGCAAGACGTGGAATCTGGAATGACATTTTGTGGAAGCTTTGTGGTTCCACTTAGGGTCCAACACCAATTCTCTCTGTTGTTCAGCTGTTGACTTCGTATAATCTGCCACAGAATACTGTGCACTGCTGACAACTGCAAGACGTGGAATCTGGAATGACATTTTGTGGAAGCTTTGTGGTTCCACTTAGGGTCCAACACCAATTCTCCCTGTTGTTCAGCTGTTGACTTCGTATAATCTGCCACTGAATACTGTGCACTGCTGACAACCGCAAGACGTGGAATCTGGAATGACATTTTGTGGAAGCTTTGTAATTCCACTTAGGGTCCAACACCAATTCTCTCTGTTGTTCAGCTGTTGACTTCGTATAATCTGCCACTGAATACTGTGCACTGCTGACAACCGCAAGACGTGGAATCTGGAATGACATTTTGTGGAAGCTTTGTGGTTCCACTTAGGGTCCAACACCAATTCTCTCTGTTGTTCAGCTGTTGACTTCGTATAATCTGCCACTGAATACTGTGTACTGCTGACAACCGCAAGACGTGGAATCTGGAATGACATTTTGTGGAAGCTTTGTGGTTCCACTTAGGGTCCAACACCAATTCTCTCTGTTGTTCAGCTGTTGACTTCGTATAATCTGCCACTGAATACTGTGCACTGCTGACAACCGCAAGACGTGGAATCTGGAATGACATTTTGTGGAAGCTTTGTGGTTCCACTTAGGGTCCAACACCAATTCTCTCTGTTGTTCAGCTGTTGACTTCGTATAATCTGTCACTGAATACTGTGCACTGCTGACAACCGCAAGACGTGGAATCTGGAATGACATTTTGTGGAAGCTTTGTGATTCCACTTAGGGTCCAACACCAATTCTCTCTGTTGTTCAGCTGTTGACTTCGTATAATCTGCCACTGAATACTGTGCACTGCTGACAACCGCAAGACGTGGAATCTGGAATGACATTTTGTGGAAGCTTTGTAATTCCACTTAGGGTCCAACACCAATTCTCTCTGTTGTTCAGCTGTTGACTTCGTATAATCTGCCACTGAATACTGTGCACTGCTGACAACCGCAAGACGTGGAATCTGGAATGACATTTTGTGGAAGCTTTGTGGTTCCACTTAGGGTCCAACACCAATTCTCTCTGTTGTTCAGCTGTTGACTTCGTATAATCTGCCACTGAATACTGTGCAGTGCTGACAACCGCAAGACGTGGAATCTGGAATGACATTTTGTGGAAGCTTTGTGGTTCCACTTAGGGTCCAACACCAATTCTCTCTGTTGTTCAGCTGTTGACTTCGTATAATCTGCCACTGAATACTGTGCACTGCTGACAACCGCAAGACGTGGAATCTGGAATGACATTTTGTGGAAGCTTTGTGATTCCACTTAGGGTCCAACACCAATTCTCTCTGTTGTTCAGCTGTTGACTTCGTATAATCTGCCACTGAATACTGTGCACTGCTGACAACCGCAAGACGTGGAATCTGGAATGACATTTTGTGGAAGCTTTGTGATTCCACTTAGGGTCCAACACCAATTCTCTCTGTTGTTCAGCTGTTGACTTCGTATAATCTGCCACTGAATACTGTGTACTGCTGACAACCGCAAGACGTGGAATCTGGAATGACATTTTTTGGAAGCTTTGTGGTTCCACTTAGGGTCCAACACCAATTCTCTCTGTTGTTCAGCTGTTGACTTCGTATAATCTGCCACTGAATACTGTGCACTGCTGACAACCGCAAGACGTGGAATCTGGAATGACATTTTGTGGAAGCTTTGTGATTCTACTTAGGGTCCAACACCAATTCTCTCTGTTGTTCAGCTGTTGACTTCGTATAATCTGCCACTGAATACTGTGCACTGCTGACAACCGCAAGACGTGGAATCTGGAATGACATTTTGTGGAAGCTTTGTGGTTCCACTTAGGGTCCAACACCAATTCTCTCTGTTGTTCAGCTGTTGACTTCGTATAATCTGCCACTGAATACTGTGCACTGCTGACAACCGCAAGACGTGGAATCTGGAATGACATTTTGTGGAAGCTTTGTAATTCCACTTAGGGTCCAACACCAATTCTCTCTGTTGTTCAGCTGTTGACTTCGTATAATCTGCCACTGAATACTGTGCACTGCTGACAACCGCAAGACGTGGAATCTGGAATGACATTTTGTGGAAGCTTTGTGGTTCCACTTAGGGTCCAACACCAATTCTCTCTGTTGTTCAGCTGTTGACTTCGTATAATCTGCCACTGAATACTGTGCACTGCTGACAACCGCAAGACGTGGAATCTGGAATGACATTTTGTGGAAGCTTTGTGGTTCCACTTAGGGTCCAACACCAATTCTCTCTGTTGTTCAGCTGTTGACTTCGTATAATCTGCCACTGAATACTGTGCACTACTGACAACCGCAAGACGTGGAATCTGGAATGACATTTTGTGGAAGCTTTGTGGTTCCACTTAGGGTCCAACACCAATTCTCTCTGTTGTTCAGCTGTTGACTTCGTATAATCTGCCACTGAATACTGTGCACTGCTGACAACCGCAAGACGTGGAATCTGGAATGACATTTTGTGGAAGCTTTGTGGTTCCACTTAGGGTCCAACACCAATTCTCTCTGTTGTTCAGCTGTTGACTTCGTATAATCTGCCACTGAATACTGTGCACTGCTGACAACCACAAGACGTGGAATCTGGAATGACATTTTGTGGAAGCTTTGTGGTTCCACTTAGGGTCCAACACCAATTCTCTCTGTTGTTCAGCTGTTGACTTCGTATAATCTGCCACTGAATACTGTGCACTGCTGACAACCGCAAGACGTGGAATCTGGAAAGACATTTTGTGGAAGCTTTGTAATTCCACTTAGGGTCCAACACCAATTCTCTCTGTTGTTCAGCTGTTGACTTCGTATAATCTGTCACTGAATACTGTGCACTGCTGACAACCGCAAGACGTGGAATCTGGAATGACATTTTGTGGAAGCTTTGTGGTTCCACTTAGGGTCCAACACCAATTCTCTCGGTTGTTCAGATGTTGACTTCGTATAATCTGTCACTGAATACTGTGCACTGCTGACAACCGCAAGACGTGGAATCTGGAATGACATTTTGTGGAAGCTTTGTGGTTCCACTTAGGGTCCAACACCTATTCTCTCTGTTGTTCAGCTGTTGACTTCGTATAATCTGCCACTGAATACTGTGCACTGCTGACAACCGCAAGACGTGGAATCTGGAATGACATTTTGTGGAAGCTTTGTGGTTCCACTTAGGGTCCAACACCAATTCTCTCTGTTGTTCAGCTGTTGACTTCGTATAATCTGTCACTGAATACTGTGCACTGCTGACAACCGCAAGACGTGGAATCTGGAATGACATTTTGTGGAAGCTTTGTGATTCCACTTAGGGTCCAACACCAATTCTCTCTGTTGTTCAGCTGTTGACTTCGTATAATCTGCCACTGAATACTGTGCACTGCTGACAACTGCAAGACGTGGAATCTGGAATGACATTTTGTGGAAGCTTTGTGGTTCCACTTAGGGTCCAACACCAATTCTCTCTGTTGTTCAGCTGTTGACTTCGTATAATCTGCCACTGAATACTGTGCACTGCTGACAACCGCAAGACGTGGAATCTGGAATGACATTTTGTGGAAGCTTTGTAATTCCACTTAGGGTCCAACACCAATTCTCTCTGTTGTTCAGCTGTTGACTTCGTATAATCTGTCACTGAATACTGTGCACTGCTGACAACCGCAAGACGTGGAATCTGGAATGACATTTTGTGGAAGCTTTGTGGTTCCACTTAGGGTCCAACACCAATTCTCTCTGTTGTTCAGCTGTTGACTTCGTATAATCTGCCACTGAATACTGTGCACTGCTGACAACCGCAAGACGTGGAATCTGGAATGACATTTTGTGGAAGCTTTGTGATTCCACTTAGGGTCCAACACCAATTCTCTCTGTTGTTCAGCTGTTGACTTCGTATAATCTGTCACTGAATACTGTGCACTGCTGACAACCGCAAGACGTGGAATCTGGAATGACATTTTGTGGAAGCTTTGTAATTCCACTTAGGGTCCAACACCAATTCTCTCTGTTGTTTAGCTGTTGACTTCGTATAATCTGTCACTGAATACTGTGCACTGCTGACAACCGCAAGACGTGGAATCTGGAATGACATTTTGTGGAAGCTTTGTAATTCCACTTAGGGTCCAACACCAATTCTCTCTGTTGTTCAGCTGTTGACTTCGTATAATCTGTCACTGAATACTGTGCACTGCTGACAACCGCAAGACGTGGAATCTGGAATGACATTTTGTGGAAGCTTTGTGGTTCCACTTAGGGTCCAACACCAATTCTCTCTGTTGTTCAGCTGTTGACTTCGTATAATCTGTCACTGAATACTGTGCACTGCTGACAACCGCAAGACGTGGAATCTGGAATGACATTTTTGGAAGCTTTGTAATTCCACTTAGGGTCCAACACCAATTCTCTCTGTTGTTCAGCTGTTGACTTCGTATAATCTGCCACTGAATACTGTGCACTGCTGACAACCGCAAGACGTGGAATCTGGAATGACATTTTGTGGAAGCTTTGTGGTTCCACTTAGGGTCCAACACCAATTCTCTCTGTTGTTCAGCTGTTGACTTCGTATAATCTGCCACTGAATACTGTGCACTGCTGACAACTGCAAGACGTGGAATCTGGAATGACATTTTGTGGAAGCTTTGTGGTTCCACTTAGGGTCCAACACCAATTCTCTCTGTTGTTCAGCTGTTGACTTCGTATAATCTGCCACTGAATACTGTGCACTGCTGACAACCGCAAGACGTGGAATCTGGAATGACATTTTGTGGAAGCTTTGTGGTTCCACTTAGGGTCCAACACCAATTCTCTCTGTTGTTCAGCTGTTGACTTCGTATAATCTGCCACTGAATACTGTGCACTGCTGACAACTGCAAGACGTGGAATCTGGGATGACATTTTGTGGAAGCTTTGTAATTCCACTTAGGGTCCAACACCAATTCTCTCTGTTGTTCAGCTGTTGACTTCGTATAATCTGCCACTGAATACTGTGCACTGCTGACAACCGCAAGACGTGGAATCTGGAATGACATTTTGTGGAAGCTTTGTGGTTCCACTTAGGGTCCAACACCAATTCTCTCTGTTGTTCAGCTGTTGACTTCGTATAATCTGCCACTGAATACTGTGCACTGCTGACAACCGCAAGACGTGGAATCTGGAATGACATTTTGTGGAAGCTTTGTGGTTCCACTTAGGGTCCAACACCAATTCTCTCTGTTGTTCAGCTGTTGACTTCGTATAATCTGCCACTGAATACTGTGCACTGCTGACAACCGCAAGACGTGGAATCTGGAATGACATTTTGTGGAAGCTTTGTGGTTCCACTTAGGGTCCAACACCAATTCTCTCTGTTGTTCAGCTGTTGACTTCGTATAATCTGCCACTGAATACTGTGCACTGCTGACAACCGCAAGACGTGGAATCTGGAATGACATTTTGTGGAAGCTTTGTGATTCCACTTAGGGTCCAACACCAATTCTCTCTGTTGTTCAGCTGTTGACTTCGTATAATCTGCCACTGAATACTGTGCACTGCTGACAACCGCAAGACGTGGAATCTGGAATGACATTTTGTGGAAGCTTTGTGGTTCCACTTAGGGTCCAACACCAATTCTCTCTGTTGTTCAGCTGTTGACTTCGTATAATCTGCCACTGAATACTGTGCACTGCTGACAACCGCAAGACGTGGAATCTGGAATGACATTTTGTGGAAGCTTTGTGGTTCCACTTAGGGTCCAACACCAATTCTCTCTGTTGTTCAGCTGTTGACTTCGTATAATCTGCCACTGAATATTGTGCACTGCTGACAACCGCAAGACGTGGAATCTGGAATGACATTTTGTGGAAGCTTTGTGGTTCCACTTAGGGTCCAACACCAATTCTCTCTGTTGTTCAGCTGTTGACTTCGTATAATCTGTCACTGAATACTGTGCACTGCTGACAACCGCAAGACGTGGAATCTGGAATGACATTTTGTGGAAGCTTTGTAATTCCACTTAGGGTCCAACACCAATTCTCTCTGTTGTTCAGCTGTTGACTTCGTATAATCTGTCACTGAATACTGTGCACTGCTGACAACCGCAAGACGTGGAATCTGGAATGACATTTTGTGGAAGCTTTGTGGTTCCACTTAGGGTCCAACACCAATTCTCTCTGTTGTTCAGCTGTTGACTTCGTATAATCTGCCACAGAATACTGTGCACTGCTGACAACTGCAAGACGTGGAATCTGGAATGACATTTTGTGGAAGCTTTGTGGTTCTACTTAGGGTCCAACACCAATTCTCTCTGTTGTTCAGCTGTTGACTTCGTATAATCTGCCACTGAATACTGTGCACTGCTGACAACCGCAAGACGTGGAATCTGGAATGACATTTTGTGGAAGCTTTGTGGTTCCACTTAGGGTCCAACACCAATTCTCTCTGTTGTTCAGCTGTTGACTTCGTATAATCTGCCACTGAATACTGTGTACTGCTGACAACCGCAAGACGTGGAATCTGGAATGACATTTTGTGGAAGCTTTGTGGTTCCACTTAGGGTCCAACACCAATTCTCTCTGTTGTTCAGCTGTTGACTTCGTATAATCTGCCACTGAATACTGTGCACTGCTGACAACCGCAAGACGTGGAATCTGGAATGACATTTTGTGGAAGCTTTGTGGTTCCACTTAGGGTCCAACACCAATTCTCTCTGTTGTTCAGCTGTTGACTTCGTATAATCTGTCACTGAATACTGTGCACTGCTGACAACCGCAAGACGTGGAATCTGGAATGACATTTTGTGGAAGCTTTGTGGTTCCACTTAGGGTACAACACCAATTCTCTCTGTTGTTCAGCTGTTGACTTCGTATGATCTGCCACTGAATACTGTGCACTGCTGACAACCGCAAGACGTGGAATCTGGAATGACATTTTGTGGAAGCTTTGTGATTCCACTTAGGGTCCAACACCAATTCTCTCTGTTGTTCAGCTGTTGACTTCGTATAATCTGCCACTGAATACTGTGTACTGCTGACAACCGCAAGACGTGGAATCTGGAATGACATTTTGTGGAAGCTTTGTGGTTCCACTTAGGGTCCAACACCAATTCTCTCTGTTGTTCAGCTGTTGACTTCGTATAATCTGCCACTGAATACTGTGCACTGCTGACAACCGCAAGACGTGGAATCTGGAATGACATTTTGTGGAAGCTTTGTGGTTCCACTTAGGGTCCAACACCAATTCTCTCTGTTGTTCAGCTGTTGACTTCGTATAATCTGCCACTGAATACTGTGCACTGCTGACAACCGCAAGACGTGGAATCTGGAATGACATTTTGTGGAAGCTTTGTGGTACCACTTAGGGTCCAACACCAATTCTCTCTGTTGTTCAGCTGTTGACTTCGTATAATCTGCCACTGAATACTGTGCACTGCTGACAACCGCAAGACGTGGAATCTGGAATGACATTTTGTGGAAGCTTTGTAATTCCACTTAGGGTCCAACACCAATTCTCTCTGTTGTTCAGCTGTTGACTTCGTATAATCTGTCACTGAATACTGTGCACTGCTGACAACCGCAAGACGTGGAATCTGGAATGACATTTTGTGGAAGCTTTGTGGTTCCACTTAGGGTCCAACACCAATTCTCTCTGTTGTTCAGCTGTTGACTTCGTATAATCTGCCACTGAATACTGTGCACTGCTGACAACCGCAAGACGTGGAATCTGGAATGACATTTTGTGGAAGCTTTGTAATTCCACTTAGGGTCCAACACCAATTCTCTCTGTTGTTCAGCTGTTGACTTCGTATAATCTGCCACTGAATACTGTGTACTGCTGACAACCGCAAGACGTGGAATCTGGAATGACATTTTGTGGAAGCTTTGTGGTTCCACTTAGGGTCCAACACCAATTCTCTCTGTTGTTCAGCTGTTGACTTCGTATAATCTGCCACTGAATACTGTGCACTGCTGACAACCGCAAGACGTGGAATCTGGAATGACATTTTGTGGAAGCTTTGTGGTTCCACTTAGGGTCCAACACCAATTCTCTCTGTTGTTCAGCTGTTGACTTCGTATAATCTGTCACTGAATACTGTGCACTGCTGACAACCGCAAGACGTGGAATCTGGAATGACATTTTGTGGAAGCTTTGTGGTTCCACTTAGGGTCCAACACCAATTCTCTCTGTTGTTCAGCTGTTGACTTCGTATAATCTGTCACTGAATACTGTGCACTGCTGACAACCGCAAGACGTGGAATCTGGAATGACATTTTGTGGAAGCTTTGTGGTTCCACTTAGGGTCCAACACCAATTCTCTCTGTTGTTCAGCTGTTGACTTCGTATAATCTGTCACTGAATACTGTGCACTGCTGACAACCGCAAGACGTGGAATCTGGAATGACATTTTGTGGAAGCTTTGTGATTCCACTTAGGGTCCAACACCAATTCTCTCTGTTGTTCAGCTGTTGACTTCGTATAATCTGTCACTGAATACTGTGCACTGCTGACAACCGCAAGACGTGGAATCTGGAATGACATTTTGTGGAAGCTTTGTGGTTCCACTTAGGGTCCAACACCAATTCTCTCTGTTGTTCAGCTGTTGACTTCGTATAATCTGCCACTGAATACTGTGCACTGCTGACAACCGCAAGACGTGGAATCTGGAATGACATTTTGTGGAAGCTTTGTGATTCCACTTAGGGTCCAACACCAATTCTCTCTGTTGTTCAGCTGTTGACTTCGTATAATCTGTCACTGAATACTGTGTACTGCTGACAACCACAAGACGTGGAATCTGGAATGACATTTTGTGGAAGCTTTGTGGTTCCACTTAGGGTCCAACACCAATTCTCTCTGTTGTTCAGCTGTTGACTTCGTATAATCTGTCACTGAATACTTTGCACTGCTGACAACCGCAAGACGTGGAATCTGGAATGACATTTTGTGGAAGCTTTGTGGTTCCACTTAGGGTCCAACACCAATTCTCTCTGTTGTTCAGCTGTTGACTTCGTATAATCTGCCACTGAATACTGTGCACTGCTGACAACCGCAAGACGTGGAATCTGGAATGACATTTTGTGGAAGCTTTGTGGTTCCACTTAGGGTCCAACACCAATTCTCTCTGTTGTTCAGCTGTTGACTTCGTATAATCTGCCACTGAATACTGTGCACTGCTGACAACCGCAAGACGTGGAATCTGGAATGACATTTTGTGGAAGCTTTGTAATTCCACTTAGGGTCCAACACCAATTCTCTCTGTTGTTCAGCTGTTGACTTCGTATAATCTGCCACTGAATACTGTGTACTGCTGACAACCACAAGACGTGGAATCTGGAATGACATTTTGTGGAAGCTTTGTGGTTCCACTTAGGGTCCAACACCAATTCTCTCTGTTGTTCAGCTGTTGACTTCGTATAATCTGCCACTGAATACTGTGCACCAGTTCGGATAAAGAGCTAGTTGTTGTTGCGACATTGTGTTCATGTAGCCCCGTGTACTTGGGTTTGTGTGGAATTCGTCTGATGAATTGTGTTATTATGATGGCTGTATTAGTGTGTGTATTTATAATTCAGATGAGGATCTGGAAGCAGGCGGCCATTCCCTTAATTTAGGTACCATCCCCGAATTTGCCTAAAGTAGAACTGGGAAACCACGGAAAACCACTTCCAGAATAATTGAGTTGAGAACTGAATCCACCTCTTCTAAGTTTTGCCTCAGACCAGAATTAAATTTCTTCACAGATTTGGGAATCGAAACTGGACCTCAGGAGACAGGACAGCCAAGATTACTAGCCATTGCGCCATGAGGTGGTCGGATAAATAACTCTCATGTCAAGATAATAGTTGTACAGCTTAATAACTAAGGCCCGGAAGACCATGCAAAATCATATATTTACATATTTATGCATATTTTAGTTATTTTGGCACAAAGCATCATATTTTTCTCCTTTGCCTGTTTAAGTGCATATCTCTGCTTGAGAAGGACGCATATTCTAATTTCCTATTTAATTGTTTTGAAGCGCTTTTTTACTTCATGGTCAGTCGTATATTTCTATTCGGACTCCGAGTCTCGTGGCTGGTTGGTCAAAACCTGAACATTTCCTTGTTATTGATAAAGTTGCTTTCACCTCCCTTAAATCACCCAGAGTTTTGTATCATCTGCTAATTAGTAGTTTGCACTGCCTGTAAGGAAGAACCGGATTCTCCAACAACTGAAATACCTTCGTTCCTTTCACTTTATCCTAGTTCACAATAGGGGTTCAGCTTATGAATGACCAGGAATTTCCAGAAATATTACCTCTACCTATTATCTCACATTCCGTAATTTTGACCTTCACTGAAATGCCAAGCTGCTAACCGTCAACCACAGCAAGCAAGGAGTTATGACTCCAATTGACTCCAATACAAGCTAACGACGTTGTTCAATTGCGAAATTATGTGAGAACATTTGGAAATGTTTTTTTTTTTCTACCGACGATAGTAATATTATTGTGAAACAAATGTAGGAAGTTCAAGAAAGTTTTCAGTGACTCACCATTTGGAAACCACCAAACATAAGCGAAATGTCGTAAATAAAAATAAAAAAATAAAAAACCACGTCAATTCAGAAGAAGAAATTTCATGAGAATATCACAGAATAATACTGAAGCTATTTTAATATCTAGCACGTTTCAGTCCCTTTTGCAAGTTAATATCAATTATTTTTATTCAGCAACAGGATGTAAATATTGCAGAATTAAGGTATTTTCATTTTTAAAAATTCAATGGCTATTGAAATTTTACACCAGTTAAGTTACACTTAAAAATTAACATAATAAAATAATTGATGGTTAACACCACTTGAAGCTCCATAAAATAATATTTCCTACTATTTAGAACTGTTTCTTAGTTGAGTTATAAAAAAAAGGTGTAGTTATATGTCCGTCTGTTCATATTTTCTTATATATTCAAAATAGAACAGCTGTCAGGAAAACAGTGATGTATATCATTCAGACCACCCTCTGAAATCCCAAAATGGTGATGTATCAAGGGACACTACAGTCAATTGGCTCCACATGTTTAATTTGTACATTCGATTATACATTCTCCTTTGTAAGTAATATGCCCCTAAGAGAACAATAAATGAATGAATAAATATCCCCTCCCATCAGGTTTCTTGATATACAGACCTGGATAAGTTGGGTCACTTATTATTAATTAGCAGTAACAAACTGCGGTAGCTGGGGCCCAGTTATTTGTGGTCTCGGTAGACGTGGGTTCGAACCTTACCATCGGCCGTCCTTGAAATGGTTTTCCGTGGTTTCCCATTTTCAACTACAGACAAATGCTGGGACGGCACCTACGAATGTGCCACGGTCGCTTCCCTCCAAGTACGTGCATAGTTTCATTCACCTTCATTCATTGGCGAAGGAAGGGCATCCGGCTGTATAAACTATCCACCACAAGGACGCGAAAAATTATCTCATCTCATTTCCATCCCAGTTGAAACGGGAATGACACGCATTATAGTTATTAGCCTATTTTCATTTATGAAAAAAAATAGGCTTATGAGATCACCTTTTGTCCGTGTGTGATTCGTGTGTGTGTGTGTCCCTAATAACTTCTAAACGGATGGAGCGACTTCAATGAAACTCGGTAAGTTCATAGCACTATTCCGGACGACCCCGACCGTACCCTTCAAATTTTGTTACGTCTCACCAATCCAACATGGCGGCTGTGCGAAATATTTCACCAGCATTCAATATCTTCGAAACTATTACCGATATCACCCTGGAATATTTTACGGTAATAAAGGGAACTACTAAAAGTTCACCTATGTGACTTTTGAAAATCTGGTAACTACAAAACCAACATGGTGGCCAAGCGAAGTTGCGACATTTAAATAGACGCTTCTCGCGATTTAACCAACCAAACGCAATACAACTTGGTACAGTATATGTTTATACACATTGTAAAGCACCGACATCTAACTTCGTTCAATTGTTTACATAACCTCAAGATGGCGGCTGTGCGAAATATTTCACCGGCATTCTATATCACTGACACTATTAGTGGTATCACCCTGAAATTTTGCACGGAGATAAAGGACACTACTGGAAGTTCATCCATAAGCTTTTCAAAAACCGGTTAACTAAAAAACGAATATGGCGGCCAGGCGAATTTGAAATTTTTAGATAGACCTTTCTCGCGATTTAACGATCCAAACGCAATGAAACTTGGTACAGCAAATGTTTATATACATAGTAATGCACCGGTATCTAATTTAGTTCAATTGTTTACATAACCACAAGATGGCGGCTGTACGAATTTTTAAATTAAGTTGTTATTTCTTGTGTCGTAATCATGCGATCGAAGTGAAAGTTTGAATAATGAACCTACGCAATAATTTTCCTTTAATGGTACATGACTCTATGGCCTATACATATAACAATGCTACATGGCGACCATCCGAAATATTTAGATGGATCTCAATATCTACGAATCTAGTACAGCAATCAAACTGAATTTTTAAATGTTCATAGGGGCTATGAACATAAGTTCACCTATGGGACTTTGAATAACCTTGTGATCTCAAATCCAACATGGCGGCGACGCGAATTATAAATATTCACATGGTTGTTTCTCGCAATTTAACCATCCGAGTGCAGTGACACTTGGTACAGTAAATCCCTATGCAAATGTTAATCCACTGGCATCTAATTTTTTTCATTTGTTTCCATAACCACAAGATCGCAGCTGTGCGAAATTTTAAAATCTCGTTTTTACTTCTTGTGTTCTAATTATGTGATTGAAATTTGAATGCTACACGTACATAATGATCTTCATGTAACAGTACATAACTCTAAGACCTACATATATAAAAATCCAACATGGCGACAATCCGAAATATTTAGTCGGTTCTCAATATCTACGAATCTATTACAGCAATCAAACTGAAATTTTGTATGTTGATAGAGGCAATTAACATATGGAGGATATATGAAAATAGGCTTTAGTGCTTCACGGAACTACTTGTTATTTATTTATTTATTTATTTATTTAGCGTGTGATGAATATTGACAACCTATAAACTATTTACACATCTAGTGGAAGATAAGCACAAAGTGAATACAAATTGTCATGTCAAAGCAATTACGAAGCTTGAAAAAATAAAATAAAAATAAAACAGGAAAAAAAAACCACAATATATTTCTGGTCGATCTCTGCCTCACCGGAACAACAAACTCCGCCATGCATCACAACCAAGCCTCCAGGATTTGAGCTTCCTAGAAGAATTTGGTCCACCCTAAATAGAATAAGAACACATTGTGGCAGATGCGCGGACTCTCTTCACAGGTGGGGGAAAATTCCATCTCTGAAATGTACCTGCGGTGCTGACAGACAAACTATTACACAATATTGTCCACTAACTGCCTTCTCTGGGGCTTCAGTTGAGTTCCTGATGGTTACACAAAACTGCATTGACTACATAAAGGATGTAAATCTGACATTGTGACCCTTATCTGAGTTCAGCCCTGTATATAGTTATTTTCTTTCTGTTTCATGCTGTTTTAATTATCTTTATATTATAATATGTATTGTGATGTGTTTTGTACCATACACTAAATAAATAAATACATTACTATCTACGAAACAACTCCGACAGTTCAAATGTACACATTGAGTGCGAGTGATGTACGTCTCACTAAATGTGAATGTCCAATTCCGCTACCCACTTCACTGCTTCCGGTGTTGCTGAGTTGAGGTCTTCCATGGTGCCAGTGAAAGCACGGAGTGGGTATTCTTACACTACACGTTTCAAGAGATTAGTGCTTTTCAGTCGGTCAACACGAATGTACCCAAAAGAGATGGGTTATGCCCTAATCCTGAAATAAATTACATGAGATTAATAAAACACTTGGATGACCAGTGTCGATCGTCAAGCGATCATCATCAGATCCATTACACTTAGGCTACAAAATCTATGTTTGAAATACAGGTGAAAATATTTACAATATGTACAATTATTTAGTTGCAGTATTGGTACTGCAACTGTCAGTGTATGCTAAATGCAGTATATATGTTAGGTGAAATGCTAAATGGTGATAGCTATCCGGAGATTGTACTTTCGAGAGATTATATGGTTGTAAACTATGGTAAAACTGTAAAATTTTAGGCTAACTACTTATCTGATTGTCTTCCGTACTACAGCTACTCGCAGTTTTCGTGCTCACTGGAACTCACTGTGTGGTCGACTGCGGTGGTTATCTTAACGACTGGTTTTTCCCTGCCTTCTCCCCCCTGTCCCTACGTGCTGTGGGGAGTGATAGCGATGTGTTTATGTGAGGTGTTGCCAACCTAGATAAGATGTATGTTATTGAATGAGGTGGGTCTACAACTATTAAAGACCGAGGATTAGCCCTCGCCACGCGTGGAGCATAACCCATTCGAACTAAGCGTTGACGGTCTTATGAGGACGTCCTGGCACCTTTAATACTGCCGCGAATATGGGCCTTGGTTTATTGCAGAAGAAAAGTACATCGTACACCTGATCCAGATAACATTTACCTATTAAAAACCCCTAATTTCCCCCCTTTTTTATCTAGCTTGGCTGTGTCGCTAAATTGTGTTTTGTTTCCGACAGGGTGTGTTTTTTTCGTAGCGTGAAGAGGGGTGAGCTCTCCTTGAACGTGTGTTCATTTAGAATGTTGGGATTGTTTCGTTTGGCTAGGTGTATCTCGATTGCTTCCTTTATGTCAAGAGCTCTGCCTTTCGATTCGTGATGGATTATTTTAAGTTCCGACTCTATGTTGGTAAAGCTGTGCCCTGCGTCACACATGGCTGAATGTGTTCCGTATCTTATCGCATTCCTATGTTCATTATAACGTGTGTCTACTCGCCTTCCACTCTGCCCGATGTAATTAGCTTGACAATCGGTGTCATGGCACGTTATAGAATATACCCCTGACCTTGAATACGGGTCACGTTTATTTAGATTATTATTTAGGAGGTGCCTAGCGGTTGTGTTTTTCGTCGTGAAAGCTATCTTTATGCCTTGTTTTTTGAATAGGTTAGTAATTTTATATGTATTCGCATTCACATAGTTGAAACGCGCAAATATTTTCTCATTACTGTCCGGTTTGGGAATCGTTTTATCTTTATTTTTATGTTTGGCTATAATTTGATTTATTTTGCTTGGCGAGAAGTTGTTTTCCTTTGCTATTTGCATAATAGTTCTTATTTCCTTATTATAGTTGTATTTTGACATGGGTATGTTTAAAGCCCTGTGCACCATTGAATTGAAACCCGCTAGTTTGTGCGTACTGGGGTGATTAGACTGATTGTCGATTGCATGAGAGGTTTATGTTGCTTTCCGGAATATGGAATATGAAAGGTCGTTGTCTTTACGTTCAATAGTTATATCGAGATAATTTATTTTCCGGTCTATTTCGGATTCCTTAGTGAATTTGATAGAGTGGTGAAGGCTATTAATGGATTGGAGAATTGATTCTTCGCTTGTTAGTTCAGTATCGTAGATGCAAATTACATCATCTACGTATCTTTTCCATATTACTATTCCCTTTGTTGAAGTCTTTTCTAAGAACGCATTTTCTAGTGCATTGATGAAGATGTCAGCGATTAACCCACTTAGTGGCGATCCCATTGCTAGGCCTTCTCTCTGTGTGTATATTTTATTGTCGAATTGAAACACGTTTTGGGTGAGAACGACCCTCAGTAATCTCACAATCTCTTCAATTTCTTTTACCGAATTGTTGGATTTTAAGTTGTTTTCGATAGTGTTGATTGCTTCAATAATCGGAATATTGGTGTACATGTTAGTTACGTCGAAGGTTACTAGCCTGAAGCTAGGTTTCATTTGTAGGGTGTTCAATGCTGTTACTAGTTCTGTTGTGTTCTTTACAGAGTTGTTTTTGTCGTTGGAAAGACGGCATTTTAAGATTTTTAGTAACTCTTTGCTGATTTTGTAATTAGGGGCATTCCTACAATTGACTATTGGTCTCATTGGGCATTCCTTTTTGTGTATTTTTGGTTGTCCCCTCAATGCCGGTATTTTCGGGTTCATGTTTATTAGTTTTGATTTTTCGGCTTTGGTCAGTATGTATTCTGTTTCTTTTAGCGCACTTTTTATTTGTTTTTGGAATTTGTTGGTGGGGTCTTTTGTTAATTCCTCGATTTCGTTGTTGTTTAGGAATTCGACTGTTTTTTCAATGTATTCTGTTTTGTTCAAAATTACTGTAGTGTTTCCTTTATCTGCTTTTGTGATGATTAAGTCATGTTCTTTTATTTTTTGTTTCAACGACTTTATTTCTTTGAGTTGTTTGTTGTTTTGAATGTTATTGCTATCGCCCTCTCGTTTGAGGATTTTTTTGGCTTCGTTGGTGGCGAGATTTTTGGTTAATTCCCTGTCTTCTGCTGGGAGCTTGTGACTGGCTATCTCAATATCTGTGATTAACTGTTTTATATTGTGGTTCGTGTGTGCGTCTGTGCAGTTGTATTTCAAACCTTTGTCTAACATATTCATTTCACCTTGAGAAAAGGTTACGTTCGTTCTGTTGTTTACTCTGCTGTGGAAATTGAATTCATTGTTATTCGTGTGTTGTTCGTTAGATTGATGGTTCTGTGTTTCTCCTAGTTTTCTTAATTTATTTTCTAGCGTTTCATGCTTCCTCGTTGCTCTGATTTTGATGGTGTCATGTAGGTGCTCTGTGAAGCTGTCCCATTGGGCTGCGTGCCAGAAATTACTTAGTTGCAATCGAATGTCGTATAATTGTTGGTTAATTTTTTGCTTTCTTATGTATGCAAATCTTAATTCGTTTTTTTATCCAAAGCGCTTTGGCTTGTTTGGTTGAAATGATCGAGGCTGGTGTGTTCGGTACGGTTTTAACTGGTACGTATTTAGGGGTGAGGTTTAGTTTTATACATTTTTTGTTGAACCAAATTGACTTGTCTAAATTCATGAGTTTAAGCCTGAGTGATTTGAATTTCTTGGCTTCACGATTTGCCTGACTAGCCGTGACCACACCTAAGGTGTATGCGGGAGTTAAGACGCCTAACGAGCGATGCCGTAAAACAGGTGATAGATGGAGTCGAAGAAGTTGGATGTTAACTTCACAGCCGTCTTCCAAGCAGGCTGACGAGACTTGAGGCGTGAGCATATCTGTCTGATATCCTTATGAACAGGTAGATGTTCATTCTTCAACATTCTTGTCCACAGCTCAAAAAGGGCCTATATTGCTGAGTACCGGTAACCATTTCATCGGTGTAGCACAAAGTGTACCAGTTATGATCCGCATGGTTTGGCGAAGTTTCTCCCTTATAATGTACGAAGAAATTTGGATTCCCGTACAATATTTTAACAAGAAAGGAATAAAGAATCAATTTCATTTGCCACCATTCACCCAGCCATTGGTTGCGAGCGTAGCGTAGCTGTAGAGTACAGGTGCCAATGCAATTTCCTTGCTTCTCCCCTTGGGATTCAAGATGTGTGATTTTTGATGTGTAACATCTTTCCACTCGGTATATGGATATTTTTGTGGCACTCGGTAGCTGGACATTTTTGTGGGAGTGATTTTGGAAAAGAGACGGAAATGGATGGGACGGAAGTGGATGGGACGGAAACAATGAGCGCACGCGGTGGCGGAGATCGGTACAACGACGCACTGTAAGCCATGTGACTATGTGGAATGTAAATCGCATACGGTTTACCTCAAGGTTTGGAGGCCCCATTAAAGAAATTCCTACAGTAAATCATTTTCAAGTTGTCGTTCTTTGGTGTGAAAATATTCATTATATCATATTTGATGAAAATAATTACGATTTATTAAATCTTCATACTTTTGCTGTATTCTTATTTAATGTAAGCACTCGATACTTCGAGTGCTATATCGCATCAACCAACACTCCAAACAACGTAGGAATTCAGTATATTAACACCAACTATACTAACAATAATTGAAACTTCGTTGGTCTAAACGTATCACTGGGAGAAACGCATTTAATATACCTACCGCACACCTAATTTTAATCGCGCCTATACTTGGCAGTGCGCTATATCGGCAATAAGAGGCCATTTTCAATAACACCGCTGGCATGGGTTCACTAACTGGCTGGTATAAAGCGCAGCTCGCATCAAGTAGGCAGTGGATTGCTCCCGCATACAGTTGCAGGTATATGTCACTACTGCAGATGCATTGGAGAATCCTTTCATGTTTGCTGGCACAAGGTAGCACTATGAGTTCATTCTTTAAGCAAGTAGTTCCGTGAAGAACTATACAGCCTATTTTCATATAACCTACTTATGTTAATTGCCTCTGTCAACATACAAAATTTCAGTTTGATTGCTGTAATAGATTCGTAGATATTGAGAACCGACTAAATATTTCGGATGGTCGCCATGTTGGATTTTATATATGCAGGTCCTAGAGTTATCTACTGTTACATGAAGATTATTGTGTACGTGTAGCATTCAAACTTCAATCGCATAATTAGGACACAAGAAGTAACAAGGAGATTTTAAAATTTCGCACAGTTGCCATCTTGTGATTATGGATACAATTGAAATAAAGTTGATGCCAGTGGATTAACATTCGTATAAGGATTTACTGTACCAAGTTTCACTGCACTCGGATGGTTCAATTGCGAGAAACGTCCATGTGAATATTTATACTTCGCGTCGCCGCCATGTTGGATTTGTGATAACCAGGTTATTTAAAGTCCTATAGGTGAACTTATGTTCATAGCCCCTATGAACATAAAAAAATCAGTTTGATTGCTATAATAGATTCGTAGATATTCAGAGCAGTGTAAATATTTGGGATGGTCGCCATGTTGGATTGTTAAATGTATAGTCCATAGAGTCATGTACCGGTACCATAGGAAAATTATTAGGTAGGTTCATTATTCAAACTTTCACATCGATCGCATGATTACGACACAAGAAATAACAACTTAATTTTAAAATTCGCATAGCCGTCATCTTGAGGTTATGTAAACAATTGAACTAAATTATATACCAGTGCATTACAATGTGTATAAACATTTCCTGTACCAGATTTCATTGCGTTTGGAACATTAAATCGCGAGAAGGGTCTATTAAAATTTTCAAATTCGCTTGGCCGCTATGTTCGTTTTGTAGTTAACCGGTTTTTGAAAGTCTTATGGATGAACTTCCAGTAGTGCCCTTTATCTCCGTACAAAATTTCAGGGTGATACCGCTAATAGTTTCAGAGATATGGAATGCCGGTGAAATATTTCGCACAGCCAACATGTGGGATTGGTGAGACGTAACAAGATTTGAAGGGCACCGTAGGGGTCGTCCGGAATAGTGCTATGAACTTGCCGAGCTTCATTGAAATCGCTCCAGCCGTTTAGAATTTATTAGATACACACACACACACACACACACACACACACACACACACACACCTCACACTCACACACACACGCCCACACACACGAACAGAAGGTGATCTCATAAGCCTATTTCTTTCAAAATTGAAAATAGGCTAAAAATGCGAGTAAGTAATATGGAATTATTCGAATAACATATCAGATGTTACACATTATATGCGACTACTGTAAGGCTCGTAATTTTTTAAATTTACATTTTGGATTTGTTTTTGTTTGAAGTTATTATTTTCGGTTTTAGTATTTTTTGTTTGCTCCGTCATCGCAGCCGTCGGCAGCGTAGAATCTCGAATTTGATGGCAATAATATCGTATTGTTTCCATGGAAACTATCATGCTGTGTTGATTTTAACTTCAGACATAATCATTACCTCGGTATAAAGTGTTCGATTTATCTCAACTTCTACGTACAGCTCTATATAATAATAATAATAATAATAATAATAATAATAATAATAATAATAATTTATTATTATCATTATTATTATTTTTATTTTTATTATAAAACTGAAACTCTTCCGGTACCGTACCATTGTTATGTGGCACCAAGTTTTCTATACGGTCCGCGCCTCATGCATATAACAAGCATTGACACTCTTTAGTCTTTCGTGTTCAACAATGAGTGTAAAAGAGTTAGCTAGTTATTGGAGTTTTAAGGGCTCCAAGTGTAAAATAATGTGCGTTGAAGTGTTGACGGTGATGAAGAATCAGTGGTATCAAGAAGTGTGTGGTAGCCATTCTAGAACTTCCCTAACCCTCCCACATCCTCCCTTGAAGCCCTCCCAAATCAACTCGCAGTCCTCTCTTGACCCCAAGTCTGCAATAAGGTGTTCCCTTGTACGGGGATCAATGTGTCTCCCAGAGGTCTTTGCTGGCTAGGTGGCAGCGGGCAACGGTTACTCCTGGTAACTCCTGGCACACACCGGCCATGGAGCCTCTCAGAGATCCCTGCAACGCCTATGGTGCGAGCGGTGGTTGATCCCCCACTTGTTGAATGGCTACTTGTGCGATAGACAGATCTCTGAAGGGTGCGTTTCTCTCGAAGGTGAGGTGGCAGTTCCTTGAACATCCCCTCTTATTGCTCCTCCTATGCGTGCTGCTGCATCGTCAGCTGAAACCTTGAACGAATTCCCGGCTGTGATTATGTCTCAATTTGTGTTTGAGGAGCCACTATCTTACTTGTGAGTAGGCAGTGGTATGCCACCTCTCCGAGAACAGTGCGGGTGATATGGTTCGCCAAGAGGATTTACCAACAAATTATCGAAACTGACCAGAAAGAAGGTTTATGAAGAGCCATCGATGGAGTCTTCGAGCCACAGGTATGACAGCACATACGTAATGTATTGTAGAGGTATGTAAACAACGTAATATTTAGTCGATTAATTTCGTTGCGTAGTGGCTAGCACTTTTGGCTAACACCGCGGAGGCCCGGGTTCGATTCCCGGCTCTGCCAAGAAAGCTACTTCTAGTCTGCGTGCTGGAATGGGGTACACTCGGCCTCATGAGACAAAACTGCGAAGTGACAGTTTCGATTCCCTCCTCAGCCATCCTGGAAGTGGTTTTCTGAGGTTTTCCACTTCTACCCAAGACAACTACCGGGATGGCTCCTAACTTAAAGCTACTGGCATCTCCATCCCAAGCTCTGCTTCAATTACGAAGTATAGACACTAATACAGCCATCCCAATAACACAGGTTTCCAGACAAATTACACACGCCGAAGTGCACGGGGCTACATGACCACGAAGTCTCAAACCCCCTAAAATGGATAAACAACAGAACATCTTTCCAGAGAGTCAGCAAATATGACCTGACTCTATCACGTATGGTATATGATTTAGTATTCAGTGTTATTGGTTGAGTTGGACTGGAAAGGGCTGCAACATGAAAGGTTTTCATTTATATCCGACAGTTCTGGGACACAATGCACTCGAAGTGCAGGGGAAAGTGATGGGGAGGAGAGTCAAACGAGTGTAGCATGATATAGTCTGATAAAAATCAACTCTGATGTGATGAGTGTTTTGGCTTCTCCACACTTCACACAAGTGGAAGCACACAAAAGTGTATACAAATCTGAAATATTCCATTTGATAGGATCATTTTGTTAAGGACTATTTCAATCATTTCCACATCAAAAGTGGAATGCACAAGGGTTTTCTGCGGAACAAATGAGATTTATAATGAAAAATTGAATAAATATGCTAATGATTATAAGATGAAATGGAATTATTTCTATCTCCGTTGGACTCTCGCAACTTGGCTGTGAACACAGATCAACTAATGACGTTCTGACGACAATGATGTGCTTAATATTCAATACAAGTCAATTCTTGGAGTGCTACATTAAAGTGAATTCCATCAAGTGTTGTTTTCTAACTTGGATCAGAGGTTAATTGTAAGAACAATGCAAGCTCTGAAGTACAGAAGTGAATACTTTCTGCTAATAAGTGCTATCATGGTCTCAGAAAGCATCTGAAGTCCATGTTATTGTTTAAGAAAACTAAAATGATGTACAAAGACTTAGGCCAGAAATAACATATGGTGCAGAGACCTGGGCACTGTCTAACTCAGATGAAAGGAATGCTTTTAGTTTAACGTGACCGTTGATCTCCCGATCATGAGCCATGAGACCTCCTTTTTAGATGGAATCCGAACCTCAGGACATGACATTTTATTATAAAAGTCTGACATCCAACCCGGTCCACCTGGGTGAGAGGCAGATAGCTTGACCGCTGCGCCACCACGCCCTCCCCCCCCTCAGATGAAATACTACTGGGCATATTTGAGATAAAGGTACAATCTTGGGCCAATGGAAGAAAATGGTATCTGAAGAAGAATATGAACAGGCCTGCAACTTATACAACGAACCGGACATTGTCAGATTTATTAAAATCAGGAGGCAGTAGTGGGCAGGACTTGTACAGCGTGCTGACGACAGTGAAAATGAAAAATGAAAATCCACAGCCTGCTTCCAGTCGCCGACCGGGTCAGGAATGGAATGAATGAAACCCCCATCTAGTGGCGAGGATATGAACTGTGCCGGCTGTCGAGGCCTGACACACTCCTCTGGGGCAATGATTAAATGAATGACAGATGAAATGAAATGATAGTGGAGAGTGTTGCTGGAATGAAAGTTTGACAGGGAAAACTGGAGTACCCGGAGAAAAACCTGTCTGCCTCCGTTTTGTCCAGCACAGATCCCACATGGAGTGACCGGGATTTGAACCACGGACCCAGCGGTGAGAGGCCGGCGTGCTGCCGCCTAAGCCACGGAGGCTTCGCTGACGACAGAATGGTACAGTGAAAATATGCTTTCAACAAGAGATGACTACAGGCCTCCATCAACCCGTCATGACTCAGATGGGTTATCTCACAGCCCAAAGGTTTTACTTTTGACTGCTCTTGATAGGATGTGGATGCGTTTGTTTTACCAATCGCTGTACCATCAAGTTGAGTTAGGTAGAAGTGATCCTGACCGTAACTGCCAGCCAGTCGTATTTCATTGTGTCCCGTCAAACTGTGTGCGGGGTGTGCCGCACCCCAGCCGAGTTACCCCGTAACTATAGAAAGTAAGTCATATACAGTCAAGTCAATATCGTTTGTAAGTTATGTTAGTTATTTTCACGGATTACAGCTTATTTCTCTCTTCAGATGCCGTTTGAAGCCGAGCAAGAACGAATCGGGTGCATAATCCAGGAAATAGAAGACGATGGAGAAGAAGCTAGCAGCATTTTCGATTATTCTGTAACTACTTTTACAGATCATGGTAGTGAGAGTGATCACAACTCGGCAGTTCAGATGATGGAAATGGTCAGTCCTCTCCTTCCAACTTTTATTTGGGAAAGAACAAGACAAGCAAATGGAAAAAGAGTCCACCACTTCCTCGTAACGTGCGAACACGATGCCCTGGTTCTTTGAGTTCAAATCATCAAAACAGTAGAGATTTGTGGGCAAACAATTTATTGGCTCCTGATGTATTCGGAATGACTATGAAATTATGAAAAATGTTTGTGGAGAATTTATGGACAGCTCTCAACCTTTATCATATCCACCTAAACAAGGAAGATGTAGTCTGTGTCCACGCTCTAAGGACAGAAAATCGTAACTCAAGTGAAAAAAGTGTATGGGAGTAATAAGTATAGAGCATCTCCTCCCATGTTTTACAAGTTGTGTGAGTGAAAATGAATCTGATTTAGGGTATCAGTATGAGGTGAAAGTGACTGCGTATTTTTAAAAGCCATAGTTTATGTATTTAGGATGTGTTGACTTACAAAGTATTTCATAGTAATTTTTGTTACGTGCTGCTACTTGTCTGATCCATCGTTTGATCTCCCTCACAATAATACAGAATAATTTCAATGAAGCTTCAGGCAGAATCTGATTAACCTGAGAAACTGTTGATATATAATCTGATGATGGACTATACTTTTATTGGATAACTATCCAATTGTTATGTAATCATTTGTATATTTGGTACATAAAACAGTGGAGTCAAGTGTTTTCTTTATTGATTGATATAAAGGCATTGTTTGAGAGCATGCCGCCCACATTTTTAACCATACCTACTAACAAGGTAACTGCGTCAAGTCATACGCACTTCCCTTGTTCGTAGACAGTCCTAAGTCTGTGTAAAATGGGAAGGAAAATGTGGAAAATATAACTTTGAGTCTCTTGAGAAGGCAAGATCTTACTGACCGTAGCCTGCACATGTGTCTATCTAAACCGTTACATACAAAAGCACTTGGAAAATTGGCTTGGATAGACAAATGCACCTTAAGGGGACTTTTATGTGAAAAACCTGATGAATATCCTATTCTATTTGATACATAACATTCTCCATGGTTTTCTAAATCAGAATATGATTACAGCCTTATGACATTACTTTCAAGCCCTTTAAGAATAGTGATTTTTATACATATACCACCACCACCACTTCCTTTTAGCCTATTTTCATTTTATGAAAAAAAAAAGGCTTATGAGATCACCTTTTGTCCGTGTGTCTGTGTGTGCGTGTGATTCGTGTGTGTGTGTGTGTGTGTCCCTAATAACTTCTAAACGGATGGAGCGATTTCAATGAAACTCGGTAAGGTCATAGCAACATTTTGGCCGACCCCGACCGTGCCCTTCAAATTGTATTACGTCTCACCAATCCAACATGGCGGCTGTGCGAAATATTTCACTAGCATTAAATATCTCCGAAACTATTACCGATATCACCCTGAAGTTTTGTACGGTGATCAAGGGAATTACTAAAAGTTTACCTATTAGACGTTCGTAAAGCTGGTAACTACAAAACCAACATGGCGACCAAGCGAAGTTGCGACTTTTAAATAGACGTTTCTCGCGATTTAACCAACCAAACGAAATGAAACTTGGTACAGTATATGTTTATTCACATTGTAATGCACCGACATCTAATTTTGTTCAATTGTTTACATAACCTCAAGATGGTGGCTGTGCGAAGTATTTCACCGGCATTCTATATCTCCGAAACTATTACCGATATCACCCTGAAATTGTGTACGGAGATAAAGGGCACTGCTAGGAGATCATCTGCGACACTTTGAAAAACCTGTTAACTACAAAACGAACATGGCGGCCAAGCGAAGTTGAAAGATTTAAATAGATTTTTCTCGCGATGTAATCATCCACATGCAATGAAAATTGGCACAGCAAATGTTTATACACATTGTAATGCACTGGCATCTAACTCAGTTCAATTGTTTACATAACCTCAAGATGGAGGCTGTGTGAAATTTTAAAATATTCTTGTGTCGTAATCATGCGATCTAAGTGAAAGTTTGTGTAATGTACCAACGCAATAATTTTTCCTTATGGTACATAACTATATGGCCTATACATACAACAATCCAAAATGGCGATCATCCGAAATATTTAGACGGTTCTCAGTGTCTACGAATCATTTACAGCAATCATACTGATTTTTTAAATGTTCATAGAGCCTATGAACATAAGTTCATCTATAGGACGTTTAATAACCTGGTGAGCACAAATCCAACATGGCGGCGACTCGAAGTATAAATATTTAAGTAGACGTTTCTCGCGATTTAACCATCCGAGTGCAGTGGAACTTTGTAGAGTAAATGCTTATACGAATGTTAATCTACTGGCATCTAGTTTATTTCAATTGTTTTCATAACCACAAAATGGCAGCTGTGCGAAATTTTAAACTCTCGTTTTTACTTCATGTGTCCTAATCATGCGATTGACGTTTGAATACCACACGTACACAATAATCATCATGTAATTGGACATAAATAAAAATCCAACATGGCAACCATCTGAAATATTTAGAAGGTTCTCAATATCTACGAATCTATTACAACAATCAAACTGAAATTTTGTATGTTGATAGAGGCAATTGACATGAGTAGGATATATGAAAATAGGCTGTAAAGTTCTTCACGGAACTACTTGTTATTACCGTATTATTATAATCAACTTATCATCACCGACAGCGGTAGCAACGTTTAATAACGCGCAGCGCTAAGCCATGGGGCCAAGCTCTAAGTGGACTTGGTAGACGTGGGTTCAGTCCCCACCGTCAGCCGTCATTGAAATGGTTTTCTGTGGTTTCCCCACTTTCAACTCTAGGCAAATGCTGGGACGGTGCCTTCTGACAGGCCACGGCCGCTTCCTTCCACATACTTGCCCAGCTTCATTCATCTTCATCTCTCTTTAACACCTCTCATGATGGTGTCAGGAAGGACATCCGGTCGTAAAACATCCACCACATAGCCTTTCATCGTATCTCATCCCCGATCCCGTTAAAAGGGGAAAATAAAGGGTCGACATACATACATCATCATTATCCATCCTTAACGTCTGCAACTATCCAAGACAAGTACAGAGATCCTAGTTTCTTTTTCTGGCACTGATAGTGGTCATCCTCGGTGTGAAGTTTGCTGTTTTTTCCCCACATGCCGGAATACCACCATATTTCAAGTTCCAGGGCATCTGCTCATTTCCAGACCATAATAAATACAGCCACGCATACCGCTACAAAAACCACACAATCACAGGCTATTAGGCACATTTAACCCAAATACATCGGGCTGATGATCAAGATGTACTAACAACCACCACGATATTTATTTTCGTCTGCCTCGTGGCGCAGTGGCTAGCAAACCTGCGAAGTGCGGAAGTGGTTTTCCTTTGTTGCCAAGATGGTTAATAAGTTAAAGCCACGGCTGTCTCCTTCCAATAATTAAAAATAAACAGACTACTACTACTCCATTGACACAAAGACACGGTTATCAGTCAAGTGATATACGGTATATATATACACACATATACACACCAAGTACTCGGTGCTAAATGATCTTCAATTCAAAGTTTTATACGACTGTTACACTTCTCTAATGGGAGACAATTGCCGCATTTTGTACAGTTCTTGTGTGAGCACTTCCAAGAATTTTCGAACAATACTAGTTAACATGTTCAGACATCCTCTTGTGATTTGGGAATTTCATACTTGGTAGCTTTAGGCTATTGCCTGTGGAAACGTTTTCAAGATTAACCAACCTGATAACAAAACATCCGGGAGACATTCCTCCAGAGATTTTGTTCTAAATGCATCCTAAATAAATAGCATTGCACATGGTCTTACAAGGTTGCTTTATTGCTGGCACAGTTATATTGATCTCAAACTTACCTGTGTCATGTCTAACAATTAACTTAAGTTATCAAAAGGGAAGATAGTGGAAGATAAAACTGAAAATTACCTGATGCAGTGATTGTATTTTGATTATATTTTATGTATTATGAAAATACAAAATACTCATGAAAAGTATTTTCGATACAGATACAAAATACATGTTCCAAAATGTATTTTAGATACAAAATACAAGATACAAAAGTATCGAAAATACGTATTTTAAATACATATATTTTCAATACTGCCCAACTCTGGAGCTGATGACCCCTAAATGAATTAACAACAATAGCTGAAATCAAAACATTGGACTCCGGTGGACTGGATGCAGGGAATTTTAGGAGAAAGATGATAGCGAGGTCGTAGAACAATAGACTATATGAAGGATCTTGGTGTTCGTGGATCGAGAAGGTTAACCCAAGATTGGAATTAGTGAGAAAAGTTATGAAGGTTATTATTTTAATGTGTGGAATATCAAGGTTATCTGCCCCTTATCTACTCTTTCGAGAAGTAACAACAGAAGTGACGTTTCGAATCACTATATTCAACAAGGTAAATTAAATTAAAATAGTAAGGGTCTGAGAGCCACCTCAGCCACCACTACCACAGTTCTAGTAGTTCTTGTTACTTGAAGGGGCGGAACAGCGAGGTCATCTGCCTCAACTCCGACACTGCACTTCAAAGTTATTGGTTCAATAGCCTGTCCTAGTTCTCGCTCCATACATTCTGTGTGGTGAGTAGCTTACCTAGCCCATCATTAATTATATTGTTGATTCGTTAGGGACTTTGCGACATCGTGGTCATGTAGCCCCGTGTAATTGGGTGTGTGTTTTGAATTTGTCTGACAACCTGTGTTATTGTGGTATGTGTAGTAGTAGTGTGTCTATTTGTAATTCAGGTAAGCATTGGGTCAGAAAGAGATGGCTATCCTCATTGCCATGGTGGGCGAGGTTTCCGGACCAGGAATGAAGAGGGATGTCGCATCCTTGAATGCGCAGAAGCACACGATCTTGTTGTGGCTAACACCTATTTTAAGAAACGGCCAACTCACCTGATCACCTAATACAGCGGTGGTCGAACATCTCAAATCGACTACTGGTTTCTCAGGCGGAATGATTTCAAGTTGGTAACAAATGTCAAAGTCATCCCGTCAGATGACATCGCTCCCCAGCACCGCCTCCTTGTACTAGATCTCAAGTTTGACACCGTACCCACGAAAACACCTCGAACAACGGGACCTGAACGCATTAAGTGGTGGAAGCTACCGGACCATAGGAACGAATTGGTGAATGCCCTTGGATCACTCACGTTCGACCCAAGCCAACCAATACAGATCAACTGGACTAGGATAGTTGACTGCCTTCACTCGGTTGCAACAGAGACGTTGGGAAAGTCGAAACATGGGAGGCGTTTTCTTGACAAACAAGTACGTCCTCGTGGGCGACCTATGAAGAGGTGGCTTGATCGCCTTAGAGAAGACATGCGACAAGTTAATCTCTGTCGGCATGATGCCCTTGACCGACAGAAATGGAGATTGGCATGTAAAGTAGCTGACCCTGTTCCAAAGCGGGACAAACGCTTGGAAGATGATGATTGGGAAGGAGGCTGCCGTGGCCTGAAGTTAGGAACCATCCCGCCATTCACCTGGAGTAGAGGTGGGGAACCACGGAAAACTACTTCCAAGATGGTTGAGGTAGGAATCAAAACCGCCTCTTCTCAGTTGCCCACGAGGCTGAGTATATCCCGTTCCAGCAAACAGACCAGAATTAAATTTCTTGTCAGAGCCGGGAATCGAACCTGGGCCTCCACGGTGACAGCCAGAATGCTAGACACTACGCAACGAAGTGGATTATCATTCATTATGTGTCATCCGGCATGTCATTGGAGGAGGTTGAGGTGGAACATCAAGGTCATATGTTTCTAAAATCATGTCAATCACTTCATTTCAGGTAATCACGTTGTTGATAAGGACTACATGGTTATCAACTGATAAGATGATGTCAAATTTTAACACAATGATTATACTGGTCGGTTCCTCAGTTTAGGGGCTGCGACAACGTGGTCATGTAGCCCCGTGTACTTTGGGAGTGTTTAGAATCTGTCTGATAACCGGTGTTAATTGTGATGGCTGTATTATTGTGTGTTTTCTGTAATTCAGGTAAGGACCACAGACGATCAATTTCAAGTAGTTCCTACTTTTGCTACCAAATGCTACCGTCAACGACACTTAGCTGTGAACTGGCACCTGGTGGCGAACGTTGGAACTTAATAGAGCATTAACCAAAGCTAATCTACAAATTTAGCTTCACACAATTATTGTGTTAGTGGAAGGTTCTTTTACATGCCATAAATCTATGACATGGGCCCGCCGGCTTTACTTCCCCTCTGAAGGAAGGCATACTGAGGGACTTTTAACACTCTTAAAACATCCGACGAGTTCGTCCGGGTTTGAAACCGCGATCTTGGGCATATAACATGATTATACAGTATTAAAAGCGGAACTGTGAGATTTGAACATATTTATTCTTTTTACGAATCATGCCCCATCATCAAATACATTGACTAAGTATAATGAATCTAGAAATTGGTATAAACGTTGTATTTAGATAGCATTGAAGTCATTTTTCAGTGTTTCCTTATTAACAATATTCGACTGCCGAGTACTGCTCTCCTGTATGGTTGAATAAATCCAGCTACGTCACTCAATGAGAGTTATATCTGGTACATTACACCCCAGGCCTGTCCAGTGGTTACCGGTTCTGAGCAACATTGAACCTCCTTACAACAGACGGAAGAGATCCCTTGCTAGATTATGGTCGAGGATTCTAACGAACAGCTCTCTTTCCATCCATCAGGAAAGAGATGAAAATGCCGTAACGAGACTAAAGTCCCGGAAACCTGCTTGGAGGACAGCCAAAGAATTAGCTGCCATACCTTTCAGACCTAAGGAGGCATGGAAACAAGAATGGCCTCAATCACACCCGTCTGGCTTTTCTATCAGGGATCCAACAATAAAACTGGCTGGGTTCAAACTCCCTCGCTCCACCTGGACCAAACTTAACAGGATACGTTGTGGTGTTGGAAGAAGTGCTTCTGTTTTTCACCAGTGGGGTTGGCTGGAAGTCTCCTGCTTGTGACTGTGGTTCTGAAGTGCAAACCATCATGCACATTGTGAAGGACTGCCCTTTGCGAGCATTCTCTGGATCTGATGAGGCTCGCTGGACGAGCGAAACATGTCATCCCTTAGTTTTCTTCTTCTTCTTCTTCTTATCCAATAGTCCGTAACAATATTTATAAATATTAATCACATGTATTTTAAAAATAACCATGGGAGTATCCAGGTACACAAGATCTAGATTAGTTTACGAACTATCTAAAGAAACTATGCTATTAGAAGATCTAAGCTTGAAAATGCTACTTGCACCCTCGCCGGCCTTCAAAAAGGCAGTCATAGAGAACACACAGCTAAGAAAAACGATATTTGGATGGAATTTTACACCACAGATGCCATGATAGCGACGGACTGGAAAGAAGCAAATTATGAGCTCAGACATATTGTTACCAGATTTGCAGTGCGTGGTTTTCATCACAAGTGTTGTAGGACCATAGGTTTTCGTGAGACATGCGCGGACTGTGTTTGTCGTAAGTGTGGGAGATATCACGTGATTTATTATTTACTATTTATCGTATGGCTTTTAGTACCGCGAGTGTCCGAGGACATGTTCGGCTCGCCTGAGTCTGTAGCTGCTTCCAGCGGACACCCTTAACGTGAGCTACAAGTTCCGTTCAATTTCAAGTAGTTCCAACTTTCGCTACCAGATATCAATGATACCTAGTGATGAACGTCGGAACTTAGATAGAGCGCTACGTCTACATATGCAAGATATTGTCTATGACTAGAAGTTGGATAGAGCATTGAGTTATCTTTTCAGAACAATTTTCTACCCCTAATTTACTTTTAACAATGTCACAAAGTTCCACTTTCGACATAATCGTCGAACCCAGTGCTTCAAACAGTTGTAAACGTGTGAGAACTGGTTGCGCGGCATCTTCTAAAAAGGAAAATAACTAAGTAAGTTGCAAAAAGATGCAAAAAAGCTTATAACAGGCGTAAACTGCAAGACTAAATGAGAATATTAAATATATATATTGAACCCTTGCAAAGAAGCATATGAGACTCAATTTCGGGGGGTGTAACAGTCCATTTCTTAAAGTTGTTGTTAAGCGCTTCTTATAACATGCAGGGTAACATAACAAAATAACATGCAGGAAAAAGTGAATACCAGGATTAAAACATATGAATTTAATAAACAGATCAACAAATATACACTATTTACAACTAAAACACAAGGTCTCCCAAATGACACCCACTCGAATTCATAAAAATGCCAAACTAGGCCTGATCTCAGGAGAGATCGTAAACATCTGGACCAATTGTCCCAAATTACTGCAATGACATGTGCGTGTGCGGCTTTTCTACATGCGGTACGATGTGTACAATTTAATGCGAGATCCGTTACCATCCAGTAAACCTTCAGGGGACGAATCTGCATTGTCTTAGAGCTAGACAGACACGAGGAACCAACTAAACACTAATTAAACTAATCCGACACTTCCTACACTGGATAAGACAAAATAATTTCCGCATGAAATTGGAATCAAAGAATTGCCGTAGCAAACAACATTAACGCCTAAAATTAGGACTTTTCAAATCAACACAAGTAAATCAACACGTGACCAATCAAGAAAAATACACACGTGGCCGCTTGCCATTTTTACAAGAAAATACGAAATACACCCAACGGTGTCACAACAGACAACAATATAACAAATATAAGCAAATGAAATGAGTCACAGAAATCACTAGGCTCAAAGCCAACATTTACATCATAAAACAAATATTTCATTTCATACGATATGCGGTAATTCGTAACGGACATGGCGAACTCCCAATTAAAATTTTGATCCAATGACCATTAAAAGAACAGGTTTGCTACAGATAGCTTACAGGGGTCAGTCGGTCAGCTGGACTGCCTAAACGATGAATCACCAGACATAGATGGGCTCAAGGTGGAATCTGCACATCTGTCAACCCACGTATCAATTACCTCGACCTGCCGTAGCAATGGCTCGAGTCTCGAAGAAGCGTGCTCCCAATAGCACATAATATACGTGTGTGTGTCAAAAATAAAATATCTTAGCATTTCCCACGGAAATCCAAGAATCAGCACAGGACGCGGTAAGGTAGCCTCCACGAGCCCTTCCCCCGTCCATAAAAATACAACCACAATATTTGAGGGCGATAGACACATCCTACCACTCATCACGAAGAATCAATACACACACCTTGACAAAATACACACACCAGAATCACACGTATGGGTTTGACAGAAACCTGAAATAAAGGACATAAAATTTTCCACCGACTTGCGCTCCCAATCTAGTCCGTGACTGAAGAACCTGAAAAGGGATCTCAAAAAACTCAACAAATATAGAACTAAGGTGTTCTACAGTGACATATTAACTTGTTGCGCTCGGCAGCCCTAGTATGAATAAAAACCTGTTCGTAAAACATCCAACAACTTTTACCCCCTTCTCCTACTTAAAATGAATTTGAATAAAAGCACCATTTATCGACCATGACGAATTTCGCATTCGCATGAATAGAATCCAAATACACGCGCCATGCATACTAATAATGACTCATAAGAAAAAAAATATACAATCAAACAAAATTTTGGCCACGTGCCAACGTACATTTAAATATAACATTGTCGGCGCACGAAATCTAAATACACAAAAAAAAACATGAATAAATTATTTACACGTTCCCGCGTCTAATCTAGCTACATATTGAATAAATCAATGGTTTGTACATCACCGTGCAGCTTGCAGAAAATCAACCTCCATCCCAGAGAATTCCCCCACGGGAAATCTACTCCGTCATCGTCGACATTCTGGTAGAGGCGTAGCACATCATTCCACCAATCGACCTTGCAGTACACATCTAGGCGTGGCTTCTTGAAAAGAAATGCTCAAAATTAATATTCAACCTAGCTAGAATCGCTATGAGCTACTGACTTTCACTCAAAAGTCCTGGGCGATTACTCCACGTTGAACTGGCCCTATCTAAGCATTCGCTTACTTCACACGCACATATACATCACACAAAAAATATAACACAAATTTTACAGGAAATATTACAATTTTCGTCCGCCACGCAGCTGGCATTTAACAAGTCTCACAAATTACGTATGCCGAGTAGCGCTTATCTCAAGTAGAGATCTCCCCTCCGCTAGGCATGAACTCTGCTCCCAAGAGCACAATAAAATGTTCGTTCAGACATACGTGAAGTATGCTCACCAGAGCCTGATAAAAATTGTGTCTCAAACCGGCGTGAACGATGCTCCTCAGAGCTCGATAAAGTTGTGTGTCAAACTACTCATCACCGATTAATTTATTAGAAACTGAAAGAATGGAGTGGAGTGGGGGAAATCTGTGAAAATAATCTGTAATTTTCAACTCACAGACTTGGGACTAGTATCAAACATCTTCTTTTTATTTAAACGTCTCAATGCACTCAAGCGGAATCCTATCGCATCGGCGGTTCTTCATACACGTGTTTTCAGCGCCTTTTTTTTTTGGTACACACTTCTCCACGTGGTTTAGGCGTCCTCTCTCCTGATTCGATGATTCAATCGTGTATCGGTTGGAAATTCACTTCTGGCACGCCCATAATGACGCCAACTTGGAAGCGCGTTCACTCTGAATTTGTCATTGAACTGGGCTTAGATGTTCATCCCCAGGAATAACTACCACGCTACCTCTGTTGCAAGCGTAGCGACACACTACCTGTCTTCCCGTTGTCAATCTCCAACATGCACTGCCTGGATAACAGTAATAATAATAATAATAAAAATCATGAAGACTTGTTGATCGGCAAATCAATAAGGGTTCAATATATATATATATACAAGCTGACCCGGCAGACGTTGTCCTGCCATTCAAAGAAAGTGTTGTAACTTTGTTTCTTGAAGTGCTTTTGGATACACAATATTTTTTTCAATTTCTGTTAACTGCCTCTAAACTATCGTGATATGAATTAACTAATCAAAAACATTCGTGGGAGCGTGCACAACAACTCTCCAAAGTTTCATCGCAATGGCATATAACGCATACGGGATTTTGTTTAAATGATTCGTGCGCTGTCACTCATTTGTTGAATCTACTCGTGCTCTACCAACTGTGAAATGGATTTACTAAGTTAGCTTCACGTAAGTGTACACAACAACTCATCAAAGATTCATCGGAATCGGATGAATGACATATGAACACAAACGGGATTTTCTTTAAACGATTCGCGTGCCGTCACTCATTTGTTGAATATACTCATGCGCTACCTATTGTAAAATAGATTTGCTAAGCCTGAAACCTTCTCTGGAGTGTACTCAATGATTCACCAAGGTTTCATCGCAATCGGATGAATGATATATGACCGCATACGGGACATTGTGGAAACGATTCGCGCGCCTTCGCTCATTTGTTGAATCTACTCGTGCACTACTTACTAAAACCTGGATTTACTTAGACAGAAACCTTTCCTGGAGTGTACACAACAATTCACCAAAGTTTCATCGCAATCAGATAAATGGTATATGAACGCATACAGGACTTTGTTGTAACGATTCGCGCGCCATCGCACATTTGTTGAATCTACTCGTTCGCTACCTATTGTAAAATGAATTTACTAAGCCAGAAACCTTTACTGAAGTGTACACAACAATTCACCAAAGTTTCATCGCAGTCGGATAAATAGTAGCCTATATGGACGCATACGGAACTTTGTTGAAATGATTCGCGTGCCGTCACTCATTTTTGAATCTACTCGTGCGCTACCTATTGTAAAATGGATTTATTAAGCCAGAAACCTTCCATAGGGTGTACACAACATCTCACCCAAGTTTCATCGTAATCGGATGAATGGTATTGGAACGCATACGGGACCCTATTGAAACGCTTCGCGCGTCGTCGCTCATTTGTTGAATCTACTCGTGCGCAACCTCCTGTGAAATGGATTTACTAAGTTAGAAACCCTCATGTCAGTGTACACAACATCTCTCCCAAGTTTCATTGCAATCGGATGAATGGTATATGAAAGCATACGGGACTTTGTTTAAACGTTCGCGTGTCGTCGCTCATTTGTTGAATCTACTCGTGCACTACCTATTGTAAAATGGATTTACTAATGCAGTAGTCTCCCCTCGGCGGTACACAACATCTCACCCAAGTTGCATCGCTGTCGGACGAATGGTAGGCTATATGAATGCATACGGGACTTGTTTGAAACGCTTCGCGTGTTGTCGCTCATTTATTGAATCTACTCGTCCGCAACCTCCTGTGAAATGGATTACTAAGTTATAAGCCCTCACTTAAGTGTACACAACAACTCACCAAAGTTTCATCTCAATCGATGAAAGGAATATAAACTTATACGGGATTTTGTTGAAATCCTTCGCGGGTCGTCACTCATTTTTTGAATCTAGTCGTGCGCTACCTATTGTGAAATTGATTTACTAAGCCAGAAGCCTTCCCTGGAGTGTACACAACATCTCACCCAAGTTTCATAGCTATCAGACGAATGGTATTTTAACGCATACGGGACCTTTTTGAAACGCTTCGCGCGTCGTCGCTCATTTGTTGAATCTATTCGTGCGTTATCTATTGTAAAATGGATTTACTAAGCCAAACACCTTCCCTGGAGCTCACTCAACACATCACCCAAGTTTCATCGCAATGGGATGATTGATATATGGACGCATACGGGACTTTGAAACGCTCCAACGTGCAGAGACAAACAGTAGAATTCGACATCACTGCCACCTTTGGTATAAAACACAACTTTCCGCCACGGGCGGAGTGTAGGTATGTAATGGCGGTAGTTGCACAGGTTGCGGCCAGGTGGCTCTAACGTGCAGAGAGAAACCATCCAAAGACATCAGCTTTCTACAAGGCCAAGGCTAATGGTTTCCATGACGACTGTTTTTGACTGTATATTGTGGTTCTAAAATTGTGTGTAAATTGTGGTTCTGAAATTATGTTCATTCCACTTACCGGGTCAGATTGTGAATCTAAACCATACATGGACCCACTCTAATATACATACCAAATTCCATCAAAATCGGTCCAGTCGTTTAGGAGGAGTTCAGTGACATACAGACGTGTCGAAGAATCCCTATATCCCTATATCCCTATATATATATTATAATTGTGAAAATCTGTGTGTCCGTGTGTGTGTGTGTGTGTGTGTGTGTGTGAGTGTGTGTGTTAGTTTGTTACCTCTTGACACTAAAACGGCTGGACGGATTTGGATGAAATTTGAAATGGAGACAGCTTATACCATGGGATAACATATAGGCTGCCTTTCGTCCGGAAATAAATCATTGTTCCCGTGGAATCGGCAACATAACTGAAAAGTCACCAAAATACTCAACCAGGACAAAATATCGAAGTTGTCGCACAAAGACCGGACAAAGCTCATTTTACTCCCCTCGATGCAAGAAACAATACTCGGTATGTCCCTTCGGGACACCGAAAACTACATTTTAAGGCTCTAAAACCAACAGTTTCAAAGATATTCGCAGAAAACTATCTTCGCTCTGATTGATGAACTAATCGCAAGTCCGTTTCCATGGCAACTCTACCTCAAGGTATGACATCCGATTTTCTATATATCCCTCTAGGAGGCAATGCCAATTCATTTATTATCTTTTTCAAGATATATATAAACACAATAAGAACAGTGTAGCGCGCCTGCCTCCCGTCCGGAAGCCCCGGGTTCGATTCCCGGCTCCGTCAGAGATTTTAGACACTGACGTGAGGGCTGCAACGGGCTGAATTCAGATTCGTGAGGACAAGTGAGTACCTGTGAGGCAGCGCCCCGGTCACGAAGAACAAGATTAACGGCTGAGGGGACACTATGCACTGACCACGCGTCACCACAATATCTGCAGGCCAAATGGCTGGGAAGCGGTCGCATGATAGGCCTAGGCCCTTCATGGGCTATAGTGCCAGGGGTAAAAAATATTAGGGGAAGCGCCTTCTAATACCACCTTTAATTTTTAAACACTACAGTAGCGGCTATTAAATAAAGGTAGCGATATAGCTACGTTCAATTTCATAAACACTGGGCTCACAAATCCCGTATAGTTAAGTACAAATATCGGTCTGGTCATAATTTCAATAGCAACGAAGCTCTGAGGCGGCTATTGCCGTTTCCTTAACACTTAAGGCATCCCGCCGTCATATACCTCAATGTGCACTTACCAAATTGTGAACCAGTCTATTTTACTGAAAATAATTTCTACTAGCGAGTATCCACTCCGGCAAAAACCACACTCACTACATTTTCCAAAATTTACACAAGACATGATTTTTAAAGCACTCTTCTGTATGTTGAGGTACAGAGACATACCACATGAAAAGATACAATGAAATGTTGGCAAATCTGAGTTCAAGGAACTGCTGTCCAGAATAGGCTTTCGGTACAGGTTATGCGGCCCATGTTCGTAACATGGAATGCTTTCCTTTGACAATGCATCTACACCATGTGCGAAATAAATCAGAAACCTCTATGGACATCAAATTGGCAGGTGAAACGCTACGGGAAGTAGGAGACTTCTGTTACCGATACTTAGGAAGCAAAATAACCAGTAATGGACGAAGCAAAGAGGATATACAAAGCAGGTTGGCTCAGGCAAGGAAAGCATTTCTACACAAAAAGGAATCTCTTGACATCGAATATACATTTAGGTATTAGGATGTCATTTTTGAAAGCTTTTGAGTCACTATAAGGAAGTGAAACTTGGACTAATGGTGCTGCAGTAAAGAGGAGAATTGAAGCGTTTGAAATGTGGTGTTACGGGAGAATGATGAAGATCAGATGGTTAGATAGGGTACCAAATGAAGAGCTATTAAGATGAGTGGGAGAGGAGAGATGTTTCTGGCGCCTGCTAATGAAGAGAAGAGATAGGTTGGTACGACACATATTAAGACACCCAGGAATAGCAAGCTTAGTTATGGATGGGAGGGTCAAGGACAAGAACTGTAGGGGTAGACCAGGGTTATACAGATTGCCTCGGATGTAGGATGTGGTAGCTATGTAGTGATGAAGCGATTAGCTCAGGAGAGCGAGGCATGGAGGGCTGCATCAAACCAGTCAAAAAACTGAAGACTCAAACAACAACAATCGGGAATTTTAATTACTTAGAGAGGCATGTGAGGCAATAGGGTTGTTGGAGAATTTCAATCCCTGGGATGTAACACTGGAAGTGACTGCATAATGTACATCAGCGACCAAGGTGAGAGATATTTTACTATAGGTCTATTAATAGCGACATGTTGATGTTCAAATCATCAATAAGTGTGGCAAAATTATACCCAGAATAGCTTAAGGAAAAATACTTTTAATTCCCCATATTCAGATAGATTTGCCATTCCAGGTGTACGTTTAGACAAAACCATTTTTTTTTCCCATGGACGACTGTATGTGGTGTGCTGGCGAGTATCCGGACAACAAAATCGTTATGTCTCAGCAGAAGATGGCAAAACCAAAATTAAAATTTTCAAATGTGTTCACAACTCTATAAAATTCCCACTTTGCTGCTCATATCTATATACTGTATGTATCAGAATTTTCAGAATTTGAATCTACCCACCTGTAGCCGCGATTGCTGTAATAGAATAAACCAATTATCAGCAATAATGTATCGTCCATGCATTATTGCTGATAATTGGTCTATTCTATTACAGCAATCGCGGCTATAGGTGTGTCCATTCTAATTCTGAATATTCTGATACATACAGTGTATTGATATGATCAGCAAAGTGGGAATTTTATCGAGTTGTGAACGTCTGCAGGGTTCGTTGTTATATTATGTTAACACATTTTAAAATTACGTTTATGGTTTTGCCATCTTCTGCTGAGACATAACGATTTTGTTGTCCGGATGCTCGCGAGCACGCCACATACAGTTGGCCATGGGAAAAAATTGTTTTGTCTAAATGTACATGTGCTACTGTTAAGTGTGTGTCATTGCGCTTTGTTAAAGAAATTGCGAATATTGTTTGAAGAGGGAACTGCACTCTTGCACACTGGAATGGCAAATCTTTTGGAATATGGGGAATTAAATGTATTCTTACTTAAGCTATTCTGGGTGTAATTTGGCCATACTAATTGATGATTTGAACGTAAACATATCCCTATTAATAGACCTATAGTTAAATATCGCTCACCTTGGCCGCTGATGTACATTATGCAGTCTCCTCCAGTGTTACATCCCAGGGATTGAAATTCTCCAACGACCCTTTTGCCCCACATGCCTCTCTAAGTAATTAAAATTCCTGATTGTTGTTGTTTGAGTCTTCAGTTTTTTAACTGGTTTGATGCAGCCCTCCATGTATCCCTCTCCTGAGCTAATCGTTTCATTTCTACATAGCTACCACACCCTACATCCGAGGCAATCTGTTTAGCCCTGGTTTACCCCTGCAGTTCTAGTCTGCGACCCTCCCATCCATAACTACTGTCGACCAAACTATTATGTGTACTCGAGTTTGAAGTTTGTTTGTGAAGTAACCGATAGACCTATATAAAATCCAATAACATCATCATTTTCGTCATTCTATTTTACGTTAGATCATGTAGGTTTGGAATTTTTAATTTATATTTTAATATTTTTTATCACAGTTGGAACACAAGAAGTGCCTGTTTTTAAGCGTTTTTCAACCATGCGTCACATTTAAGTATTATTATCTCACAAACCCGTCATCAGATCGAATCCAAATTTTAACATAACATACACTGGAATGTTGTATAACAGGTTTATTAATTTTAATTTTTTGTGTGTCCAAGAAACAAAGTTGTTATTATTTTTGTAAGGTAACTTTTCCTCGGCTCGGGACGGTTTGAAAATGTAGTTCTTGGTCGCGTTGTAATCCTTATACATCAAAACGGTATGCTGTATGATTGTGAAATACGTAAATTTATTCACTTATTGTATATCGGTTTGTATTTGTATGGAGAATTAAGACATGGTTCACCAGTTAGCCGCTCCGGTGAAAGCAGTACATCATCGCCAAGATGGGCTACATCACGCGTCATGGCACGTCTCGCTCGGAAGTGATGGGCTCCATATCAGCAACGCTGTATAGCATTTCCCGGAGCGGCTAGCTGGTGAACCATGTCTTAATTCTCCGTACAAATACAAACCGATATAAAATAAGTGAATTAATTTACCTATTTCACAGTCATACAGCATAACGTTTTGATATATAAGGATTACAACGCAACCAAGAACTACATTTCCCAACGACCCCGAGCCGAGAAAGAGTTACCTTACAAAAATAATAACAACATTCGTTCTTGAACACAAAAAATTATGAAATTAATAAACCAGTTATACAACATTCCATTGTATATTGTGTTAAAATTCGGATTCGATCTGATTACGGGTTTGTGAGATAATAATTCTTAAATGTGACGCATGGTTGAAACACGCTTAAAAAAGGGGCACTTTTTGTGTTTCAACTGCCATAAAAAATATTAAAATATAAATTAAAAATTCCAAACCTACATGAACTAACGTAAAATCGAACGTCGAAAATGATGATGTCATTGGATTTTATGAAGGTCTATTGGTTACTTCACAAACAACCTTCAAACTCGAGTGCACATAATATTTTGGTCGACAGCAAGCTTGCTATTCCTGGGTGTCATAATATGTGTCCTACCCTCCTATCTCTTCTCTTCATTAGCAGTCGCCAGAAACATCTCTCCTCTCCCACTCGTCTTAATACCTCTTCATTTGTTACCCTAACTACCCATCTGATCATCATTCTCCCTTATCACCACATTTCAAAAGCTTCAATTCTCCTCTTTTCTGCTGCACCATTAGTCCATTAGTACAACTCAGCAACTTTTCTAGGTTTAAGCCGTGCCTTGTGCGGGGATTCAATGGCCGTGAAAGACAAAACAACAACTTTATTGAAATAAGTTTGCCCAATTCCTCAGTAAGAGTAATTAAGAAACAATAATAATTAACGTGACAGCCGGTAGAATACGACACACTCGACTGTGAATCAACGTTGAAGATCATGGTTAAAAAACGAAAAAGAGCAGATCAAAATTGGCAAACAAAAATATTCAGTTAAGAAAAAACAAATTTATAAAGAAAATGAAAGCATACCGTGCAGAAAGTATCTTAACATTGTAAATTCGAGTAAACTTCTGAAAGCTCGCTTACAACAACCAGCCGAAAGAGTATAAAATTAGACTCAAAATCACGATCGTATCCGAGCCCCAAAAGCAGCCTCTATATATAAAATATATCTCATTTTACGCGAATCAATGCGAGGAGCAATGTTCGTGGTTAGAGGTCGGAACCGAACCCAGCGTTTTAAGGCTTTAAAACGAACAGTTTTTGAGATATTGCCAGAAACCTATCCCCGGTCTGCGAAATTTCAGCGGTTGCCATAGTAACGTTGATCTGTTTCTCCGAGGGAACACAGTTATTTGGGAATATCTCCGAAACCGTTCATTTTAGGAACTTAAAAAGTGTGTTTCGGGGTCCCTACAGGATCTCCGAGTATTGTTTCTCGTATGTGGCGGCTTAAAATGAGCTAACTCCGAACATTTTACCGACTGTCCTTGTTCAGTGCCAAAAGGCCGAAAAAAGTCACTTACAAATTGAATTTTCAAAAACCGTTTCTTATTGGGCCTCTACATACTCGGATCAACCAACATGCAAAATTTCAGCTTTCTAGGTCTAGTGTTTTGAGCCCTGCGTCGATGAGTCAATTTTGGATTGTCAGTGCCAAAGGGCCGAAAAAAGTCACTTACAAATTGAATTTTCAAAAACCGTTTCTTAGAGAGCCTCTACATACCCGGATCGACCAACATGCAAAATTTCAGCTTCCTAGGTCTAGTGGTTTGAGCCCTGCGGTGATGAGTCAGTTTTGGATTATATATAAGAGATATATAAAGATATATACAAAAAAAACGAAAATAAATTTTCTAAAAAAAGAGCAATATTATTCGACTTACAGTACTTGTATATAGTGAAGAAAATGCCTATATAAGTTTTTTTCTTTTCTTGGTAAAAGTGTATTTCATTACTCAATAACATTAGTAAATGTTACAATCCCCCCTTTTTTGCTCATTTATAAGCGTATTATTTTGTGACAAATCTTACATGTAATATTTCTTTCAGGTCAGGGTGTAAAAATACTTGTTTGCCCGCCTAATGTAATTGGGCACAATTTCTATAAAAGAAATGAAACTTTATTAGGAAATATTGATTTCCTGTTATTATTATTTTTTTTTTTGACGTAAAGGAATATTTAGAGTTTTCAGTTTCTATTGAAGGTTGGTTGGTTGGTTCTTAAGTTTAGGGGCTGAGACAACGCGGTCATGTAGCCCCGTGTACTTTGGGTGTGTGTAGAATCTGTCTGATAACTGGTGTTAATTGTGATGACTGTAGTAGTTTCTATTGAATTTAAACAATTTCGGCAGCCGGGAATATTGGAAATATTCTTGGGAATATTCCCGATGGCAATGCTACCGGGAATTTACCCCTCACTAAGTCGGAATACGTTAGTTAATGCTATGCCACGTGTAATTGATCTAGAAAAGGACTGACACATTGGGTGTTTTTCGTTCGCTCGTAATTCTTTAAGGCTCGAGAGACGTGAGATGTCAAGGAAATGTATTGTTAACGCGCCAGGAGAAGACAGCTGTGTTTGAACTTTAGATGCCTTCCCGCGTACCGATACCAAGCATTCCAAAAACATCAAGTCGGTCATTCACTCAACGCATTCTTTCTTTATTGGCCTATTTTCAATTTTGAAAAAATAGGCTTATGAGATCACCTTTTGTCCGTGTGTGTGTGTCCCTAATAACTTCTAAACGGCTGGAGCGATTTCAATGAAACTCGGTAAGTTCATAGCACTATTTCGGACGATCCCGACCGCGCCCTTCAAATTTTTTACGTCTCACCAATCCAACATGGCAGCTGTGCGAAATATTCCACCAGCATTCAATATCTCCGAAACTATTCCCGATATCACCCTGGAATTTTTTACGGTCATAAAGGGAACTACTTGAAGTTCACCTATGTGACTTTTGAAAAACTGGTAACTACAAAACCAACATGGTGGCCACGTGAATTTGCGACTTTTAAATAGACGTTTCTCGCGATTTAACCAACCAAACGCAATAAAACTTGGCACAGTATATGTTTATACACATTGTAATGCACCGACATCTAACTTGGTTCAATTGTTTACATAACCACAAGATGGCGGATGTGCGAAATTTTAAAATCTCCTTGTTACTTCTTGTGTACTAATCATGCGATTGAAGTTTGAATGCTACACCTACACAATAATCTTCATGTAACAGTACATAACTCTAGGACCTACATATATAAAATCCAACATGGCGACCATCCGAAATATTTAGTCGGTTCTCAATATCTACGAATCTATTATAGCAATCAAACTGAAATTTTGTATGTAGATAGAGGCAATTAATATAAGTAGGATATATGAAGATAGGCTGTATAGTTCTTCACGGAACTACTTGTTTTTACTCTGTGCTCTGTCAGAAATAAACACAAAACCATGAGAAAATATTGTCAGTAGAAAGGAACAACACATACTTTAAGCTGAATGAACAACAAGCTGCAATTGACTGTCAATATATTTTGGTAAGGAATAGATGGTCTGCGCATGCGGACAACAGAAACCCCCGCTCACTTTCACAACTTGTCGAACTGACTTCTGGCGCGCAGACAATACATTATATAACACCCAGTGGCGTACGCAGGATTTCCTTCTGGGGGGTTACATTACTATAGAAGGGTAATAGTGTAGGCCTACAATAGAAAAAGGGCAGATGACCTTGCTGTTCCGCCCCTAAAACGACAGTCATCATCATCATACATTATTCAAATATTTCGATTAATAGACTATTCTTAAAAAAAACAGGAGCCTCCGGGCCTAATGCCCATTTCTCACGGTAAAATTTTCCTTCAAATTTATTGTACAATAATTTAATTTTATAAAATTTCTGTTGCTCACGGTCAAATTCAAGTTTTATAAAACCTTTGATAAAACTTTCCATAAAATAGGACATGTTCTATTCCGTAAAATTAATTTTACGAAACGAACCAATCAGGGAAGCTGACATGAAGATGATGCTGGCACCACGTGGTGAGAAGATTGTGAAGCTCGCTTGTAAACAAACACTTCGAAAATGGCAGGCTCCGGCTGGACTAAGGAAGCTGTTAGTGTTTTTCTGGACGAGACCAGAAATATCAGTGTTTGTATGAGGTTAAAACGCCCATATACCTCAATAGAAATGCAAGAAGGGAGGCAGAAATCTCAATCGCCGAATATGTTCCACAAATTCGACCGAACACAAGCCAGGCTGATGTGAAGGCGAAGATAAACGGGCTTCGAACTCACTTGCAGTCTCATTTCAGGAGAAATGGCTTGCCTCATGTTAGTGTCCTGTCGAATAATTTTGGGATCAACAAGATCTATGAGTTTTTTAAAACTGCTTTCCTCCATTCATAGAAAATTCTTATATGAATTCTGATCTAACCTCAACTCATTTTCGACCAAGGACAGCATTCCTCTGCTCTTCTCTTCTTTTTATCCATTCCCGAGTCCAGGACTTCCTAGCATTTCTTTTCTTCCTTTATTAATATTACCACTGTACAACATATAATTGTAGCTAAAGCAGCAATTTTTGCAATTTTTGCTTTGTTTGTTGGAGCCATACTCTCAAACCAATGTGTGTTGAACAGCTGATTCTTGGTTTGGGAGTTTATCGTTAGATGGCGATCCTGAGACATGCACGGATTTTATAAAATAATTTTACCGTGAACAACACAGCTTGCTTTCGTCAATTTTTTATAAAATTAGTTGTAAAATAAATTTTATGAAACATTTTACCGTGAGCAACGGGAATTTGGCGGCAGCATGCCGGCCTCTCACAGCTGGATCCGTGGTTAAATCCCGGTCACTCCATGTGAGATTTGTGCTGGACAAAGCGAAGGCAGACAGGCTTTTCTACGGGTACTCCGGTTTTCCCTGTCAACATTTCATTCCAGCAACACTCTCCAATATAATTTCATTTCATCTGTCATTCATTTAATCATTGCCCCAGGGGAGTGCGACAGGCTTCGGCAGCCGGCACAGTTCATATATCCTCGCCGCTAGATGGGGGCTTCATTCATTCCATTACCTGACCCAGCCGGTCGACTGGAAACAGGCTGTGGATTTGTTCATTCATAAAAACAATATTTAAATAAATATTTTCTTTGGATGAAAGCTATTTTAGGCCTCAGTATATTTTCAGCATAATAAAAAAGTGACATAAAGTTTTTTTTAAATATGGAAAACAGTAACTAAATAACAAAACTGAAATGATACAGTGCTATCATCATGTCCATATGTGATTGCTGATAATATTAATACTATGTTCGACCCTGACTATTATAAGTCAGAAAACTGTATCATAATGATGGTCATTATAACACTAATTTTCATTATGTAACAGTTTCTTCCACCTATCACAGCTAAACAAACAGTTGTTTGACCAATTAGATAAGGATAGCATCGCACCTGTGCCGAGTTCCAAGGCCTTCTAATTTAAATTTCACTGCGTTGCCTAGTGTCATAGTGGGAAAATCGAGGAGGCCATGGACAAATACAAGGCATTCTCTGCATTCCATGCGCTCTGTTCAGTACATAAAACTGGCGAAATCTCGACAGATATTTATGAATATTTATGTTCGAACATAAAATAGTTATAATAATTATCGTCGAACATAAAACAGTCGTATGCAACTCACCTATAATGGTAATTAAGGCATTCGTATGTAAATTATAAAACTCGCATACGCTCGTTTTATGAACATACTCGTGTCTTAATTATTGCCATTATAGGCTCGTTGCATAATTTACTATTTGCTCTCCATTTTCTTACTGCCATTACTATTGGCTCTCAAAATCTGCCTATCTGCATCATAGATAGGAATAAATTGCAAAAACTCCTCATGTACCGAATTATCATTAAAGAAACGGACACACACAATTAAAGCGATGGGAAAAAAGTTACCGATCGCACACTTTGACAGCATAACTGATCCATGGCTAACTCTCAACGCTGAAGGAGTCGTCACGCTGCGAGTAGAGTGCAGGACATTTACCAAGTGACCAACGTGATCACTAGGGCTCGGATTCGAGCATATTTGCATATTTTTTTCCTGAATAGTACACATTGAAAGAAGCTTTTTGGTGGTATTTTCACCTCTCTGGGACCAACAGAACTGAAATTTATCCAGCATATAAATGCATAAAACCACGGTTTTCAGAATAGAAGCATATAAATGCATATTCTTGTGGTTGTCGTCTATATAGTTTATTTTCCTTCGAATTCCCCCACCCCTTCCCCGAATTCGGGCCCTGACCATGCTTAAGGTTCGAAAACAGAAATAATTATTGAAAAGCCTATCTGGTGCGAATAATAAAACCGCAGGTTTTTAACCTTTAGTGAGGTCGTTCTCGTCATTAAAACTTTTATTGACTGATTTAAGAAAATCATTCAAAACTGAAAACATAGACAAAATTCTTGTTGTACAGACCAATGCAGATCTACTTCATTTTGTAAATGAACTTTTGAACTGTAACTTTTATAAGAAATCTTCTCTTATATATACTTGAAACTTGAATGCGAGTATAACGCAGTGTATCATACATACAATTAGAAAATAAAGCCAGTATATTAATTTAAGATATGTTATTGGTTTTTACGTTTCACTTTCCTTTCTATAGTTTTTAACGGTGTTTTTCGAGCATATTCTGCATAGTTAACCGCATATAATGTTTTTTTCTAGCATATCTCTCGAGCGTATAATGGGTTTTTCGAGCATATCTATCGAGCATGAAACACATGGTTTTCGAGCATATCTGGAGATTTTATCGAGCATATCGATCCGAGCCCTAGTGATCACATTTAAAATATACATGTGATATATGGGACAGTATATGGATAAGTAGGCCATGATAAGACCTAGATTGTGATGTGGTGCCACAGCCCACATTTGATTTTCAAAGTGGTATTTATGCTGTTTAATAGGGATCATCAAATGATTTCAATGATTATTAATGATTTTACAGTGCGAGTGTATATTGTCTTCTGGATTGGTGCTTTTTTTGCAATAGTTTAGTTGATTTGTGGAATGTGTTTCGATGTCATGGATAGCTGCCATGTTGTTTACATAGCTTTGATGGATATTTTTGTAGTTCCTTGCTTCAACGGGGGCACGCCTTTGAAATCCCAAAGCCACCTATATAGCGTCTGAGACTAATAACGAAATATACCCGTACGCTTTCATATGGTGTCAGATCTTACCAGAAGTCAATCAACGTATGGCTATATAAGGTTATGTACACATAAACACATAAATCCAGTAGTTCCAGCTATAAAATGTTACATTACCTTAAGATTTTTCCAAAGGATTCAACGCACGCATAGGATATTAAATGCACCTATGTAGTAGTTGTTGATCCCTACATTTTATATTCTGCCAATCTTTGTATGTATTATATTTCTTGATATTTTTTTTACTGCATATAGGAAATTCCTGAGTTTCACCTTCCCGCGGTAGAGAGGGGGCAACGTTTGAATATACATTTGTCATATTCAAGCGGCTGACGAATACAGTGTCTCCCGGGATAAGGAGATAACCATTACTAAGTGCCAACGGCCTCCTGGGAGGGCGGATGAGCGAGTAATGAAACAGGGCACTCTCTTGCCCTAGAGGTAGGAAACTACCTCTGAAGGCGGATGAACCACTAAAGTGCTGGTCAACGGCATAGAATGTAGAAAGCATCGGGAAACTACTCCATTAATGATCTATTATGATTTCCCAAGAATCGGCAGTATGATGGAAGGCTCTTTAGTAAATTATTCCGGAATAGTCCTCCATTCGGATCTCCGGGCGAGGACAACTGAAGAGATGAAACGTGGGAAATATAGTGGAAGAGAGAAAAGAATAGCAACATGGAATGTGCAATCGATGATGAAATGTGGAAAATTGGAAGATTTGAAACAAGAGATGAAAAGAATGAAGATTGACATTTTAGGAGTATCAGAGGTGAGGTGGCCAGACGCAGGAGACTTTTGGAGTGGCGATATCAGAATAATTCATTCAGGAACATCATCTGACAAACCAGGTCAAGCAGGAGTAGGAATAGTCCTAAATAAAGAAATGGGCATAAGAGTGAAAGGATATGTCCAATTCAGTGAAAGATTAATAATGCTTAGACTAGAAACAGAACCAAGGGACACAATAATAGTACAAGTTTACATGCCAACAACAGGTCATGACGACCAGGAAATAGATCACATGTATGAAGAAATAGAAAAAGCTGTTAGTAGAGTAAAGGGCGAGGAAAACCTTATCATACTAGGTGACATGAATGCTGTAGTCGGAGAAGGAGCGGAAGATAACATAGTAGGAAAATATGGATTGGGGACGAGGAATGCAAGAGGCGAAAGACTATTAGAATTTTGTGCTAAATATGAACTTGTAATCACCAATACATGGTTTAATCATCATAAAAGAAGAAGGTACACTTGGAAAGCACCAGGTGATATCAATAGATATCAAATTGATTATATAATAGTTAAGAAGAGATTTATGAATCAAGTCAAAGATAGCAGAAGCTATCCGGGTGCTGATGTGGAAACAGATCATAATCTCGTTATGATGAAGAGCAGGCTGAAATTTAAAAGAATACAGAAAAGAAATAACAAATCTTGGCTAATAAGTAAATTGAAAGATGAGAATATTGCTGAGGCATACCAGCAGAAAACTGATGAGTTAACTAACACAGAAATAGGGAATACTATAGAAGATTCATGGACTCAAATTAAAAAAAGATCTGACGGAGGCAGCTGATGAAATTTTGGGGAGAACAGAAATACCTCCTAGAAAGGAATGGATCACTAAAGAAATTCTAGATATGATAGATAAAAGACGGTTACTCAAGAGCTCAACAAGATTGGAAGACAAAGAAGAATATAGAAGATTGCGAAATGCTATAAACAGAAAAGCAAGAATAGCAAGAGAAAATTATTACGAGGGTATATGCACAATGATAGAAGAAAAAACTACTAAAGGACATGTAGATTCTGCATATCAGATGGTAAAGATTTTCTTTGGTAAGAGATGTAACAAGAGTAGTGCCATAAGTAATGCAGAGGGAGTAATTCTCGATGATCATAGCGATATTGCAAAAAGGTGGAAAAATTACATTGAAACCCTATACGAAGGTGTACATTTACAGGAAAATGAAGTTCTTGAGGAAGAAGATGAAGTAACAGAAGATAATTTAGGCTTCCAAGTACTGAGAGAGGAATTTGAATTAGCTCTACGAAGACTGAAGGATAATAAGGCGCGAGGAATTGATAATCTCAAAGCTGAACTCCTCAAGAAAAGCGGACCTCGTATGAAGGAGAGATTGCTCCAACTTGTACAAAACATCTACATGGACGGAAAAATACCGGCTGATTTTGAAAAATGTATAATGATCCCTATACCAAAGAAAATGGCAGCAAAACATTGTGAACAATATCGCACTATCAGTTTAGTCGTACATGCATCAAAAATTATCACCAACATAATATTAAGACGAATTAAAAAGCAAATTGAAGAATTTCTGACTGAAGACCAATTTGGGTTTGTTAAAGGTAAGGGTACTAGAGAAGCTATATTGGCATTGAGACTTATACTTGAAAAAAGATTGGAAAAAGACCAAAGAACTTATTTATGCTTTGTGGATATTGAAAAGGCTTTTGATAATGTACAGTGGATAAAAATGTTTGAAATTCTCAAAAACATAGGAGTCCCATATAGAGATAGAAGAATAATCTGGAATTTGTACAAAAATGAAATTGCAGTAATTAAAATTGGAAATGAACAAGAGGAAGCAAAAATAGGGAAAGGAGTTAGACAAGGCTGTGCTTTGTCTCCCATGCTTTTTAATGCCTACATCCAGGATGCATTGAATAAGGTTCGAGAGGATTTGAATTTAGGAATAAGGATACAAGGTGAACAAATAAATATGATTAGATTTGCAGATTTTTTTTTTTTAGCGTATGGCTTTTAATGCCGGGAGTGTCCGAGGACATATTCGGCTCGCCAGTTTTGTAGCTGCTTCGAGACGGACACCCAATGGGTGAGCTACAAGTACCGTTGGGGAGAGAAGGAGGGAAGTTGGATTGTAAGGGCGAGGAGTTGGAAGGTAGCGGCTGTGGCCTATAGTTAGGGACCAACCCCAGCATTTGCCTGGAAGGAAGATGGAAAACCACAGAAGACCATCTTCAAGGTTGCCGGCGGGGGGATTCGAACCTCCTCGCCTCCCGGATGTGAGCGACTGCCATCAGTCATGCCGTAACCACCACGGCTTACTCACCCGGTAGATTTGCAGATGACATTGCCATAGTTGCAGATAGTGAACAACATCTGAAACAAATAATAGTAAAAATGGAGGAAATCATGGCTAATGAATACAAGATGAAAATAAATAAGTCAAAGACGAAAGTTATGGTCTGCGATAAAAAGGCAGACTCAAGTATGAAATTAGTGGTGGGCAACAAAACACTAGAAAATGTTCAAGAATTTAAATATCTCGGAAGCAAAATTATCAAAGATGGAAGAAGCAAGAAAGAAATCAAATGTAGAATTTTACAAGCCAAATTAGCATTTCACAAAAAGAAACGTTTATTCACAACAAATTCTATTAATCTTAAAACCAGAAAATGATTATTAAAAGCGTATGTTTGGAGTATTGCCCTTTATGGTTGCGAAACGTGGACAATTGGAAAAGAAGAAAAAAGGAGGATAAATTCTTTTGAACAATGGTGTTATGGAAGAATGCTAAAAATTAGCTGGACAGAAAAAATAACGAATGCTGAAGTATTTAAAAAGGTGGAGGAAAATTATACCTTATGGAAAAGCATAAAGAGGAGGTGGACTAGACTGATAGGACATATTTTGAGACACGATAGCCTGCTGAAAACGGTATTGGAGGGAATGGTTGAAGGCAAAAGATGTCGAGGAAGACCACGCCTACAATATGTACAGCGAATCATGTCTGATGTAGGATGCAGAAACTATGAACAGATGAAGAGGAAAGCTATAAATAGAGCCGACTGGAGAACTGCCGCAGACCAATCCATGGATTGAATACTTAAGAAGAGAATATGGATTCAAGTAAACAAATATCTCCGAGGGTGGGTTTAAACACTAAGCCCCCCCCCCCCCCTAGTTGGTACGCCACTAATAACACCATCATGCTAAATACGGTCTCGCAGAGTGGTGCAAGTGATTGCGTAACCACTGAAGGTCGTACAGTATATTAGACTGGTACTTAAAGCTGGCCGCACTCCAGGCTCGGTCTGTTCGTAATTCTAGATAACACAATAAAAGCGGCTGTAACCATCACATGTTATCTGAGTTCCTGCAGATCAGTTGCCATGAAGAGGTGAGTCTCTTCTATCATACATCTAGTTGTTGGTTGGTTCCTCAGTTTAGTGGCTGCGACAACGTGGTCATGCAGCCCCGTGAACTATGGGCGTGTGTAGAATTTGTCTGATAAAATCGGTGTTAATTGCAAATGGCTGTATTAGTGTGTGTTATCTGTAATTCAGGTAAGGACTGCATACGATCATTTTAAGTAGTTTCTACTTTTGCTACCAAATGCTACCGTCAACGACACCTAGGTGTGAACTTGGCAACTAGAAGCCACCGCAACCGACACCTGGCAGTGAACCTTGAACCTTAATAGAGCGTTAATCAAATCTAACCTACAAATTTAGCTTCACACAATTGTAGTTAGTGGAAGGTTCTTTTACATGCCATAAATCTATTACATGGTTGGTTGGTTCCTCAGTTTAGGGGCTGCGTCAACACGGTCATGTAGCTCCATGTACTTTGGGTATGTGTAGGATCTGTCTGATATATAGGTAACCGGTGTTAATTGTGATGACTGTGGGGAGCGTGATGGCGCAGTGGCTTAGCTGCTCGTCTTTCACCCGGACGGCCGGGGTTCGAATCCCGGTGACAGCGGGGTGGAATTTTCACCTGAAAAATCACGTGGCGTCAGGAAGGGCATCCGGCCTTAAATCCCCGGCCAAAACCAAAATTGGCCTGGTTGGTTCCGGCGACCCCAATTAATTGGGAAAAGCCGAAGGAAGAAGAAGAAGAATTGTGATGACTGTATTAGTGTGTGTTATATGTTTTTAATTGAAGTAAGGACTGCAGGCATTCAATTTTCAAGTAGTTCCTACTTTTGCTACCAAACGCCACCGTCAACGACAACTAGTTCTGAACTAGGTTACTAGATGCCACCGCAGTCGGCTCCTGGCAACGAAAGTTGGAACCTAAGAGCGTTACTCAAATCTAACCTATAATTAAGTTGTTGTTAAGGTATGTATATACACACATCAAAAAAAGTTTTGCATCACCTCGGTTCCCAGATCTCCGGCATATAGACGTTGACTGTGTATATTGTATCCAAGATACAGTCCCTTTGACTGTTCATAGATGTCACTAAAACTGCTCAAAGATGTAAACAACCATGCATGAGCAGGGCCTATTAGACGGAGGGGGTACGACAGCCGATCAGTTCCAGTCATTCCACCAGGACGAAGGTACGCTGCTCATGTTGTCTGTAGTTCTACCATGCCTAGAAGGTCAATACCGCAGTTCGATCGCGTCCGCATTGTTACTTTGTGTCAAGAAGGGCTCTCAACAAGGGAAGTTTCCAGGCGTCTCAGAGTGAACCAAAGCGATGTTGTTCGGACATGGAGGAGGTACAGAGATACAGGAACTGTCGATGACAGGCCTCGCTCAGGCCGCCCAAGGGCTACTACTGTAGTGGATGACCGCTACTTACGGATTGCCGCTCGGAGGAACCCTGACAGCAATGCCACCATGTTGAATAATGCGTTTCGTTCAGCCACAGGACGTCGTGTTTCAACTCAAACTGTGCGCAATAGGCTGCATGATGCGCAACTTCACTCCCGACGTCCATGGCGAGGTCCAGCTTTGCAACCCCGACACCATGCAGCGCGGTACAGATGGGCCCAACAACATGCTGAATGGACCCCACGGAATTGGCATCACGTTCTCTTCACCGATGAGTGTCGCATATGCCTTCAACCAGACAATCGTCGGAGACGTGTTTGGAGGCACCCTGGTCAGGCTGAACGTCTTAGACACACTGTCCAGCGAGTGCAGCAAGGTGGTGGTTCCCTGATGTTTTGGGGTGGCATTATGTGGGGCCGACGTACGCCACTGGTGGTCATGGAAGGCTCCGAAACGGCTTTACGATACCTGAATGACATCCTCCGACCCATAGTGCAACCATATCGGCAGAATATTGGAGAGGCATTTGTCTTCATGGACGACAATTCTCGACCTCATCGTGCACATCTTGTGAATGCGTTCCTTCAAGATAACGACATCGCTCGACTACAGTGGCCAGCATGTTCGCCAGACATGAACCCTATCGAACATGCCTGGGATATGTTGAAAAGGGCTGTTTATGGACGTCTTGACCCACCAACCACTCTGAGAGATTTACGCCGAATTGTCGTTGAGGAGTGGGACAATTTGGACCAACAGTGTCTTGATGAACTTGTGGATAGTATGCCACGGCGAATACAGGCATGCATCAATGCAAGAGGACGTGCTACTGGGTATTAGAGGTAGTGGTGTGTACTGCAATCTGGACCACAAATGCTGAAAGTCTAGCTGTATGATGGTACAACATGCAATGTTTGGGTCTCATGAGCAATAAAACGAGCTGAAATGTTGTTTGTGTTGATCTCTATTCCCTTTGTATTTAACGGTTCCGGAACTCTTGGAACCGAGGTGATGCAAAACTTTTTTTGATGTGTGTACGATTGAAATGACATTTTTGACCAAGAAAAAAAAGATCGTTTTTTTTTCAATGTAAATGGAAGCCTTATTTGTCTTCTTCAAATTTTCGAGTAGATATTCCACCTGTAAGTAGTTATAAACTATTTTCAGGGGGCTCGTGTGTACATGTCTAAAGGGCGTGGCTCCACAGCATCATACTTGCACCTAAATATCACGGAATATCAAATAAGGTATGGAAATCATGAAAATGACATACGGTACAGTTAAGTGCAAGAATAGGATCTAGGTTCATCACTGCCGAATAATTACCTTTTTTAATATGTCTTTGTTAGTTAACTTGGTCAAATCACAAATGTGTAATTTCATTTGCGTTATTCTTGGAATTAAAATCCTTAACATTTTATACCTTTCAAATTAACAAAATCAACATCAACAAGTAGTTCCGTGAAGAACTAAATAGCCTATTTTCATATATCTTACTTATATTAATTGCCTCTATCGACATACAAATTTTCAGTTTGTTTACTGTAACCGAATCGTAGATATTAAGAACCGTCTAAATATTTCGGATGGTCACCATGTTGGATTATTATATATAGGCCTTACAGATATGTACTATTACATGAAGATTATTGTGTATGTGCTTTATTCAAACTTCAATCGCATAACGAGATTTTTAAATTTCGATCAGCTGCTATCCTGTGGTTATGAAAATAATTTAAATGTTTTGGACGCCAGGGGATTCAAATTTATAATAGCATATACCGTACCACGTTTCACTGCCCTTGGTTGGTTAAATCGCGAGAAACTTCCATTTGAATAATAAAACATCGCGTCGCCGCCATGTTGAATTTGTGCTCACCAGGTTATTGAACGTCCCATAGTCTCTATCCACACAAAATTTCAGTTTGATTGCTGTCATCGATTAATAGATATAGAGAACCATATAAATATTTCGGATGGTCGCCATGTTGGATTTTAATGTATATAGGACATAGAGTTATGTACTATAGGATGAGGATTATTGTGTACGTTCATAATTCAAACGTAGATTCGATCGCACGATTAAAAACAAGAAATAAAAGAAACGAATTTTAATATTTCGCACAGATGCCATCTTGAGGTTATGTAAACAATTGATCTAAATTAGATGCCAGTGCATTGCAGTTTGCATATTCATTTGCTGTACCAAGTTTCACTGCGTTCGGATGGTGAAATCGCTAGAGAAGTCTATTTAAATGTTTCAACTTCGATGACCGCCATGTTCGTTTTGTAGTTAACAGGTTTTTGAAAGTCACATAGGTGAACGTATAGTAGTGTCCTTAATCACCGTACATAATTTCAGGGAGATATGACTAATAGTTTCGGAGATATAGAATGCCAGTGAAATATTTCGCACAGCCGCCATGTTGGATTGGTGAGACGTAATAACATTTGAAGGGCATGGCCTATTTTCATTTATATATAAAAAAGGCTCATGAGATCACATTTTGTCCGTGGGTTTGTATGTGTGTGTGTATGTGTGTGTATGTGTGTGTATGTGTGTGTGTGCATCTGAGTGGGTGTCCCCAACTAATTACATCTAAACGGCTGGAGCGATTTTAATGAAACTCAGTAAGGACATAGTAGAATTTTGTCCAACCCCGACCGTGCCATTGTTGGGACACCTCGGGCGATCAATAATAAAAAAAACCAACTATGGCAATTCGGCTGATTAATATATACTATCATTTTTCTTTCTCCTTGTTCTAAGACGCTTGATAAATTTTCTTGAACAAAAATAATAAGTAGTTCCGTGAAGAACTAAACCCTATTTTCATATATCCTACTTATGTTAATTGCCTTTATCAACATACAAAATTTCAGTTAAATTGACATAGATTCTTAGATATTGAGAACCGTCTAATGTTTCGGATGGTCGCCATGTTGGATTTTTATATATGTAGTGTGCCCCCTGACCGAAGTTTTCGGGGAGCCACCGGTTTCAAATGACCCTTCCGAGACCCTCTTCCAGTTAACACACAGGTATAGGGGACGATACATTCATAGGCTGGTAATGCACAAAGGTCTGCACTCGGGGATATCGGGAATTGGTGAGGTTCGATCTTAAACCAGCTCAGAGGAATGCATCGATAACTAAACTAAGCAAGAAAGAGGGGTCAGTCTTATGTTAAAATCACTAATAAATGTTATTCAGTATAGATCCCTAGCCTAGCATGAGAGTTGCAAACGGCTAGTCCGATACTATTCTGCCCTGAAAGAAAATATAAAAAAGGCCTAAACAAGATCTAAATTACTCTCATGGTCCTAATACAAAATTCGACTAACGAACAAGCTAAGAGAGTGGCACGTAAGATCAGCCCTAAGCAATTACATCGAAAATGACTATGGGAGGATCAAACATTAAACGAATCTACTGCAAAGCAAGACATTTACTTGTTTACAAATACTAGAAACATTTACATTTAGTAGCAAGAGGAAAATTTATTCTACGCTATGATGGTGCCATCTCTAACATTTATCTTTAAATTACGGGTTTAGCTAGTCCTAAATATCATTAATTAATAAACGAGACGCGTTTATTACAAAGAAAATCAAGCTATGTGCACAATGTTGCTGGATAAAAAAGCTATGCTAATACAACACAAATGCATACAATAATTCAGCACTCCTATGGTTGTGCAATTGGCACTGCCTGAGTACTCGATTTGTTACTGTTTGTAACAAATGGTCATAGTTTCAAAGTGTTAAGAAATTAGATAAAATAGGAAAGCCTGCAAATGCGATGGTAATTAAACAATTACATCGACTCATATTGCAACCAATCTGATGTGTGTGCTACAGTTAGCACATCATCAATTGGTTGTCGACTATTCATGTGAAAGTGTATCAAAATGTATCTAAAGTAACTTAACAATAACTAAGTGTCAACATTTGTTCCTGAAAATATTTAATTTTAATATGTATTATCTTATTTAAGTTCAGGGGGAATTATGAGATTTGTTTAGTTTTACATAATCCTATGTTTGATTATTAAAGCTTCACACAATTATTTATTCCTCACAGTATAGTTGTTCAGTTTATGGACCTTTAAATAGCGTTCAGTGTACTCAGGTAACGTGTGTATCCAACTTAAGCAAAATAACTTAATAGTTTAATAGTTTACTAGACACCTTGTGTCTTCACCAATACTTCATCATTATTAAACATCCTGTGTCTCCACCAATTACTTCATTCTTATTACGGATTCATCAATCTAGGCGCCCTCGTTTAGGTACGACTGCAAATAGTTCATTACCACCGGTATAACCACAATAACAATGTCGGAGGTATTAATCCACCATCACGACTCATGCAATACTCTAATAATGTTAATTACGATAAGTGTGGATTCCTAAATTATACACGTTTTAAATGCTGGTCATAAAGATTATGTGTACAGAAAACACATCCTGACAACGCTTTGAATTAACATGAAGGCTTCTGATACAAGCTAAAGTGTGTGATTGTGCATTTATAAAATTGCCTCTTCCCTGAATGAGGTCGAACCTATGTTCTATTGGTCACGTAATATTGTACCTCTCGTGCCCTGTCTGGCTTTTTTTAAAGAAATAAACCTGTTTTCAAGTATTGATCTGGCCAAACAAATGAATAATCGGACTGCATTCCGATGTTATAATACTAGAATGGCACAGCCTTCTGAATAAATGAATAATGCACTGCCTAAGATTGACTGTGCTGTGGACTGGCTCGGCTTGTAACCTTGGCCTTGATTTAACATCTGCCAAACTAGTTTCTTTGGCATCAGCTTGACAAAATAAAAGTTGATAATAACTGTTTTGAAATGATACGAAATGGACATTACAAAATACTGCCTTCCTGGCATTTATAAATCTTTAACAAAACTATTACTTTCCACACGCGTTCTTATAATAGCTACCAGCATTGTGCACTTAAAGGAATGAAACCTATTTAAATTAAATCTATTGTTTCCAAGTCATTACAATACGCTACTAATACATGATCTGACTTACAGATGCAGCGACCCTTGGTTCGAGACCCGCCATGAGCTGTTATAAGCGGTCTCCTATATGGTATTAGATCATCTCCTCATTGTATCCGGTCATCTTTCGCTGCCAATTCCCCACGCATGATTTAGAGATCGATTGCCATAGCGTGGTTGGGGGTTATATTCGAAGATCTGATGTTTTAGTAGTGTCATAATGTTAGCGATCGTGATAGTATTACACATATTTAAAGAAAACTAGCACTCACTGATGCTAATGTGCGGTAATAAATTGCCCATTTTCACTCCGCCACTGGACTTAATCTGTCGCTTGTGTGACACTCACACGTGACTTTTTCACTAATATTTACATAAAATATTAAACTAAAAATTACTATAAATTCGGCAAACAAAAAAATATACTTGTAGATTTTATACAGTTTATCAGTTTCACAGATTACGTAGCACTGAGGTTTGACCATGCGGTCGTAAAGATTGCGTTACACACGTCCATCATTTCACCTCGTGAATAAAAAATATTTCACAGTTTATGTATTAATAAACGTCTCCAATCATTAGATTGTCAAATAATGCCCCGATGGCTGTCCATTAGACAAATACACACTGATTTTCCGTGTCACTTGGTTTCCCTTTACGGAACGTACTTTTACTTGTGCTCCAACATGCACATCGATGTTGCTTCATCCAATGACAAATAGGAACTGGTGTTACTAAATATGGCGTTCTCTTAGGATATGAGTTAGCCGAGTAAATTGACAGTTTCGTTGATCTGCGAAATATGCTGTATTTTAACTAAGCAGAATTACTTTGTTTAAATTATAGTTGATTTATGGAATGTCTAATGTGCATAAAAATATGATTATAAGCGATTTTGCTTCAGATTCTTCCCGCCGCTCGCAGGGTATGTTCAGTTACTATTCAGCATGGATCTTGGTCTTTGTTAGCTGTGCAAACATGCGTCAACGGGCGCATACATTTCCACGTCGAGTAAATAAAAATTGTGGAAGTCAATTTTTATTTCATCCAATTACCAATCCTTGGTTTGACTCCTCGCACGATCCATTATATCAGTGATCCTATTATATTCTTCGTCACTCAGACGATTTTCTTCACCTGCTGGTTCAATTTCAATGTTATGATTAGAGACACGATTTTATGGTGTATCGCGAAAATGCGAAATGTGTTTATATGTGCATCAAAGGTGTTTTAAATGTGTGTTTAATATTGTTTGATCATAAAGCACTGAATTTGTCCTCACGACTAAACGCGAAATTCCACCTTATTTGCAATGTACGTCCGTATTTGCGACATATCACGAAATCGGCTTGTTTATTACGTCTCTACACGAATTGGTGCGATATCGCGAGCCTTCAGTGGTTTTCACCTTGTTAGCATTGCTGGTAGAACCCAATTGAAATGTATTATTAAGTGTTTAAAGCCTAAGCTTATCCTAACATCACGTAGCAGGAAATTACTACACAGTTTCAATATTGGCTATCCTGTCGTACTGGGAGACAAGTGTGAGAGTTGGGCCGCGCATTGCTGACCACGTGGGTGCGCTGTGATTTGTAGTTGAAATTTCTATTTCTAATGCGAATTCGCAATGCCGAAAATAACGACGTGTTTTGATAGGGCTGACGAGTTTAAAGACGAAGGCTACCATGTTTTCGATGCGCGGCAGAAGATAGTTATGTGCAAATTCTGCAACATTCGACTAGATTGGAAGCATCGCGATTCATGTGTGAAACACAACTTAAGTGAAAATCACAAAAAGAAGAAAAGGATTTTGTCTGAAGGAGGTACCTAAATACAGATATCAGTTCAAGAGGCGGTCGGGAATGCAAAAAAAGTGAGAAATGACTCCGACGAATTTGTAATGTCAACGGTGGAGGCCTTTTTGAGTGCCAACATTCCTTTAGAATGCTAGATCATCCAACAATGAAGGATTGGATGAACAAACATATACCAGGCGAGTATTTTTTTTTCGGATGCCGCTACACTTACCAGTATCCCGCAGCCCCACTTTTCGTAGCGATAAAAATAATAATAGGTGGAAAGACGTAGTTTTATGTAACGAATTTTATCAGGGAGGGAAGGTAATTCTTTTACGATTGCCGAGAATCCACCAACCCGCCGTGACATTTACAGCTGAAAGTTTTGCAGCCACCATGGAAACGTGATGTGGGATATTAGAAAGTGTAGTAATGACTTAGTTTACTTTTAAATACTTTTAAGTTCATATCATAAACAACAAATAAGTCTGTTTTATTAATATTTTAAATTAAAATGATTTGCTTGCTAATAGATTTTTTTCATTACACTGTTTTAGGAAGTGGAAGTTTTCCCACAGCTGACTGGTTACGAAAGAAATATTTGCCCCCATTACATCAAGAAAAAGAAGAATCAAGTAGTGAGAAATTAAAGAATCAGCATGTTATTCTACACTGTGATGAAACCACAGATAGGATGGGTCAAGCCGTGTTCATTGTGCTATTTAGAACACTTCCCAAGGGTAGTAGCGAGACTCCTCAAGTGCTAGTAGGTGGTGTCCTAATGCTTCAGAATGTTAACTCGCAGGAATGATCTCAAGCCATAGTGGAGGTTATTAAGAGACATAAACTTGAATACAAAAATATCCTAGGTATTTCAACAGATGGTGCACGATATATGAAAAAATGTGTGCAAACTTTACAAGGTTTGATATCGGACATCCTTCTTCACAGTGAGTGTTGGGCAGACAAGCTTGATTTAGTAGCAGGAATCTGGCCGAAGAAACTTCATCGTGTGAATGAGTGTGTTACCAAAACAAAGCAAGCTTCTCTTAATACAAGAAAACGGAAGCATAGGTATATTAGGTTCTTGCAGCAGAAGTATGGTGCAGGAGAAAAGGATATAAAGCTCTTTCCCTCACCAGTTATCACAAGGAGGAATACGTGGTTCACATCAGTTTCCTACTTGGCAGACTATGTCATGGACTTGGTTCAGTATTTTAAAACAGTGGAGAGTGATGCTGAAAGTGTTAAATACTTTCAAAAATTAAGTGAAAGTGAAGTAAAATCAATTTTGTGTGAGGCAATTTTTGTGAAAAAAAAACACTGTGCCTCAACTTCTGAAAAGATAACTTGCTTCGAGGGTTCTAATTATGCTCTGGCACATAAAGTTGTTCCAATGGTAAATGAACTCATTTCTGAGTACACGGTTATCGAAAAACTAGTGATGAAACCAGACACATTGAAGGCATTGATTGAACTATCAAGCGATAGAAAGAAAAGTGCTGAAAAAGGTTCGTAGCCCTTGCCAATGCATGTCACAAAAAACTCTCAGATATGCTGGCAAAAGACTCTGCTCATGAGATTTTTAATTCACTCTCCTCACTGTTTCATCTGCCCCTGCTAAGAACTGTGAACATAGAGTCATCTCTCTTCAACAAGATAGAGAAAATCCCCCCTTTTGCAGGAGTGAATTCTCATGACTTTTTGAAGTTCTACATTCAACTGCAAATCACCTGTAAATCTTTTTCATGTAGTGACGGTAATGTATTTGAAGATGTATTGAAGGGAATATTAGAGGAATATCCTATAGCTGTGAAATGTCTTCAATCTCTGTACATTTTCATTTCAAATGTTGGCAGTGAAAGGGCCCTTTCTGCCTACAATGATATTTTGTCTGACAAGCGTACCAACCTGTCAATTGATAACTTAGAAACATTACTGAGTTACTACTTCAACAGCAAATGAATACTGTAAACTAAGCCATACTTAGTGTGTTTGTTGTTTCCTTCATTGCAACATAAGGCAAAAGAAAGTATATAGTCTAGTAAGACGTTTTTCTACACCGTAAGCAATGGCATTTATTCACCGCTTTTATCCCGCTTTGCCCTTAGTTTTTACACCGCTATTGTGGTTTTTTATTCACCATAAAATCGTGTCTCTAGTTATGATCATCAGCTGTCGTAACTTTCCTGTCATTCTTACGACGTTGGTTACTCCCATCTGTTATTCTGTCAGATTCTTCATCTTCTCCATTTCTTCTTCTCCGTTCCTGAAGATACTGTCGACTTTATTCTGCTTTACCTCGCCAATTATTGTCATATTGATCATGAGGATAATTTTCTTTCTGGTTATCACTATATCTGTAGTCTCTCCTGGGATTATCAGTGTGTCGGTTGTTACGATAATCACGATCCCGTTGTTGCCCTCTATAACCACGGTTGTGATTATTGTTGTTGTTATTATTATTATTGTTATCACGACGATTGTTGTTGTAATCGTTGGTTCTATTAGCCTACTTTCGATTTTTGCAAAAAATGAAAGTAGACTTATGAGATCTACACAGGGCGAAAAATTGTGTGTCTGTCTGTTCGTGTGTCTGTGTGTGTGTGTGTGTGTGTGAGTGTGTGTACTCTGAATGCCTGCCCCCCTATCAATTCAAACACGGTGAAACCGAATTGAACGAAATTTGGTACATAGGTAGATCTAGCAAAGGGCACCTCAGTGTCATGTTTTATATCGCCGCCATCTTTACCAAAACTGAATTACGGCCACTCAAACGTTCAAAACGTAAAATCAAATAACGACTAACCAAATCATCCGATCTTAACCAAATTTGGTAACAACATACCTTCATATAGGACGCGTCTTGTGACCAAACTACAAGGTCTATCCGCCGTACCATTTCAGGATGGTGGCCGTGCGAATTATGCAAACATATAATCCATATCATGGGACCCACCAGTTCCGATTATCGAGCCGAGAATCGTTTTAACTGTTCTAAAGGAAGAGTCACGTTCGAAATTAAAAGTTTATTTTGTAATACTATAGTGCAGAAGTGATTTTAAAAAACAGAGCCGTCTCAGTACAAGGCAAGATGGCAGCGGATATCATGTGCCTGACTTATATTTCACTAATTTGAGTATTGCATGCAATATAGCGTACTGATAAAAAATAAATAAATTTGTATGAAATGCTTCATACATAAATAATATACTCCACTGATGAAATCGTTTAGTGTAAATCATTAATTGCTAACACGTTATATGTAACTCATTTGATATCGGTGAATGTCCGTTCGCACGTTTGGCTCCGTGGTATAGTGTTAGCCTATCAATCTTATGGCTATGGTTCAAACCCTATCAGAGTTAGGTTTTTTGCTTGAATTTCTTTATATTTATTGTTTTGTAATGACTCAGACGTTTTAAAATTAATCGTTATATTGTGCTTCGTACGCTGGAAAATATATAATTAAAACAAGAAGTTCCGTGACGAACTAAAGAGCCTACTTTTCTTAAAAATTAAGAATCATGCCAATGATTAATCTATATTATGGATCTATCTAGAATAATGACGAAATTAAGTTGGTAATATCGAAATTTCAAATTAGTTCGAAATACTGTATACCTGGCATAACGTAGCCTAATAGAGAACTACAGTTGGCAGCCCTGGTGACTGAATATATTCTTAGTTCCATCTCTTAATGCACAGAATACAAAATGTGGTTGAAGTCCAATGGATAGCATGGAGGTTACATGCAGTTAAACATTGGATCTAACAGAGCGCGTAAAATCATGTTGGCATCCATGACATACATGTATTGGTCAGAAATAATCTTAAATAATGTGATTTATTGTTGTGTCAATTTTGAATGAAATCCATTAGTTAGTATACAAGTCACATGCATTTTAAAATTGGACCTATCAGCAGGCTTAGAATTATGTTGGCAGTACTGGCGTAGGCCTATATTAGTTACTCCAAATTAATCTAGAATGCTAAGTACTATTCGTGTGCAAAGTTTAGAGCTGTTGGCTTGCATACTTTCTGATATATTGACATTAGTGTAACAAAAATAGAGACAGTATTCATTAACAGTTGGCAGTCCTGGTTACTCTTAAGAATCGGCATAGTCATATATGTTATGGTACACATAGCACACACAAAATTTGGTTGAAATCCAAATGATAGTATAGAAGTTACGTGTATTTAAAGTTGGACCTCTCAGTAGGCTTAGAATTATGTTGGTAGCACTGACGTATATAACATACTCCAAATTATTATAGAATGTCAGGTACTATACGTGTGCATAGTTTAAAGCTGTCGGCTTGCATACTTTCTGATATATGGGTATTTGGATTTTAAAAATGAAAGCATTTATTAACAGTTGACAGCCCTGGTGGCTCTTAAGAATACGCTCAGTAATATCTGTTTATATACACATAGCACATACGAAATTTGGTTGAAATCCAATTTATAATGTAGAAGTTATATGCATTTAAAATTTGGACCTATCAGCAGGCTTATAATCATTTTGGCAACACTGCCATGTATGGCTTTCTGGAAATGAAACTGCAATATTATTATCTATACGTGTGCCAATTTTGAAATAGCTCCCATTCATACCTTCCAAGATATCGAACATGGAGCTCAAATCTCAATTGCGATTTTTCAGCAGTTGGTAGCACTGACATCATTTTCAAATATGGACGTGAGATATTCAGATATAGATTTTTACTGCTACCAAATTTTGTTTCGATTGCTGCAGCCGTTTAGGAGTTGATAGGGACACACACACACAGCCAGACAGACAGAAGGACAGACAGACGGACAGAAGGACAGGCAGACACACATTTACCCGATCTCATAAGTCTACTTCTTCCTCATTTTTGCAAAATGTGAAAAGTAGGCTAAAAATTCGCCAGCAGATTTGCACGAGACATCTAGGAACAAAAATGTGAATTATCATGGCGAACTGCACGCCGGCCAACAGATTAACTTACAGATTTTATTGAAAAGTTTCTTCTTCTGGCCGCTAGAATGCACTTCCCCTGTTAGGATTATCTTGTTCGATACTTCTCCATTAGATGTCACGACTGGTCTACATGGGACTCCATTTATTATTATACCATCGGCATTCTATGCGCATCGAATTTGAGGAATGACAAGATGATACTACGATACATTTTTACTTTTTATTTTAAAGGGTTTGTAACAGCCTATTGTGCGTTATTTGAAAATGTTAATTGAAGTAAAGAACAAAACGATTTCACATAGTATCTGAACTCTAGCCGTTGGTGCTAGTTCAGGATATTAATTAATACTTTTATTGCAGCCAAATAGCAATCGAAAATATCCACATAGTTGGTATACACACGTCTCTGTAGGATCATGGAAAGATTTGTTAATTCAATTAGGGTTGTGAAAGCCATGCACAGCCAGACATGTCTCAACTCAAAGTTGGATGTTGCCCGCGTCAGGCCGATTATGTAATAATAATAATAATAATAATAATAATAATAATAATAATAATAATAATAATGTTATTGGTTTTTCGTCCCTTTTAACTACTGTTGCATTTAGAGACGCCGGGGTGCTGGAATTTTGCCCCGAAGGGGATCTTTAACGTGCCAGTAAATCTACTAACACGGCTCCCTCGCATTTGTGCACCCTCAAATGCCAGCTGACTGCGCCAGGATACGAACCTGCAACATAGGGCCCAGCAAGCGAGAACGTTGCCACTGAGCCACGCAGCCAGTCCGGTCGATTATGTCTCCAGATCCATAACATTCTTTAGATACTTCTTTCTTTCTTTCTTTCTTTCTTTCTTTCTTCAATGTTGGTAGCAGTTGTTTTGAGGTTGTGGTGTTTGGTAGAGGTAAATATTTTTAAGGTCTTCAACCAAGAAATGATTCTATTATTAGTCTTTGATAAAAACAACGAGTTATAACTATAGTCATACATTTAGGAGAAAGTAGGCTATATATTCTTTACTGAACATCTTGTTTTGATACCTGTTCTGATAATTTTTATTGATCGTGTCAAATCGACGATTCCTTCTGTAAGGTGTATTATCTTTACGGTAATCACGGAAATCTCTCCTTCTATCTGGTCCCTCTTGATTCTGATTATCGTTCATTCGACGATTTTCTGTAGGTTGGATAGTTTGACTGGTACTATCGACTGAAGTTATATTTACATCACGTGTGCCTGCACGATGCCTAGGTGTAGGTGCAAATTGTTCATAGCTGCTATCCAGCTTCCTTAGGACATCGTCGCATTTCATGAATGTATTTGCCTCTGACGCTATGAGCAGCCTTTATACTTCCATAGGGTATTGTCTTCTAATAGTTTGGACAAGTTCTAACTCTGACAAGGGGGGTTCTAAACATTGTAGTTTCGAAAGTTGACTTGCGAAGTAGGTAACTTACTTAGTTGTTTGAGTACTAGCGTACCTCTTGTTGTACATTTCCGCCCTTATATTCTGTTGCCGTTCCATAGACCATAAGTCTTAAGGAATGCTTCTTTAATTTCCTGATAGTTATGGAATGAATATCTGAATGCTTTAAACCAGGTTAAAGGGATGTTCTCTAGATATTATTCGACAGTCCGTAACTCCCTATCTGGTGTTACCATGGTTTCTCTCATATATGACTCCAGGTTTCACAGAAAATCTACCGGTGTAACAGAATTTGAATTATTGAACTTAGCTGGTCGATCTTCATGGCTTCTCAAATACACTATGTTTGAGTAGGTACTGAGTTTGACCATAATTCGGCTTGACATTAAAATTAGGTGTCAGCCCATAATTCGGCGTTATGTTAGCATTCCGTGTCACAAATTGGGATTATAATTTTGGTTCTCCATAAGAACATTCGGCTTTTCTATGTTAGTCGAAGTGTTTGTAGACGGTACACCCTCTCTATTAGATTTTAATAGACGATTGATGCGTTCATCATGTTCGGCGTATTCTAAAACTTTCTCAGGTTGCTGGTTAGTCATAGCATTCATCTGTAATTATATCCGCTCAATTTTTCCTTGAATGCGACCATCGAATTCCATCTGTTTTTCATCCTGTTCCTCACGGTATTCATCTATTGTTTTTCCTACATATTGGTTTGATCTATGATGGTTTTCACGAGTTTCCTCTCGAATCGATTCAATGTCTTTAGCTAAGTCATGTTTTATTTTGTGTACTTCATCCTTTATTTCATGTACGGCCGTTGTGTTCGCAGTGACTTCTTCCTTCACCTTCTCTACCTTGCTCGCTACACGCTTAGTGTTTAAGTGTACGGCAACTGCTATGACTCGCGTTAGTCTTAATCCAGTGTTAACTATCGCGACATCAGCTTTTAACACTCCAACGTACGCGTTGACTTCTTCCATACGCTGTTCCAAGTTATTAATTCTAGCACTAACAACTTCTCTTGCATTGGCGACTTCATTTCTAACTGACTCAATGCTATCGTTCATCTCCGCCTGAACGTTTTCGAGTTTTGGTTGAGTTCTGATCTATTTGTGCGTATTTCCTGCTTTACTCCTTCTAAATGTGCTTGATATTCTGTGCGGTAAATTTCCATCTCTGCACGCAAATCATCACTAACCTTATTGATAGTAACAGTGATTTTAGCTTTAACATTGGCAATGTCTTCTCGCACTTCTACTACTTTCTGTGCCATATCTGCCCTAATGTTAGTGTTTAACTGTGCCATGTTAGCCCTAATATTGGTAGTAATGTTGTTACTAGTTTGTAACAGAGTAGCTGTAGCAGTGTTACTGTTCTCATTCATGTCTGTCCTAACAGTGTTTACATTGTCAGTAACATTGTTTATATCGGCCCAGAAAGTGTTTATATCAGCCCTTAAATTTTCACTGTTTTGTGTCATGTCTGTCCTCATACTGTTTATAGACATTTGAAGATTGTGCAATAGGGCAGGCAAGTTTGCCAACAACACGGCCGTCTCTTACGCAGACATAATAATTTCACTTGGAGAAATACGGGGAACTAACAACTTCACATGCCTTAACAATGGTTTGAGTTGGAAAACAGACGAAAATCCATTCCTTCATAAATTCATTCAATGATGACAGCTGAACCTCTGGTAAAATTTAAATGACTTCAAGACAACAAACAAACTTACATTTACTCAAGACTAGGATAACTGCAAATCAAATCCTCAACTTATTATCATTAATAAATGTTACCTAGCTTCATGGTCTTAATTCTGGGATCAGAATGTCATGTAGCATTCCAAAACACTAGTACGAAATCTCAATTCGTCACTAATCTGTTGGATTTGCTATCAAAGTAAAACCCTCACAAACAAACGAATCATGGAGATCGAACACAAGTTTCGACGCAACCACGTTCGGCGCCAACGTACTATATGTGCCCGCTGGCAGAAGTTTTCGGGGAGCCACCGGTTTCAAATGACCCTTCCGAGACCCTCTTCCAGTTAACGCACAAGTATCGGGGAGGATACATTCATAGGCTGGTAATGCACAAAGGTATGCACTCGGGGGTATCGGGAATTGGTGAGGTTCGATTCTTAACCAGCTCAGAGGAATGCATCGATAACAAAACTAAGCAAGAAAGAGGGGTCAGTCTTATGTTAAAATCACTAATAAATGTTATTCAGTATAGATCCCTAGCCTAGCATGAGAGTTGCAAACGGCTAGTCCGATACTATTCTGCCCTGAAAGAAAATATAAAAAAGGCCTAAACAAGATCTAAATTACTCTCATGGTCCTAATACAAAATTCGACTAAGATCGAACAAGCTAAGAGAGTGGCACGTAAGATCAGCCCTAAGCAATTACATCGAAAATGACTACGGGAGGATCAAACATTAAACGAATCTACTGCAAAGCAAGACATTTACTTGTTTACAAATACTAGAAACATTTACATTTAGTAGCAAGAGGAAAATTTATTCTACGCTATGATGGTGCCATCTCTAACATTTATCTTTAAAATACGGGTTTAGCTAGTCCTAAATATCATTAATTCATAAACGAAACGCGTTTATTACGAATAAAATAAAGCAATGTGCACAACGTTGCTGGATAAAAAAAAGCAATGCTAATACAACACAAATGAATACAATAATTCAGCACTCCTATGGTTGTGCAATTGGCACTGCCTCCGTACTCGATTTCTGCAAATGCGATGGTAATTAAACAATTACATCGACTCATATTGTTACCATTCTGATGTGTGTGCTACAGTTATCACATCATCAAATGGTTGTCGACTATTCATGTGAAAGTGTATCAAAATGTATCTAAAGTAACTTAACAATAACTAAGTGTCAACATTTGTTCCAGAAAATATTTTATTTTTAATATATATTATCTTGTTTAAGTTCAGGGGGAATTATGAGATTTGTTTAGTTTTACAAAATCTTATGTTTGATTATTAAAGCTTCACACAATTATTTATTCCTCACAGTATAGTTGTTCAGTTTATGGACCTTTAAATAGCGTTCAGTGTACTCAGGTAACGTGTGTATCCAACTTAAGCAAAATAACTTAATAGTTTAATAGTTTACTAGACACCTTGTGTCTTCACCAATACTTCATCATTATTAAACATCCTGTGTCTCCACCAATTACTTCATTCTTATTACGGATTCATCAATCTAGGCGCCCTCGTTTAGGTACGACTGCAAATAGTTCATTACCACCGGTATAACCACAATAACAATGTCGGAGGTATTAATCCACCATCACGACTCATGCAATACTCTAATAATGTTAATTACGATAAGTGTGGATTCCTAAATTATACACGTTTTAAATGCTGATCATAAAGGTTATGTGTACAGAAAACACATCCTGACAACGCTTTGAATTAACATGAAGGCTTCTGATACAAGCTAAAGTGTGTGATTGTGCATTTATAAAATTGCCTCTTCCCTGAATGAGGTCGAACCTATGTTCTATTGGTCACGTAATATTGTATCTCTCATGCCCTGTCTGGCTTTTTGTAAAGAAATAAACCTGTTTTCAAGTATTGATCTGGCCAAACAAATGAATAACGGGACTGCATTCCGATGTTATAATACTAGGAATGGCACAGCCTTCTGAATAAATAAATAATGCACTGCCTAAGATTGACTGTGCTGTGGACTGGCTCGGCTTGTAACCTTGGCCTTGATTTAACATCTGCCAAACTAGTTTCTTTGGCATCAGCTTGACAAAATAAAAGTTGATAATAACTGTTTTGAAATGATACGAAATGGACATTACAAAATACTGCCTTCCTGGCATTTATAAATCTTTAACAAAACTATTACTTTCCACACGCGTTCTTATAATAGCTACCAGCGATGTGCACTTAAAGAAATGAAACCAAATTAAATTAAAACTATTGTTTCCAAGTCATTACAATACGCTACTAATACATGATCTGACTTACAGATGCAGCGACCCTTGGTTCGAGACCCGCCATGAGCTGTTATAAGCGGTCTCTTATATGGTATTAGATCATCTCCTCATTGTATCCGGTCATCTTTCGCTGCCAATTCCCCACGCATGATTTAGAAATCGATTGCCATAGCGTGGATGGGGTTATATTCGATGATCTGATGTTTTAGTAGTGTCATAATGTTAGCGTTCGTGATAGTATTACACATATTTAAAGAAAACTAGCACTCACTGATGCTAATGTGCGGTAATAAATTGCCCATTTTCACTCCGCCACTGGAGTTAATCTGTCGCTTGTGTGACACTCACACGTGACTATTTCACTAATATTTACATAAAATATTACACCAAAAATTACTATAAATCCGGCAAACAAAAAAAAAATACTTGTAGATTTATACAGTTTATCAATTTCACAGATTATGTAGCACTGAGGTTTGACCATGCGGTCGTAAAGTTTGCGTTACACACGTCCATCATTTCACCTCGTGAATAATAAATATTTCACAGTTTATGTATTAATAAACGTCTCCAATCATTAGATTGTCAAATAATGCCCTGATGGCTGTCCATTAGACAAATACACACTGATTTTCCGTGTCACATGGTTTCCCTTTACGGAACGTACTTTTAACTTGTGCTCCAACATGCACATCGATGTTGCTTCATCCAATGACAAATAGGAACTGGTGTTACTTAATATGGCGTTCTCTTAGGATATGAGTTAGCCGAGTAAATTGACAGTTTCGTTGATCTGCGAAATATGCTGTATTTTAACTAAGCAGAATTACTTTGTTTAAATTATAGTTGATTTATGGAATGTCTAATGTGCATAAAGATATGATTATAAGCGATTTTGCTTCAGCTTATTCCCGCCGCTCGCAGGGTATGTTCAGTTACTATTCAGCATGGATCTTGGTCCTTGTTATAGTCCGGGACAGCTTAATTAAGTTACTAGATCAAAACAGGGTAGGCAACATTAACAGCCGTCCCCTATGCCTACGTAAATGTTGGTTTATGGTTGCATTTCTTGAAGGTAAGTTGTTTTCAGGTGCGAGCACATTGTCGCCAACCCTGCTTAAAATCTCGCCATCTCCAAAGACCCTAATTCCAGTAAAATTCCGTACCACACAGTTGCCGACATGTTACTAGCAATAACTCCCAGAATGCATTTTTCACAAAGTCAGCCAACATTATAATTACAACTTTAACTAATGACTTATTATTTAAATAATTTCACAGTTTTCTTTGGAAATTCAAGACTAATGAAGTTGTAACAAGTTGTACAAGGTAAGTACTACTAATATTCATCGATTAAAACAGTTTTTACAGTTAATATAGACTCTTGATATGTGTGCGTCAAATCCACTAGTCTGAGATGTTTCGAAGCTTTTATTTAATTAATTTTTGGATAAATTCTTATTTAGATTTCATCACGACGCCTAAAAAACACGAGAACAAGATTGGAGATGGATTGGAGTAACTCTACGAAGATCACTACAATTTAAGTAAGTAGGCCTAGCCTAGACCTTCAAAATTAAAAGTACAGAGTTATTTAATCGTTGTTTTATTTATTTTTATATTCAGTCAGAGCACAAATAACGTAATAGAAAACCTTAATGGTCTTTGGAAATTTTGAAATAGTTTTCCGACTGCATTTTCCGTATAGGCCTAATTCAAACATAACCTAAAATATAGCCTATGTAAGTTCTCTCTCGGGAATATATTCTTAGGTTCAATTCACCTTCTAATATAGTATTGTATATTATTCTCGACTTCCAAATGCTGTCAGCCATAATATTATAATACATTGCACATGTAACTCTTAAGCTTGGTTGTAGGCCTAGTCTATGATTCACACTCGGTTGGTGGTAGTGAATGTATTGGTGATTATTTATGAACCTTATAACTTATGTACTTGGCTACTGACCTATAGCCTACTTAGTAGTAGGCAGATAAAATATTTATATTAGGCCTATTTTTATTTGTTTCAGTCATGGTTGCGACAGAGTAGTGTGATGCCCTTCAACGAACTTCAAGGGTTGTGCAACATGAATCAATCATCATTCTGAAGAGCCGTATACTCACATGTGCATGGTATATGCACTGCGCCGGAGTCACATATGCAAATTTCCAGAGAATACCAACAATATCTCATAGCTCTCTTTTAGTTCTAGACATAAGTTACTGCACCACTGAATGTCTGGGTGAAAATTACTGATGTACTAATGTTGGGTGAGACAAAGTCATTGTTCGCTACTTGGTTAGATGACACGGTTTGGGCGAAGCCACTGGTAGCAATACGTTATAAATATTGGTCGCAGCTATAGCCTACTTGTATTATTAATTCTGAATGAAAGTAGAACGTGGCTTATACACCTGCATCGGACATGATTGTGACTGTATGCTGTGATGGCTGCGCTAGAATTATTAGCACACAGGTAACGATATTTGTAGGCTATACATTATACGGTAATAGAAACCTAAAAATTTCATAGATCTCGTAGGCCTATACTACACAGCTTGGACATTCTTAAAATTCACGACACGTGAATAATGAAATAAAAGGGAAAATCATTGGCCTGGATAAATATTATTGATGCGTGACTACCCCCACTGTGCATGACAAAAACTGGGGATGTTATATATTAGCTAACGCGGCCCGCGTTACCTCAATTTTTCATATTAAAGCATTGTTGTTGTTTCTTATGGCTAGCCCAGATTCCAATCCATCAGCTTTCTTGCATTCCAATAAGGTTGTGTGAGGTTTCCTGAAGTTCTAGCAGTCACATCAAGTTTGTTGCAATGTGGCAGGTGCCCCTTATCCATTTTACTTCCAGGTTCGTGACAATGTGTGCATTTTTCAGATCTCAGGATGTCCCAAATAGGATCACGACTTATATAGATGGAATTCCAGCTGAGTCTGCCATTTTCGCTGTTAATTATGCACAAGTACAGTATTGCCAATCCCACACTTACGGGACTACTTTGTATAAGCGCGGTACCATGAAACAAAATAGCGCCAAGTTTGAACCAGTTCGCAATGGATTGTGCAAGCTGTTTTTGTCTAGACCAATAATTGTTAATTCATTAGGCCATACAAACACCCCTGGATTTTGTCACGCACAGTGGGGGTAGACACGCATCAATAATGTTCATACAAACCCATGGTTTGTGCCTAGACCAATAACTTTTAGGCAGTGAGGCGCTGGTTTTGCCGATTAGTTCGAAACATGAAATTCTTGCGATTAGCGTTCATTAGAGTGGTAAATACTATTCTACATACAAAACAAACCTAACCTGGGGCTTACGCCCAGACCTCCTTGCTTGTAGTGCAATCGGTAATTTTCGTCCAGACAGTCGTCTAACCAAGTAGCGACCAATGGTTTCGTCCAGTCAGTCGTCTAACCAAGAAGAGCTCGTTTATTTCTTTTTCTCACATAATTACAACATTACATGTAGGCCTATTTAGTACCGGATATGTTGGTAACTAATGACGTCAATGTGATCGCTCACTGCGGCAGTTTCACATACCAAATATGCTGTCGAACATGGCTGCGGTTGTTAAATATACAATAAATAAAAACACATATTTAAGTGATTTAGCACATATATACGGTGCAGAAGTGATCAAGGTTAGTAGTTACAACTGATAATGTCCCCCCTCCCGCCAAAAGATGAAATAAGGTATGAAAATGATATATTATCAAAGTGAAAGCGAAAAGAAACAAGATGTTCAGTAAAGAACATATAGCCTACTTTCTCCTAAATGCATGGGTATTGTTATAACTCTTTGTCATTTTCAAGGAGTATGATTGAATGTTGGTTGTAGTAGCTTGTTGAAATGCAACGTGCTATAGGGATATTAAACATGAATATGAGGTGCCCTTTGCTAGTGCTACCTCTGTACCAAATTTCGTTCCATTCGGTTTCACCGTGTTCGAATTGATAAGGGGAATCGATTTTCACACAAAGATGGCCGCCATCCGCAAAATATTAGGCTGATGACCTATTAGTTTGGTCAAAGGATGCTCCCTCCATAAAGGTATGTTGTTGCTAAATTTGCTAGAGATCGGATGATTAGGCTAATCGTAATTTGATTTAAGCTTTGAACATTCGTGTGGCCGCCATTACGTTTCCGTCAAGATGGCGGCGATATAAAACATGACACTGAGGTGCCCTTTGCTAGTGCTACCTCTGTACCAAATTTTGTTCATTCGGTTCCACCCTGTTCGAATTAATAGGGGGAATCAATTTTGACATAAAGATGGCTGCCATCCGCAAACTATTAGGCTAATAACCTATTAGATTGGTCAAAGGATGCTCCCTCCATAAAGGAATGTTGTTGCAAAGTTTGGTAGAGATCCGATGGTTATGTTAGTCGAAATTTAACTTAAGCTTTGAACATTTGTGTGGCCGCCATTACGTTTCTGTCAAGATGGCGGCGATATAAAACATAACACTGAGGTGCCCTTTGCTAGTACTACCTCTGTTCCAAATTTCGTTCATTCGGTTCCACCGTGTTCGAATAAATAGGGGGATTCAATTTTGACATAAAGATAACCGCCATCCGCAAAATATTAGGCTAATAACCTATTAGATTGGTCAAAGGATGCTCCCTCCATAAAGGAATGTTGTTGCAAAGTTTGGTAGAGATCGGATGGTTATGTTAGTCGTAATTTAACTTAAGCTTTGAACATTTGTGTGGCCGCCATTACGTTTCTGTCAAGATGGCGGCGATATAAAACATGACACTGAGATGCCCTTTGCTAGTGCTACCTCTGTACCAAATTTCGTTCATTCGGTTCCACCGTGTTCGAATTAATAGGGGGAATCAATTTTGACATAAAGATGGCAGCCATCCGCAAACTATTAGGCTAATAACCTATTAGATTGGTCAAAGGATGCTCCCTCCATAAAGGAATGTTGTTGCAAAGTTTGGTAGAGATCCGATGGTTATGTTAGTCGAAATTTAACTTAAGCTTTGAACATTTGTGTGGCCGCCATTACGTTTCTGTCAATATGGCGGCGATATAAAACATGACACTGAGATGCCCTTTGCTAGTGCTACCTCTACCAAATTTCGTTCCATTCGGTTCCACCGTGTTCGAATTAATAGGGGGAATCGATTTTGACACAAAGATGGCCGCCATCCGCAAACTATTAGGCGAATGACGTATTAGATTGGTCAAAGGATGCTCCCTCCATAAAGGTATGTTCTTGCAAAATTTGGTAGAGATCGGATGATTAGGTTAATCGTAATTTGATTTAAGCTTTGAACATTCGTGTGGCCGCCATTACGTTTCAGTCAAGATGGCGGTGATATAAAACATGACACTGAGGTGCCCTTTGCTAGTTCTACTTCTGTACCAAATTTCGTTCCATTCGGTTCTACCGTGTTCGAATTAATAGGGGGAATCAATTTTGACATAAAGATGGCCGCCACCCGCAAACTATTAGGCTAATAACCTATTAGATTGGTCAAAGGATGCTCCCTCCATAAAGGAATGTTGTTGCAAAGTTTGGTAGAGATCGGATGGTTATGTTAGTCGTAATTTAACTTAAGCTTTAAACATTTGTGTGGCCGCCATTACGTTTCTGTCAAGATGGCGGCGATATAAAACATGACACTGAGATGCCCTTTGCTAGTGCTACCTCTGTACCAAATTTCGTTCATTCGGTTCCACCGTGTTCGAATTAATAGGGGGAATCAATTTTGACATAAAGATGGCAGCCATCCGCAAACTATTAGGCTAATAACCTATTAGATTGGTCAGAGGATGCTCCCTCCATAAAGGAATGTTGTTGCAAAGTTTGGTAGAGATCGGATGGTTATGTTAGTCGTAATTTAACTTAAGCTTTGAACATTTGTGTGGCCGCCATTACGTTTCTGTCAATATGGCGTCGATATAAAACATGACACTGAGATGCCCTTTGCTAGTGCTATCTCTGTACCAAATTTCGTTCCATTCGGTTTCACCGTGTTTGAATCAATAGGGGGAATTGATTTTCACACAAAGATGGCCACCAAACGCAAACTATTAGGCTAATGACCTAGTAGTTTGGTCAAATGATGCTTCCTCTATAAGGGTATGTTCTTGCAAAATTTGGTAGAGATCGGATGATTAGGTTAATCGTAATTTCATTTAAGCTTTGAACATTTGTGTGGCCGCCATTACGTTTCCGTCAAGATGGCGGCGATATAAAACATGACACTGAGGTGCCTTTTGTTAGTACTACCTGTGTACCAAATTTCGTTCCATTCGGTTGCACGGTGTTCGAATTAATAGGGGGAATCAATTTTGACACAAAGATGGCCGCCATCCGCAAACTATTACGCTGATGACCTATTAGTTTGGTCAAAGGATGCTCCCCACATAGAGGTATGTTGTTGCAAAATTTGGTAGAGAGCGGATGATTAGGTTAGTCGTAATTTGATTTAAGCTTTGAACATTTGTGTGGCCGCCATTACGTTTCCGTCAAGATGGCGGCGATATAAAACATGCCACTGAGGTGCCTTTTTTAGTACTACCTCTGTACCAAATTTCGTTCCATTCGGCTGCACCGTGTTCGAATTAATAGGGGGAATCCATTTTCACACAAAGATGGCCGCCATCCGCAAACTATTACGCTGATGGCCTACTGGTTTGGTCAAAGGATGCTCCCCCCATAATGGTATATTGTTGCAAAATTTGGTAGAGATCGGATGATTAGGTTAGTCGTAATTTGATTTAAGCTTTGAACATTTGTGTGGCCGCCATTACGTTTCCGTCAAGATGGCGGCGATATAAAACATGACACTGAGGTGTCCTTTGCTAGTGCTACCTTTGTACCAAATTTCGTTCAATTCGCATTCATCGTGTTCGAATTGATAGGGGGGGGGGTACAGACTTTCAGAGTACACACACTCACACACACACAGACACACACACACACTCACAGACTCACACACACACATACACACACACACACAGACTTACACACACACATACACACACAGACAGACACACTTTTTTCGCCCTGTGTTGATCTCATAAGTCTACTTTCATTTTTTGCAAAAATCGAAAGTAGGCTAAAAAGAGTGATACATGGTACAGAATTAATCTGAAATTTCACTACAGTATATGTCGTTTTATAAAAGGGCATAGCGGGTGGGTTACAGACAGCGAAGGAGAAAACATCTATTAGGACATCACTTCCATAATTATTATTATCATTACACAAGGTATTTAGACTAATTTAAGTATTCTACTTGGTTCATCACTCCTGAAGTGTTACCTCTATTACGTATGTCGTTTTGACTTGAACATTTTTGGTTGAAGGCGGGCTATTATTTTATTTTAGAATATGCACTGAAAATTTGATGTAATCAGCGTAACCGCAGCCTTCGTAAAGTGGTTTACTCAGGCCAGCGCGTATCCCATTTTTGAACAGCTGACTGCGGTTGACTGTAGCATTGGGGGTCTGCACCACTAGCGCTGGTCAACAGCGGGGCGCACTTGAACTCGGTCAGTGATAACACTATGTATTCTATTCGTCATGATAATGCTATTATTATGATCATGTAGAAATGAGTGGAAGTGTAGAGGACGTACGCATTCGCGACAACGCTGCCTTCAGTTCAATTCCCTCTCATATATTCCGCTCTCGCAATTTAAATATCTCAGCTCTCCACAGAACATTGTTTTGTGTTGGTATCTTATAATTATAATTTTCGAGATATTACTCCGTCGATAAAGCTTGCCTTTCAACGCCTGTACTTAACTCGTCAATTTCTCAGTGAATTCATTGAATTTTCTACAGGTGGCTTTTAATGTGCCGGTTGACGAGAGGTCAGGAGACTATTCTACCAACCATCTCGCATTGTGCGGCTAGCATTTTTTGGCAGTTGGTCCAGATTCAATTTCCAGCTCTGCCAAGAAATTTTAATTTTGATCTGAGGGATGGAACAAGGCTCATCCAGCCTCGTGAGGCAAAACTGAGAAAAGGAGGGTTCGATTCCCATCTTAGCCATCTTGGAAGTGGTTTCCAAGCTTCTACTCCTGGCAAATGCCGGGATGGTTCCTAATTTAAGGCCATGGCCACCTCGTTCCCAATCCTCATCTGAATAATAAATGCACACACTAATCCAGCCATCACAATAACACAGGTTATCAGACAAATTCCACATGCCCAAGTACACAGATCTACATGACCATGATGTCACAAAGCCCCAAATCAACCAACTGCTGCTTTCTACCATTCCAAGACGAAATCTTCGAGTTGCCATTAGTCTTATGCCCAAAAAATCCACGACTAGTTCGAATGGTTTTAGGCCTAAGCATTGGATCAACCACCTTCTTGCATCTCAATAGGGATTTGCCAATAGGCTTTCAACAGCTTGTCTCAATTCTGCCTTCGTATATGTAGGCCTATATATGCAAGAAATGAATACAGTACTTATCAAAAATAAAGAAATAATAAGCAAATATGTACCCTACTATTATATTTCTCTCCTACTCCTAAATCCTTCCCTGAACACTCATCTTAAAACAGAATGGTCAGCATTTTTGGACTAATTATAAAAATATAGCCTATAAGAAGAAATGAAGATGCTCATCTTTAGCTCCCTGACGAAAATAATTGAGTAAGTATTAATGTTTCTGTTCTTATGCATATTATATGATGCTTTAAAAATCAATCTAGAAGATATAATTTAAGTTAACCTCACTACCATAATACTGCTTAAGAGTTACTGTCGAGGACTGATGACCAAGATGTCCCTAACTTGAGCAAGGACTGCTTCACAATTTAATGTAAAACGTATTTTCGTAAAAGGGCCTTTACTTAGTTTGGATCATTTGCGATACGTGTTACATGGATGTGTGTGCTGACTTTTTGGTGTTAAATGATGTAAGTTGGCAACACCAAATGTGGCGGCCATGTAGGTTTTCTAGTAACTTATTTAAGGTGTCCTGGACTATAGCTGTGCAAACATGCGTCAACGGGCGCAGTAGGTCTTAGAGTTATGTACGAATACATGAAGATTATTGTGTACGTGTAGTATTCAAACTTCAATCGCATGATTATTACACAAGAAGTAAAAAACGAGACTTTTAAATTTTGCACAGCTGCCATCTTCTGGTTATGAAAACAATGGAAATAAAAAATGATATGCCAGTGGATTAACATTTGTATTGCCTAAGCACGTACCGTACCGAGTTTCATTGCACTCGGATGGTTAAATCGCGAGAAACGTCCATTTAAATATTTATACTTTGCGTCACCACCATGCTGGAGTATAGCTCACCAGGTTATTGAAAGTCCTATAGGTGAACTTATGTTCATAGCCTCTATGAACACAAATAATTTCAGTTTGATTGCTGTAAAAGATTCGTAGATATTGAGAACCGTCTAAATATTTCGTATGGTTGCCATGTTGGTTTGTTATATGTATAGGCCATAGAGTTATGCACCATTAAAGGAAAATTATTACATAGGTTCATTATTCACCTTTCACTTCCATCGCATGATTACGACACAAGAAATAAAAACTTAATTTTAAAATATCGCACAGCCGCCATCTTGAGGTTATGTAAACCAATGAACTAAAATAGATGCCAGTGCATTAAAATATGTACAAACAATTAATGTACCATATTTCACTCAGCTGAGATGGTTAAATCGCGAGAAAAGTCTATTAAAATGTTTCAACTTCGCTTGGCTGCCATGTTTATTTTGTACTCGACGGGCTTTTGAAACTCACAAACATAAACTTGTAGTAGTGCCCTGTATCACCGTACAAAATTTCAGGGTGATATCAGAAATAGTTTCGGAGATATATAATGCCGATAAAATATTTCGCACAGCCGCCTGGGTAGTTTATTGGCTGAGGAATAACCCACCCACCAAGGGAAGATGATTAAGAAAAGGAAGTAGATTTTGGATTGGAGAAAAAGGATAGAAAAATAGGAGGAGAGTCCCACAAAATTAATAAGTTTAACTTTAAACACACTTAGAAGCGGTTGCAACTGCAAATTAACTCTCTGATAGCTAAAGTAGGTGCGAGCTTGGTCGAAGCTGACGGGAACCGCAGCTAAGACTTGGACAGTTTGCCAGAGAAAGGCTTTAGTGTATTTCCTCCCAAGCACGAATAAGACTACTATAGGGAAGGGTGATAGTCTGGCAAGACAAATAGTAAAAGCTTTATTGAGTATGAACGAGGGCATAAACCTAGGAAGAGCTAGGAAAGCCAGGATCTTGCCTAACTGTAGTATCAGAGAAATGATGAATCCAAAAACAAATATTTAATTTATTTGACAATGCAAAGAAGTTGATAAATTTAACAATTAAATATGTTTCAATCTTATTAACAATTTGGGGTCGCAGACCTCCGACAACATTTAGAAATTGCTCCAGGCAAATAATAATTTTTAAGGTTTTAAACCTGGTACTAAAATCTTGGTAAGATTTTAAAAAGGCAATGAAATGATTAAAGTTTAAACATTAAATTGAGTACAAGGAGTGTACTATAAGAAATTTCTGAAAGAATATTCTAGAGAGAATAACAACTTCGAAAATAACAATAAGGAGAACATAAAGAATAAAATAGAAGTTCCTACAACTTCTTATATTTATACAGAATTAATGTTGGTTATTATGCAAATAAGGGCAGGTCACTTACTGTGAAACCTGAAGAAAGTTAAAAGGAAGGTTCTAGACTTCCCAAGTTTGAGTAGGAATCACTAGCCAAATGGGACAGTTTCCATTTCGTGAAACCTGAACATGACTCGCTCAAGAGTTTAAAGAATTGTTTTCCCTGATTATAGGAAAGGAACAATGTGAATTTGAAACTTGTATCACACAAGCAATAATGCAGAATTTAATTAATGTTAAACTAGCAAAGTTGGAAGGGCACTTCGTGAGTGACACCTTATAGAAAAGTTACAATCTTATTAATATTGGTTGTTAGTAGAAGGTTGAGGAAAGATCATTGGGATATAGGATCAATGTTCATGGCCGTATTTAATGTAAACGGACGATCGCGACGCGGTAGAAACTTGGGGCAAGCACTGGTTATCACTGTAGTCGGTTGAAATATATGAAAAGTTCACTGTGGAAACACAAAGTTTATGGGAAAGAAAGTTATTGCAATGATAACTGGTTGCACTAGGTAGGCGAGAGTCTATTTCTTGAAAAAGTTGTGATTTTACAATTAAATGCGCCATAGAATGTTCCAACGGAGGAAGAAAGTTCTCTATTGCAGTAATTTAAGGAAGATTCCTCATTTTAACTAGTATTTTCACAAGTGAGTGAAAAATACCTGACGGCAAGCCTCGCAGATAGAGTACCAGATCTGGAAAGTTCCAGAACGATCTTTATAGAAGAATGGAGTCAAAGTTAATCCAGCGGAGGAACTAGCTTTGTGAATTATAGACAGCGGGTATTAGGTAATGTCCCACGTAGTGAGAGGATTTCTCATTTGAATAGCTTAAGAAAAGCTCTTTTTAGTAAGGTTGGCTTATACAAGCGAAAGCTCAACATGGCAAATCCCACGAAGAATGATTTTTGCCCCAAAATAAATAATTTCACACTGTCTATAAAAGTATCATTAAAAGCACGTGGAAGTTAAAACCACGAAGATGAGGTTAAAACTTTTAAAATGGTACTTATCTTGATTTCATGTTGAAGGCGAAGTTTCCCTGGATGACAACTACCTTGCCAACATGGCGTAGAAGAGTGTGAGCCTCTTGGTTTGAGGAGAGTAGCTCGAGAGGAGCTTTAACTGACCGAGTCAACTGCCGACTGAGAAGTGAGACCTGCTCAACGGAGCACGGAGGGTCCAAGGAAGGGGAAAAGAGTGGGGGGTAGGAGACAAAAGGAGAACATATAAACATTGCCAATGTTACAACAAAAAATGATCTTCTCTTGCTGAGCTGGTCTTCAAAGAGTTGATAACAGATGATACTAGCGCAGCATGGTGAGTAAAGAAGTAGACGTAGTCCTCTTGCTCATGGAGATAATAGCTGGCGATGGCAGTAAAATCTGGTAGCCAGATGGAGAAGGAATTCCTCTTGCGCGAGGAAGAGTTGAAGAGCTTCAGAGATTCGCTGCTATATGACGCTAGGTGGGTCATAGAATATATATCTGGAACAGACTCATAAAAGATATAAGCGACCTGAACCCCTAAGAGAAAACAGAAGATCACTGTTGGTGTTTGACAAAGAGGAAGGAAAGAACATGCAAAAGCATTGAAAATTAAAATCTCTGGTACCGTGTATTCCAAGAATACACCATACTGGGTGGGCAAACACCAACAGAGCACAAATAAGCAATTAAACATTTAAGAGTAATAAAGTAATTGAAGAGAAGTGGTCTTATGATCTGACCATTAGTGGTCAAAACTCTGACCACCCTGACTCTCCCATCTCTTCCAGGATAACACTCGGTCACTCTACCCGAGATCCAGACTAAGGGGGGAGAAACTTCCTTAACTAAGACCAAGTCTCCCACTTGAATATTGGGACTGGAAAGAAACCACTTCTGTCTCCTTTGCAAGGAAGTAAAATATTCCGAGTTCCATCTCTTCCAAAAAGAATTGCGGAGGGCTTCAAGTTTACACCAAACAATAGGTAAATTAGAATCCCTGTAAGAATTAGGAAGGGGAGGAGGGGCAGAGAGAGAAGTGCGTGTAAGGAAGCGACCAGGTGTAGTGGAAGGAGGTCATCAGGGTCATTAGAAAGCGGAGTTAAATAACGAGAATTAACAACATCTTCAATCACAAAATAACTAGAAGCTGAGGGAAATAAAGCACTAGTAAAGATTACGATACGATGCGAAAGGAGAATTGACAAGTTTAAACAAAGCGTATAGAAACAAGTACATCTATTCAGGACAAGAATATACCAAATAAACAAAGAAACTATGCGAGTAGAAAGCAAGAACGCCATAGGTAACAAACGAGTAGCCATAAACAATGACCTTAAGTTACAATAAGCATCAAAGGGGTTACTCAGAAAAATACTTAAGTCAGCGAGAAACGTGACATAACAAGTATGAATGCAAAAACACATCGAATGTAACGACGAGAAAAAACAAGTTTGTTCATCAATGAAGAATAAGATCGCAAAATATGTACGCAAAGTGCAATACATAAGCGCGTAAAAGATATGCGACGATGTTACGAGACAAGAATCGAAGCAATTGTAGAATACGAGCATAAGTAAGTGAGAGACATAAGCAAGCACGGCCTTGACACACATAGTACAGGGAGATAAGGCATATAAATAGCTGAAAGAGTCCTTAACTGGAACAAGTTTATTTTGGGAAGTAGGTGAACGGCTTCTGTACTTGCAGGAGCGACTCACTAGACAATGCTTGGCAATCAGCCAAAGTTGAGATAAGAGAAACTTGCTTTGAACTTTGTCAAGCGTACAGGAAATAAACAGTGACTTGACATTACTCGGGCTTGTATACAAACAAGTTTGAAAAACAAGCAGTTCAAAGTACACAAACAACACTAGTTGAATCAGTTGTAACTTAAAGCAGATATTCAGGTTGGACGGCATGCAGTCAATCGTAACTTGGACGTGAAAAAGCGATTTAAAGACGTATGAAACAGAGTAGGAAATCAATTTCGCATGATTTAGAGGATCACGGAATCCGACAATTTTCGACAGAAAAAAGCTTAATTCTTCCGAACAGAGAAGAAAAGCTGGTACATTGAGAGGAATGTTATGCATAAGAATAGTTATTCTAGATGCTATAGAATTCAGATTTTCAAGCGGTTTCAAAAGCGGCTTCCAATTGTGAGGAAGGAGGGAGGAGCCGACCGTGGCCATCCTTCTAAATAACGAAAGAAGTGAAACATAGCTTACAGCGAAGTGATGGAGACTGATAGCCATGGTTTTACACAAGGGGAAGATAGTTTTTAATAGATAGTTTAAGCAATTACCTGCTATAAAAATGACATGAGAAGGTAAATGAAATAACACAAAGCAAGGCGAACTTGAATGGCCATCTTGTGCGGGAAGAAGGAAAAACCATTTAAACAACTTACAGAGGTAGCGCAGTTGTTCACGATAAGACATCGTTTCGGCAAGTGTTTTTCAAAAATATTGAGATCTGAAACATAAGCGTTCTCTTTTTCAGAAATGGGATTTATGTCAGCTGTAACGAAATGACATTGCGCTTTGGTTTGAACACTGGGATGCTGAATTTCACCAGTAATAACCCAACCAAAATCGGTGTCTCTGGCGACCACGGTTGAAGATAACTTGCGTGTTTGTTTGCGAAGGCACTTCCAAAAAACATTGGCACTGAAAAGTACATCAATGGGACCTTGAGCATTAAACTGAGGATCAGCTAACCTTAAGTGCGAAGGAATCTTTAATCCGGAGGTATTAATAGAGTGACTTGGAGTGTCCTTGCCAATACTGGTAAGAATGAGACAGTTTAAATTAAGATTGGTGTTTCTTTGGCAAACGTCTCTGATTTTCAATTTTGAAGACTGCAAAACTTGAGTTTTCAAATTGTCAATGCCGGTCACACTGATAGAAGTAGGCGATGACGAAAGACCTAGTTTTTTAATCAACGATTGCGAAACAAAGTTATGAGTTGAAGCGGAATCGAGAAGACCACGGGTTCTAAACCAATTTCCAAATTTATCTTGGATTTCGAATTGTACAGTGGTCAAAAGGGTTTGCGCACTGTGAGAAGGTTCGGCGTTAGAAATGCAGGAAGAAGCATTAGTTTGTTCGGAGCTGCTCTGCATGGAGCTTGAAGAGGCAGGTACTGATGACCTCGATTTATCATGAACGTGCAATAAAGAATGATGCGGTTTTTTGCAATGAAAACAGAGATTGGATGACGTGCAGTTTGAAGAAGAATGCTTAGGTGATAAGCAGTTGAAACAATGTTTGCTATTGAAGACAAACTTCCTTCGATCTTCGACAGACAATTCTTTAAAGGATTTGCACAAATACAATGTGTGAAGCTTTTTACAGAGCGTGCATTTTAACGATTTGTTGAGCGGCCTGATATGTTCTCTTGCATGATTGAAAGAAGAACGGGTTTGCTTGTTCTCGACAGATGGGGGCTGATGTCCCTTTGAAAAAGCAAGGTTTTTCTCAAAAATGTGAGACTGATGATTCGTTTCGACCTTTTCGCGCTGAAATGCGAGTGCTGTAAGGACTTGGCATCGGCTGTTAAGAAACGAGATTAAGTGTTCGAAGGAAAATTCTTCCTTGCGAGCGAGTTCAATTTCCCAAGCTTTCAAAGTTGAAAAATCGAATCTTGATGTAGCCAGATGAATGAGTATGGTGTCCCATGTTTGGACAGGCTGCTTAAGTTGGTATAATGCTCTGACATTCAACTGTATAGAGTCTAAGAGGTCTCTTAAAGAGGTGACGTCATTAGGTTTGACGGCTGGCAAGTTGAAAAGACAGCGTATGTGGCGAGCTACACTCAAACGTAAATTGCCATATCTCTCTTTAAGGAGATTAAAGGCGATGTGGTAGTTGTCTGCGCTTAAAGGCAGTGACTCCACTAAGGCTAAGGCCTCAGATTCCAAAGACGTACGGAGGAAATAAAATTTATGAATATCGAGGATCTCAGTATTTTCATGAATTAGGGAGCAGTAAAGTTCATAAAAAGAATACCATTCACCTTCCTTGCCTGAGAAGTGTGATAGGCTTATCTTAGGAAGTAACGGTTTCGGTTTGTTCTTGTGAACTGAAGCGGGTGCGAACTGGGCCGGATTGATGACCCTAGTGTCCGGTTCTGAGATATTGCGGATCAGTTAGTGGGCCTTTGCAATCCCTTCAAAGTACAAGGGTTCGACCTCGTCCCGATCCGATTGAAGTTCTGGGCAAGCGGATTCAATCTCGGTTTGAATTTGATCATAATAATCATAAGACCGTTCGTACAACTTAAGGCGATGTGTCAAGATGTCTAAATCACACTCGGCGGGATTTAATTTGCTGATGAAATTTCTGAATCTAGTGAGTTGCCCTTTATAGGAAGAACGTCTAGCAATGAGAGTTTCATCTTTTTCAATAGGAGCCATGATAAAGAGAATAAATTGAAATACAACTCACGAAACTGTTGAACTTTGGAGATGCTGTCAAGCTGGCAGCAGCAAATGGGTAGAAAGAACGGGACACACCATAGGAGACAGGAGCGGCCTCTTTCCCGTTCACAGGCTTTGCATGATGTAGTTATAACTGAAAAATCCAAAGCAGATATTAATAATTTGCAAAGTATTGTCAAATGACACTTGACAAACAATGGACATAGCAAATGGACTCTCCCGGGTTTCTGGTACCAAACTTTGGGTAGTTTATTGGCTGAGGAATAACCCACCCACCAAGGGAAGATGATTAAGAAAAGGAAGTAGATTTTGGATTGGAGAAAAAGGATAGAAAAATAGGAGGAGAGTCCCACAAAATTAATAAGTTTAACTTTAAACACACTTAGAAGCGGTTGCAACTGCAAATTAACTCTCTGATAGCTAAAGTAGGTGCGAGCTTGGTCGAAGCTGACGGGAACCGCAGCTAAGACTTGGGCAGTTTGCCAGAGAAAGGCTTTAGTGTATTTCCTCCCAAGCACGAATAAGACTACTATAGGGAAGGGTGATAGTCTGGCAAGACAAATAGTAAAAGCTTTATTGAGTATGAACGAGGGCATAAACCTAGGAAGAGCTAGGAAAGCCAGGATCTTGCCTAACTGTAGTATCAGAGAAATGATGAATCCAAAAACAAATATTTAATTTATTTGACAATGCAAAGAAGTTGATAAATTTAACAATTAAATATGTTTCAATCTTATTAACAATTTGGGGTCGCAGACCTCCGACAACATTTAGAAATTGCTCCAGGCAAATAATAATTTTTAAGGTTTTAAACCTGGTACTAAAATCTTGGTAAGATTTTAAAAAGGCAATGAAATGATTAAAGTTTAAACATTAAATTGAGTACAAGGAGTGTACTATAAGAAATTTCTGAAAGAATATTCTAGAGAGAATAACAACTTCGAAAATAACAATAAGGAGAACATAAAGAATAAAATAGAAGTTCCTACAACTTCTTATATTTATACAGAATTAATGTTGGTTATTATGCAAATAAGGGCAGGTCACTTACTGTGAAACCTGAAGAAAGTTAAAAGGAAGGTTCTAGACTTCCCAAGTTTGAGTAGGAATCACTAGCCAAATGGGACAGTTTCCATTTCGTGAAACCTGAACATGACTCGCTCAAGAGTTTAAAGAATTGTTTTCCCTGATTATAGGAAAGGAACAATGTGAATTTGAAACTTGTATCACACAAGCAATAATGCAGAATTTAATTAATGTTAAACTAGCAAAGTTGGAAGGGCACTTCGTGAGTGACACCTTATAGAAAAGTTACAATTTTATTAATATTGGTTGTTAGTAGAAGGTTGACCCCCCGATGGTATCCTTGCCTTGAAGTGGCGGTGGGGCTTGCGTGCTCTGACAACCTCGAGAGCTATGCCGGCGGTAGCTTAGCTACTGGTGGGGCCTCCCATGCCGGACAGGTCTTCGTGAGGTAGGAGCCAGACTAGAAGGGATACCCTGGTCCTCCAGGTTGGGGGTTAGGCGTAAGGCTAACAACCTTACCCTGTTAAAAAATCTTCTTGTTCAGAAACGCCAACAGTATGCCTCGGACTCGGACGGAAATATTGGAAACAGACCTAAGCTTGGTATTTTGGATTTGAGATTTGGTTTATGGAATGTAAGAACTCTGGCAACACCAGGAAAATTGGATTTAGTTACCAAGGAACTAGAAAAGTATAACATAGATCTAGTTGGTCTACAAGAGACAAGATGGCCATTAAATGGCCAAATTAACTCCAATAGCTATACCCTGTACTATAGTGGCTGTGATAATGGAAGTTACCATGCGGGTGTAGGAATTGCCATAGCCAAGAAATTTTTAAACACCTTAATTACGTTTGACCCAGTCAATGAAAGAATGTGCTATATGCGATTAAAAGGAAAGTTTCATAATATTTCTATAGTATGTTTTTATGCACCCACTGAGGAGGCAGAGGACGATGTTAAAGACTCTTTCTATGATAGTTTAGACCAACTGATGACAACCCTACCCAACTATGACATAAAATTGTTTTTGGGAGATGCAAATGCAAAAGTTGGTAATGAAGAAATATGGAAACAGTACACAGGAGGGAACAGCCTTCATAATATTTCCAATGATAATGGACAAAGGCTAATCAGCTTTGCTACTGCCAAAAACCTTAAAATTATGTCCACTCACTTCCCTCGAAAAGATATTCATAAAGCAACATGGGTATCTCCTAATGGCATAACAAAAAAACAAATTGACCATGTTTTAGTGGAAAGTAGACACAAAAGTAGCATCGTAGATGTAAGAAGCAGGAGAGGTGCAGAATGTGGAACAGATCACTACCTAGTCATTTTCAAACTTAGACAAAAACTATGTATAGTCAAAAGAGTGAAACAAACTACAGCTCCAAAAATTAATATCAAAAGGCTTACTGATCAAACTATAAAAAATGATTTTAAACTGAAGCTAACCAACAGATTCCAAATTTTAGATCAACAAGAATCAGAACAAACGGTAGAGGAAAAATGGCAAAAAATAAAGGATTCTATCACAACAATCGCCGAAGAAGTTGTAGGCTATCGAGAGGGTACAAAAGGGAAAAAACCTTGGTTTAATGAGGATTGCCAAAGATTAATAGACGATAGATTAAGAGCAAAAAAGTTGATGCTTACCAAACAAACTCTAACCAACAAACAAAATTACAAACAGATAAATAGGGAGACTAACAAAACATTACGAGCAGCTAAACGGAACTTTGTGAATGATCAGCTAAGAAAAGCAGAAGAAGATAGCAACAAAAATAATACAAGAGAATTTTTTCGCTTTGTCAGATATTTTAAACAAGGGCACAAGGCAAGATCAGTAGGAGTAAAAGATCGGAATGGCAATGTTGTTTGCAACCAAACAGAAGTGCTAGCAACTTGGAAAAAATACTCTGAAGACCTCTTAAATTGTGAAGAAGTGGCAACAAACATTGAAGAGGAATTGTACCTAAATGTCCAGCCAAAGATTAACCCTCCTACCTATGAAGAAGTTGAAAAGGTAGTTAAAAGTTTAAAAAACAATAAAGCCCCTGGAGAGGATAACATAATAGCAGAACTTCTTAAAGCAGGTGGAAGCCCTTTGCTAAAAAGGTTACATAACTTAATTGTAGAAATCTGGGAGAAGGAAGAAATCCCAGTAGAATGGAAGATGGCAGTAGTAGTTCCGATTCACAAAAAGGGAGATAAATTCGAGTGCAATAATTACCGATGGATATCATTAATAAGCAGCGCATATAAAGTATTCTCAAGAATAATCTACAACAGACTAGCATGTTATGCAGAAGAAATTCTTGGAGATCACCAAGCAGGATTTAGAAGCCAAAGATCTACAACAGACCAAATTTTTGTCTTAAAGCAAGTAATATCCAAATATTGGGACTTTAACAAAACAGCCCATCTTCTTTTTGTAGATTTCAACAAGGCATACGATAGTGTCAATAGGAAACAAATGTGGAAATACATGCAGCGGAATGGAATACCAGAAAAACTTATCACTATGGCAAAACTGTGCACAGAAGGGTCCAAATGCAAAATTAGAATCAATAATGAATATACCGAAGAATTTAATGTCAACACTGGAGTAAGACAGGGAGATGGACTCTCGCCTTTATTATTCAATTTAGCTTTAGAAGAAACATTGAAACGAGTAAACCAGCTCCACCCAGGCCTTGAAGTGGGAACCAAGATAAACATATTAGCTTATGCTGATGACATAACACTCATGGCAGAAAGCGAATACGATCTAAAAATACTCACAGAAACCCTTATTGAAGAAGCCAAGGAGGTAGGTCTAATGATAAATGAACAAAAAACAAAATATCTAGTTGTAGGAAGGAATGCAGCACAAGTACAAAACCCCTTAACAGTTGCTTCATACGCTTTTCACAGATGTACTGAGTTCAGATATCTGGGGATTATCATAGACCAGGATAATATGGAAGAAACAGAAATAAAATCAAGAATTCTCAGTGGCAACAAAAGCTACTGGTCTCTGCAAAATCTCTTAAAGAGTAAAATTATATCTAGAAAAACTAAAGTGAGAATTTATAAAAGCATTATACTTCATGTTGTCACGTATGGCTCAGAAACCTGGGTATTGTCCAAGCAAACTGAAAGGAAATTAGTAACTTTTGAAAATAGAATACTACGACGCATTTTCGGACCGATAGTAGAAAATGGCCAGTGGAAAATTAGAACAAATAAGGAATTGCGGGATCTCTACAAAGAACCGGATATCGTCGCCCGTGCCAAAAGCCAAAGACTACGCTGGGCTGGTCATGTACATAGAAGAAGTAGAGAATTGAATTTAAGGGCAGTTTTGGAAGGTGTACCCAGAGGAAGGCGACCATTGGGACGACCGAGACTTCGCTGGTGGGACCAAGTTCAAAAAGATATGAGAAAAATCGGAGTCACGGAGGACATAATGGATGATCGAGAAAGATGGCGCCGTGCTGTTGGCGAGGCCAAAAACCTGCTTAGGTTTGAGTGGCCATCTAGGTAAGGTAAGGTAAGTAGAAGGTTGAGGAAAGATCATTGGGATATAGGATCAATGTTCATGGCCGTATTTAATGTAAACGGACGATCGCGACGCGGTAGAAACTTGGAGCAAGCACTGGTTATCACTGTAGTCGGTTGAAATATATGAAAAGTTCACTGTGGAAACACAAAGTTTATGGGAAAGAAAGTTATTGCAATGATAACTGGTTGCACTAGGTAGGCGAGAGTCTATTTCTTGAAAAAGTTGTGATTTTACAATTAAATGCGCCATAGAATGTTCCAACGGAGGAAGAAAGTTCTCTATTGCAGTAATTTAAGGAAGAATCCTCATTTTAACTAGTATTTTCACAAGTGAGTGAAAAATACCTGACGGCAAGCCTCGCAGATAGAGTACCAGATCTGGAAAGTTCCAGAACGATCTTTATAGAAGAATGGAGTCAAAGTTAATCCAGCGGAGGAACTAGCTTTGTGAATTATAGACAGCGGGTATTAGGTAATGTCCCACGTAGTGAGAGGATTTCTCATTTGAATAGCTTAAGAAAAGCTCTTTTTTAGTAAGGTTGGCTTATACAAGCGAAAGCTCAACATGGCAAATCCCACGAAGAATGATTTTTGCCCCAAAATAAATAATTTCACACTGTCTATAAAAGTATCATTAAAAGCACTTGGAAGTTAAAACCATGAAGATGAGGTTAAAACTTTTAAAATGGTACTTATCATGATTTCATGTTGAAGGCGAAGTTTCCCTGGATGACAACTACCTTGCCAACATGGCGTAGAAGAGTGTGAGCCTCTTGGTTTGAGGAGAGTAGCTCGAGAGGAGCTTTAACTGACCGAGTCAACTGCCGACTGAGAAGTGAGACCTGCTCAACGGAGCACGGAGGGTCCAAGGAAGGGGAAAAGAGTGGGGGGTAGGAGACAAAAGGAGAACATATAAACATTGCCAATGTTACAACAAAAAATGATCTTCTCTTGCTGAGCTGGTCTTCAAAGAGTTGATAACAGATGATACTAGCGCAGCATGGTGAGTAAAGAAGTAGACGTAGTCCTCTTGCTCATGGAGATAATAGCTGGCGATGGCAGTAAAATCTGGTAGCCAGATGGAGAAGGAATTCCTCTTGCGCGAGGAAGAGTTGAAGAGCTTCAGAGATTCGCTGCTATATGACGCTAGGTGGGTCATAGAATATATATCTGGAACAGACTCATAAAAGATATAAGCGACCTGAACCCCTAAGAGAAAACAGAAGATCACTGTTGGTGTTTGACAAAGAGGAAGGAAAGAACATGCAAAAGCATTGAAAATTATAATCTCTGGTACCGTGTATTCCAAGAATACACCACCGCCATTTAGAGGTTATGTAAACAATTGTACTAAATTAGATGTCAGTGCATTACAATGTTTTTAAACGTTTGCTGTACCTAGGTTCATTGCGTTTGGATGGATAAATCGCGAGAAAAGTCAATTTAAAAGTCACAATATCGCCTGGCCGTCATGTTGGTTTAGTAGTTACCAGGTATTTGAGAGTCTCATAGGTGAACTTGTAGTAGTGCCCTTTATCACCATACATAATTTCAGGGTAATATCAGTAATAGTTTCAGAGATATTGAATGCTGGTGAAATATTTCGCACAGCCGCCATGTTGGATTGGTGAGACGTAATAAAATTTGAAGGCCACGGTCGGGGTTGGCCAAAATGCTGCTATGATCTTACCTAGTTTCATTGAAATCGCCCAAGCTGTTTAAAAGTTATTAAGGGGGTGGGGGACACATACACACAGACAGACAGACAGACAGACGGACACACAGACACGCACACATACGCACACACACACACACACACACACACACACACACACACACACACGGACAAAAGGTGATCTCAGAAGCTTATTTTCATAAAATGAAAATAGGCTAAAAATAAAAATTAATACGATGAAAAGATTAAAAATAAGTAAGTAAAGTACATTTTTAAATCGCTTATACTCCAAGTTTGGCTTTACCCATGGACTCTGCGAGGGACCATTCCTCTACCGTCGCAAGGGTGGTATCTGGGAGCTGAACACGCATTGTTAGCAGATAAAACTGGGGATGGTGATAGGTAAATCGCCCACGTGACCGCTAACTTGGGTCAGAGAAAGGATTTTGGAAGGAAGTCAGTCAGTCATGGACCTGTTGAAAGGAACCATCCCGGTATTTGCTTCGGGGTGAAAATGGGAAATCACGGAAAAACGATTTCAAAGATGCCCGAGGTGGGAGTCAAACCCACGCTCTCCCGATATCACCGAGGCACGAGGTAGCGCGATGGCACCCTCGGCCACCACGGCCAGTTAACAATAAATATGCTTGTAAACAATCTCTATATATAAAGCTCAATGTTTGTCTGTCTGTCCGTCTATTATTTATACAAATCTACACAGTTTCACCGATCCGAACCAAAATTTGTAAACTTACTCTTTGGAACCCTGCGGGTAACACTGTCTGATTTAAATTTCAGAGAGACCACTCCATTCCCTGCATTTAGGCCCTTTAGCACAAATCTACACCACTTCACCTAATTGCACCAAATTTTACATACTTACCCTCTGAATCCCTGCTGGTAACACTGTCCACTTTATATTTTGGACAACCTTCACCATTCCTTACATCTAGAATGTATGTCTACCCCTTATTATTCCCGTTTTTCCAACGGGGTCGGGGATGAGATGCGATGGAAGTCTTTGTGGTGATGATTTTTACGGCCGGATGCCCTTCCTGACGCCAACTTCATGAGAGGAGTTAATGAGAGATGAAATGAATGATGGTGAATGAAACTGGGCAAGGATGTAAAAGCGGCCGTGGCCTGACAGAAGGTACCGTCCCAGCATTAGCTTGGTGTTGAAAATGGGGAAACCACGGAAAACCATTTCAAGGACGGCCGGTGGGGCTCGAACCCACGCGTCTACTGAGTCAGCAGAGAGCTTGGCCCCATGACCTAATGCTGAGCTTTAGCCAGCGTAGTCACTACTGTCGGTATTCCTTACATCTAGAATAAAAGACAAAATTAACTTGAAAACCACGTTTTGAGGCCCTAGAACCATTCATGCCTGTAGTAATGTAACTGTAAGAATATTTTAATAAGTCTATTGTTGGCTGGCAATGCGGGCAGCATCATGTCACCCCTACCAGTGTTCTGGTGCAGAATGGCGAAAATAGTTTCATCTTGCACTACTTATAAAAAAAGATTTTTAGGCCCCTTAGAACAGCTATCATCATGGAAATATTATGCCTCTCAATAAGTGCGATGGTGTTGGTGCAGTACAGTGAGGTTATCAGCTGCAATAAGCGTTGGCGCTTTCAAATTTACTTTCACTTGTTCCCATCCTTATCCTTGAGCGCTATGTGGCGATAAATGGCACTATTGGTCCCTCAGGAGCTCGGGACAACCGAAGTTTTCCAAAGTGCTCTGACTATTTTCCTACGACACTATTGATCTCTACTTTTCTAACATCGAATGAGATATAGGCCCTAGGTAGTGTCTTTTATTTCACTTACTCCTCTTTCTAATCATATTCTTCAATTTGTTTGTAAATTACACGTATCAGCACTGTATTTAGTAAATAGTCGTTTCCCTATTCGTTATTATCATTATCATTTCGGGAAAATGACCTGAATGTTACGTCCATTATACTGTACTTCACACGTAACATTGAAGAATCTATCTACGTTGGAAGGAGTGAAGGCAAGATACATAAAGAAAGCGTTAGGAGTGTCAAAAATGACGCACTCAAGATACACATATCTGCTGGCGAAGGAAACTTTCCTGATCGAAGAACTTAGGACAAGCATACTCCTACCTAACACGTGCGCCTCACAGAACCTGCTAGCAACACTGAATAGGAAAAGAGAGGAAATTCATCCGACATTCTACAGCACAGGAGCCATGGTAGACCGTGCGTGGACAAAGGAAAACGTCGAAATCAGACACGTCATCACTAGGTTGGCAGTCCATGGATTCCACCACCTGATATGCAAGAACACATACTTCCACGAACCAAATATAGACTGTGAATGTAGGCTGTGTGAAACGGCATGTGATCGTTATCACATCGAAATATGCACAAAAAGGACAGAGTCATTATATGAATATGCAAACATGTAAAATTTCTATTTCATCTTGGCTATTTGGCCGCGATAAAGATTTATTATTATACTGTACTACTTATCACCCCCACTACCACCACCACCACCACAAAACGTTATATTTTTAAAATATTTTTTTTTCTGTTAGTTTAAGATCACGTGCCAGTTCTGTAGTAGTATTCATCATCCATAAAACAAATAAATCCACCGAGCGGATCCGGGCACTACTGCTAGTTAAAAATAAATAAGCTTATGATTATATTTTAATTTCAGTCAATGGCCATAGCGGGGTATTTAATTAAACGCCCGTAGGCTCCCCATCAAGTTCAATTTCCACTAGTTCCAACTTTGGCTGCCAGATATGCCACTGTCACTGACACCTAGCGGTGAACGTTTGAATTTGATAGATCGTATCTAACCAAATAACCTACAAATATGGTTACACACTACCAATATTGTAGAGGTAGGTTCTTTTACATGCCATAAATCTATGACATGGGCCCGCCGGCTTTACTTCGTCTCCGAAGGAATGCATTCTGAAGGATTTTAACACTCTTAAAAATCCGACGACTTTGGCCGAGTTTGAACCCGCGATCTTGGGCATAGCAGTTCGCCACCGAAGCCGACTATACAATTAAAATTTAATATAATTAAGCCTATAAAAAATTAAAATTATAAAATATTGAGATCATAATAAATATAAACATAAAAATTAAAATTAAGACACAAATCAAAACTAATAATAATAATAATAATAATAATAATAATAATAATAATAATAATAATAATATCATAAGGCCTCGGGTGCCGGGTGCAAGCTTTGTTATTTGAAACCCAAAGGGTAGCTTGCATGTCGATTAGTCATTGTTCCTTGAAGCACTATGTAAGTCAAGGAGGTTAAATATCAAAGCTCCTTGAACACTATAGCGCTTTCTAGTAGAGAAATGAGGAACTTCGTGTTGGCGGAAACTCCCGAGATTAATTTTGCCATTATGAACAAGGCCTACTGAATTCAAATGGGTTATTTGACATGCCAACATCGTATGATATGAGTGTTGTAATTTTTGCTGACTTTCAAAAAACCACTTACCATGGCCAGGAGCGAACCTGCAAGCTTGTGGTTAGTAGATCGACACGTTAACCACTCACCCACCGTGGCAATTTAATTAAAATTAATAAATTAAAATTAAGCTAAAATAACTAAATTTAAATAAATATAAGTAAACATTTCAATAATAGTTCTGCCTTTTAAGGGGTTAAAGGAGCCAAAAGATAACCCTATTAATTTTATAACTGTATGTCATAAATCGTGTACAAGAATCATGCACATTTTCAAGGAAACAGACACATCTTTGCTACCCGAAACAACATTCTAAGTTTTCAAAATTCTAATCATAAGTGTTTTTATCCAGTATTCAAAATGTGCCGACCACCTCGTGATGTGGTGGCTAGCATTCTTGGCTGTCGTCCCGGAGATCTAGGTTCGAATCACGGCTCTGGCAAGAATTTTAATTCTGGATTGAGGGTCGGAACGTGTACACTCAACTTTTTGAGGCAAAACTGAGAAGAGAAGCGTCCGATTCCCACATCAGCCATCCTGGAAGTGGTTTTCTGTGGTTTTCGACTTCTACTCCAGGAATATGGTTCTTAACTTAAGGCCACAGTCAAGTCCTTCACAATCCTCGCCTAAATTACAAACCTGCACACTACTAAAGACACCAAAATAACACAGATTATCAGACAAAAAAAAACCACACACATTAAAGTAGACGGCGCTGAATGACAACCATGACCACGCCCCCTTAAATGAAACAATAACAATAACTAAATTATCCTTGCTTAGAGCTATCCTTCACCGTTTCCTTCATATACTGTACAGTATCTCTCATGTTTATAGCAATTGCTTGGCCTTTCTAAGTACGTACTTGTTGAAACCACCAGCTACTACTGTAGGCCTACTGTAAGTAAAGCTCAAGGGGCAGATGACCTCTCTGTTCCGCCCCTTAATACAATAACAATACAATAAATAAAGCTCAGTCATTTTCTGTTTGTTTGGCATTCAGCCCGGAGGCTGGTCGGATCCTCAATAAGTCACTATAAGTTGTGTGGGCTAAATCCCATAAAAACCCAAAGGAGCACTAAAATGAGGCATACTAAGCAAGGTGAAAAGTGAGGTAGTTTGCCATTACTTTCCTCACTGAGTCAGCACTAACAGCACCGCACTAACCCTACGAGTGGAACCTTTCACAACATCCACAAGCACTAGCTGTGCCCCCAAATGTCACTACACAGCACCACTCATATCTCAATAGCTTCCATATCATCACAGCCATGAACGAGACTGAGACATCGCTGAAAAGCCACATTTACTCTAGCCTGTGCCAAAGGACAAATGCAAAATTACTGCATTCACACACTCAATCTACACATCTGTTAATTAAGCATTTTTATTGCATTTCCATTCTGGGACCTCCTCAGCTGTATTGAGTAACATCGAATTTTGAATATGTTACATTATTGTTATTATTATTATTATTATGAAGATGATTATTATTGTGAATATTGAGGCTTTCACGGCCCGGATTATATAAATAATTCATGTTTTTTGGGCTAATGCCGTGTGTATTTAGATTAGAACCATACGTTTCTAATCTAAATACACACGGCATTAGGCCAAAAAATATGAATTATTATTATTATTATTATTATTATTATTATTATTATACGTCTTTCAAAAGAAATACATTTATCAATGTTACGCTCAGGAATGAGACTATGCTAATATTTAAAATGGTGTATTCCATGTTTGGTCAGTAATATTCATATTTTCTACACATAACCAAGTACATGGCACTGAAGACGAAAGTTATCCCAAGCCCCAAAAGTGAATTAACAACAACAAGAAAAACAACGACGACAACATGATGATAACCGTGATGGAAATTAATAACTAGTTCCGTGTTGACTTGCTTAAATTGATAAAAATATTCCCAAATGAATATACAATTTCCTAGCCTAATCAACATTGAATGAATCATAAAAAACACAACTAAAGAGACATGTTTTGACGTAGTCTTTGTCACTCAAATTATTTATAACCGTTGAATACGTTTACATATCAAAAATCACTGACACTTGAGAGATCTTACGACACCTTTGTGTCTTGCCTAGGTAATAACAATGAATATGAACAATTCACTTGTTGGTCTTACTTTAGCAAGATGCTGTAATGTTTGTATCTTTGAAGTGAAATTTGGCACGTTATTGGTAGGACATATTGGACCATTACACAGTAATGATGTATTATATTTATGTTTCTTTACAAAGACTACGTTTTGCAGTCGGAACTAACTCATTACTTGTGTTTCTTAAAAATGAATCATTCAGCGTGGACTAGACTAGAAAATTGCATTTTCTCTTTCATTTGTGAATATTATTACCACTGTACACATGACCAATACACAATTTATATAGATTTAGGTCGTTCCTTTTGTAGTCAACCGATAATATTAGGATGTCTCTTAGTAGGCTAATGTCGTTTTTAGCCTACATTCGATTTTTGCAAAAAATGAAAGTAGACTGATGAGATCTACACAGGCTAAAAGTTGTTAATCTGTCTGTGTGTGAGTGTGTGTGTGATTGTGAATATCAATCCCACCCTATCCATTCAAACATGACGAAACCAAATTGAACCAAATTTGGTACAGCACAGGACGCCTCAGTGACATGTTTTATATCGCCGCCATCTTTATGGAAACGGAATGGCGGCCACCTGAATGTTCAAAGCTTAAATCAAATTACGACTTACCTAACCATCCGATATCTACCAAATTTTGTAGCAATATACTTTAATCTGGGAATCAACGTCTGCCCAATCTACAAGGTAATCAGCCAAATAGTTTCAAGATGGCGGATTTTTAAATCATGCAAGTATTATAGCCTAACCGTGACTTACGATTCAACAAGACCTGGCCTCACTAAATCCGCTTAGCGTGCATATACTGTCCTCAAGGAGGCGACCGGTAGGATATTACTTACTCACTCACTTAATTCCTGACGCTCCTTCCGGATCATAGGGCCTTGGCGAAATTTCTCCACGCAGTACGGTTCCTGGCCATTCTCTTCACTTGACTCCAGTTCTTGTCCACCTCTGCAATTTCATTTTCGATCGTCCTCTTCCAGGTCTTCTTAGGTCGACCTCGCTTCCTGGCGCCTTGAGGATTCCAGTCTAGCGCCGCCCTCTCAATAGCTCCGTCCGGCTTCCTTAGTGTGTGACCAATCCAGCGCCATTTCCTCTCCTTGATCTGGATGCTAATCGGTGGTTGATTGGTGTTGGTCCAAAGATCTTCATTTGAGATTATGTCCGGCCACCTCACATTCATGATGCGACGCAGACATCTGTTAATAAACACCTGTAGCTGGTTGTTGATCGGTTTTGTGACTTTCCATGTTTCACAGCCGTAGAGAAGAATCGACTTTACGTTGCTATTGAAAAGGCGGAGCTTGGTCTTCCTGGAAATGTTTCTATTCCTCCAGATGGGGTAGAGCTGGACAAAGGCACCATTTGCCTTCCTGATACGGCTTCGAACATCTTCCTCTGCTCCCCCATCATTTGTGACTATACTTCCAAGGTAGAGGAAGGATTCAACTCGCTCAATGTCCTTTCCGTTGACTGTCAAACTAGTCGTGATGTCAGAATTTATCCTCATCTCTTTGGTCTTGTTGGTGTTGATCATCAGTCCTGCACGTTCTGCTTCTCTCTGCAACCTCCCCAGCTTATCTTCTATGTCTCGGTACCGTTGTGCCATAAGACAAATGTCGTCTGCGAAATCCAGATCTTCAAGCCTGTCATTTATACCCCATTGAATACCCCTCTTACGTCCTCCCATTACCTTCTTCATCACACTATCCATGACCAACAGGAACAGAGTGGGGGAAAGGACACACCCCTGTCTCACTCCGGAACTGACCTTTATCTTTTCTGTTAATTTGCCTTCGTGAAGAACCTGGCACTCATACCCTTCGTACATCTCTTCCATGATTCTGATGATCTTTGTTGGAATTTTATATTCCTCGAGGGTCTTCCACAGGATATTAGCATTTTAAAATAGAATATGTAACCGTACCAGGCCGACCGTGCCATATCCTGCAGGGCCGTGCCGTTCTGTTGGGTCAAAATGGAGGCTATTTATTGCTCGCTAGACCATATTTCAGTAACTTCGTAAGTTTATATCTTTTTAGGAATGTACTGATAAAAATAATACAAATTTAGTATCAAATGGTTAAAAAAAATCCTCTCGGCACGCCGGAAGGCGGAGGTAGATTTCACCGGGCAAACTAGGGGATAGGCTATAATAGGCAAAATATGCAGGTTTTCGTAGAAGGATCAGACCTCATTTATTGCGAGAAAGTATTTTACAATGTAATTGGAGCTCAATTAACTTTTCTTTCGTCTTACTATGCATATTTTTAACATTTTATTTTGTTAGGGGGACGGTAACCTTCTTGTCATTTGGGGTTCATTTTTAGCCTATTTTCAATTTTGAAAAAAATAGGCTTATGAGATCACCTTTGTCCGTGTGTGTGTGTGTGTGTGTGTGTCCCCTAATAAATTCTAAACGGCTGGACCGATTTCAATGAAGCTCATTAAGTTCATAGCACTATTCCGGGCGACCTCGACTGTGCCCTTCAAATTTTGTTACGTCTCACCAATCCAACATGGCGGCTGTGCGAAATATTTCACCAGCATTCAATATCTCTGAAGCTATTACCGATATCACCCTGGCATATTTTACGGTGATAAAGGGAACTACTACAAGTTCACGTATGTAACTTTTGAAAACCTGGTAACTACAAAACCAACATGGCGGCCACGCGAATTTGCGACTTTTAATTAGACGTTTCTCGCGATTTAACCAACCAAACGCAATAAAACTTGGTACAGTATATGTTTATACACATTGCAATGCACTGACATCTAACTTGGTTCAATTGTTTACATAACCACAAGATGGCGGATGAGCGAAATATTTCACCGGCATTCTATATCTCTGAAACTTTTAGCTGAATCGCCCTGAAATTTTGTACGGAGATAAAGGGCACTACTGGAAATTCATTTATAAGGCTTTCCAAAAGCGATTAACTACAAAAGGAACATGGCGGCCAAGCGAATTTGAAAATTTAAAATAGACCTTTCTCGCGATTTAATGTTCCAAACGCAATGAAATCTTAAACAAGAAATGTTTATACATATTGTAATGCACTGGTATCTAATTTAGTTCAATTGTTTATATAACCTCAAGATGGTGGCTGTGCGAATTTTAAAATTAAGTTTTTATTTCTTGTGTCGTATTCTAGCGATCGAAGTGAAAGTTTGAATAATGAACCTACGCAATAATTTTCCTTTAATGGTACATGACTCTATGGCCTATACATTTAACAATCCAACATGGCGACCATCCGAAATATTTAGACTACTCTGAATATCTACGAATCTATTATAGCAATCAAACTGAATTTTCTAATGTTCAAAGGGGCTATGAACTTAAGTTGACCTATAGGACTTTAAATAACCTGGTGATCACAAATCCAAGATGGCGGCGATGTGAAGTATAAACATTCACATGGACGTTTCTCGCAACTTAACCATCCTAGTGCAGTGAAACTTGGTTAAGTAAATCCTTATACGAATGTTAATCCACTGGCATCTAATTTATTTCAATTGTTTCCATAACCACCAAGATGGCAGCTGTGCGAAATTTTAAAATCTCCTTGTTACTTCTTATGTCCTAATCATGCGATTGACGTTTGAATGCTACACGTACACAATAATCTTCATGTAACATTGCATAACTCTAGGACCTACATATATAAAATCCAACATGGCGACCATCCGAAATATTTAGTCGGTACTCAATATCTACGAATCTATTACAGTAATCGAACTGAAATTTTTTATGTTGATAGTGGCAGTTAATATAAGTAGGATATATGAAAATAGGCTGTATAGTTCTTCACGGAACTACTTATTATACTTGTGGTCACACCGTCCTTATGCAAGGTTTGGAACTGATGTGTCTGTTACTTCTTCACGTCAAATTTTATCTCCCGCAGAGATGTTGGTTGATTCCTCGGTTCCGTTCCACGAGTTCCATTCCCATGAGTTCCGAAAACAAATTTCTTAGGAAAAGCGTCCCATGAGTTCCGAACGCGTATTCTCGCCTGAGTAAATAAGCTAATGCGTTCCACTACTAGTAGTTCCGAATATCTCTGGAAAACCCAGCTGTCAGTTCTGAGGTTTGACCGGCTAATAATAGTACAACGCGACCTAGAAGAGTTAATGGCCTCATTACCAGGTATGCCATTTGTGTTTGTGTCATTGAGTGGAGCAGATCAACATGGAGTTCACAACTAGCTTTAAAGGAAACCAAATTTTGATATTTAATGGTTACCGTATTTATAAGAAACGCGACAACAAATCGAGTGAAGTGTGGATTTGTGCAGCAAAACCATGTGCCGCAAAAGCGACATGCTGATAGCCTACTATTTTAAGAACTTTATAAATATAACTCAAAACTGATTATTTTGACGAAGGCACATGCTGATATAGATACTGACAAGGCGAAAGCTGCTTTTGGGAGCTACCGGTCCATGGCGTCCCCTGCCCCTCCCCTCTGTTAGAGGAGCAAATTCATTAAAGAGGGCACGTACTCCCTGCTGGCGCTAATAATGGACCTTATTTGTTTCAGTAATAAACAAATTAATACAATTTTGCTGTAGAAAACTAAGCTGGAACTCGCTCAGGTAGTGTTCGGAACTGATGGATCTCGCTCAGGTAGTGTAATAAGCAGATAGCTAATCCGCTAAAGAATTTGGAACTGGTGGGAATCGGAACTCATGGGACGACACGGATTCCTCAGTTTAGGGCTGCGACAACGTGGTCATGTAACCCCGTATACTTTGGGTGTGTGTAGAATCTGTCTGATAAACGGTGTTAATTGTGATGGCTGTATTAGTCTGTAATTCAGGTAAGGACTGCAGACGGTACCTAATGTTGGTGCCAAATATACCGTCAACGACACCTAGCTGTGAACTTGGCTACTATATGCCACCGCAACCAGTAACTTGCAACGAACGTTGGACTTCCCCTCTGAAGGAAGGCATACTGAAGGATTTTCAGCACTCTTTGAAAATCCGACGACTTCGGCCGGCTTTGAACCCACGACCTTGGGCATAGAAGTTCAGCATGCTACCAGCTAGGCTACGTCACCGAAGCCGCTTCCCACATAGTCAGATGGAAAACTGAATGCGGTCTCGTTGTCATGGCAACCTCTGATAGCTCATCCCTCATCAATTTAGAAGCGTTGTCATGGTAACCTCTGATGGCTCTTGGCATTTTCTTCTAATTCCGAAATCATTCTTCTCATCCCTTGGCGTAATGGTGGGTTGTATCAAAAATTCTTTCAGACAAAAGTTTTAGGTAATTATTAGGGGAATATCGACCATTTTGTGCGGTTTTGATATTGTGCCTATTAAGAGAGATATGATTAATGTTTCCTGAAAAACCCACCTTTTTCCACCCCATTGGCCAATGGTTGGTGCTATCAAAAAACTTTTTAAACATAAATTTTTGGCACTTATCCGACACATAATATGAACTTTGAAGGGATTCGATATTTCACATATTAAGAGAGTTATAGTGATATTTCACTTTTTCGAAAAAAAAGCCCCCCATTTTTACCCCTTTCGACCGATTTTGTCCATTAACGAACTCGACCGAGATTTTATAGGGATACATATTATGTAAAAAATTCAAAGTGATTGGTGCAAAATTACGGCAGTTATCGTGTCCACAAGAAACTGATATATATACAGTGTGGTCCACCCGCCCCTTATTATTTAGTTTTATGAAACCCAACTAACATCGCATTTCTCCCGATGGTCGATATTGCTCTGCGCTCTGATTGTGTGACGGCAGTAATTGGGTCATGTGTCTAGCAAAGAAAAACCGACCTTAAACTTTTCCCTGCCAAATACTATGGCCCATTCAACTAACATATGACTTACTGCTCCTTGAAATAACACACATACACGTAATACGATCGAATTAATAGCTTACGCCACGTGATCTGTAATAGTAGAATGTTAAATTAACACCATAAACCGTGATTGAAGACTTTCAGATGGACTTAAACGTTTGAGGTGGGACGGCTACAGTAACTACAGCAAGTTTAGCGTGCGGTATCTACCATGTGTTGGTGGCTGAGAGTGTTAAAGCCTGACCGTACGTGGAGGGCGCCAGCGGGTAGAATGCTGCTTCGAATCCTGTAGTAGGCATACTTTTTTGAACGAAATCCCACATTCCATTTTAGTCGGGATGTAACTACATTACCACATTTATTGCCTTACGGCGTATTTTTGTGAAGAGTACGTTGAATTTTGATGATTTATAAAGAGAATACGATCGAATTGGTATGTTATGCCATGTGACTTGTAATGGCAGAAAATTAAAAAACTGGCATGAATATTAACATATCATATCGAAGTGTCGCTCCGGAGATCCTGGTTCGATTCCCAGCTCTGCCGAGAAATGTAATACTTGTCTGAGGGCCGAAATTGGGTACACGTAGCCTCGTGAAGCAAATATGAGAAGAAGTGGGTTCGATTCCCACCTCAGTCTCCCTGGAAATGGTTTTCCGTGGTTTCCCCACTTCTACTCCGGCCAAATTCCGGGACGGATTCTATCTTAAGGCCACGGCCGCCCCTTCCCAATCCTTAATTGCAAATACACACATCATTACAAGCCCGCAATGACTCAGGTTAACAGACAAATTCTACACACACACACAAGTAAACGGGGCTAAATGACCGCGATGTTCTAGCACCCCAAATTAATCAAAACAACAACATATCGAAGGCTATTCTGATCGCCAGTGCTTGCATCGAAGTACAGTATACGTATTCCTTAGAAATTCCCATGGTATTATTAGCATACTTTCGTTTTTTGCAAAAAAATGAAAGTAGACTTACAAGATTTTCACAGGGCCAAAAATTGTGTGTCTGTCTGTGTGTGACTGTGTGTCTGTGTGTGTGTGTGTACTCTGAATGTCTGCCCCCCCCCCCCAACTTATCAATTCGAACACGGTGAAACTGAATTGAACGAAATTTGGTACAGAGGTAGAACTAGCAAACGGCACCTCAGTGTCATGTTTTGTATCGCCGCCATCTTGACGGAAACGTAATGGCGGCCACCCAAATGTTCAAAGCTTAAATCAAATTATGAATAACCTAATCATCCGTTCTCCACCAAATTTTGCAACAACATATATTTATATGGCGGGCGTCTATTGACTAAACTATAAAGTAATCAGCCCAATAGTTTGCAGATGGCGGCCATGTATGTGTGCAAATCAATTCCCCCTATCAATTCAAACACGGTGAACCCGAATTGAACTATATTTGGTACAGAGGTAGCACTAGCAAAGGACACCTCAGTGTCATGTTTATATCGCCGCCATCTTGACGAAAACGTAATGGCGGCCTCCCAAATGTCGAAAGCTTAAATAAATTACGACCAACCTAATAATCTGATCTCTACCAAATGTTGCAACAACATACCTTTATGTGGGAAGCATATTTTGACAAAACTACGATCATCAGCCCAACAGTTTGCATATGGTGGCCATGTATGTGTGCAAATCGATTCCCCCTATCAATTCAAACACGGTGAAATCGAATTGAACGAAATTTGGTACAGAGGTAGCACTAGCGTAGAACACCTCAGCGTCATGTTTTATATCGCCACCATCTTGACCGAAACGTAATGGTGGCCACCCAAATGTTCAAAGCTTGAATCAAATTACGACTAACTTAATCATCCCATCTCTACCAAATTTTGCAACAACATATACTTAATTTTGCAACAACATGTACTTGTATGGCGAGCGACGTTTGACTGAACTACAAGGTCATCAGCCCATTAGTTTGCAGATGGCGGCCATGTATGTGTGCAAATTGATTTCCCCTATCAATTCAAACACGGTGAAACCGAATTGAACGAAATTTGGTACAGAGGTAGCACTAGCAATGGGAACTCCAGTGACGTGTTTTATATCGCCGCCATCTTGACGAAAATGTAATGGCAGCCATCCTAATGTTAAAAGCTTGAATCAAATTACGACCAACCTAATAATCTGATCTCTACCGAATTTTGCAAAAACATACCTTTATGTATTGAGAATCTTTTGACCACACTACAAGGTCATCGGGCCAATAATGTATGGATAGCGGCCATGTATGTGTGCAAATCGATTCCCCCTATCTTTTCAAACACGGTGAAACCGAATGGAACGATGTTTGGTACATAGGTAGCACTAGCAAAGGCCACCTCAGTGTCATGTTTTATATCGCCGCCATCTTGACGGAAACGGAATAACGGCCACCCAAATGATTTATTCTTAAATCAAATTACGACCAACCTAATCATTTGATCTCTGCCAAATTTTTCAACAACATACCTTTTTGTGGGAAGCATCTTTTGACTGAACTACAAGGTCATCAGCCCAATAGTTTGCTGATAGCGGCCATGTATGTGTGCAAATCGATTCCCCATATCAATTTCAACAAGCTACTACAACCAACATTCAATTATACTCCTTGAAAAGGGCAAAGAGTTATAACAATACCCATGCATTTAGGAGAAAGTAGGCTATACGTTCTTTACCGAACATCTTGTTTTGTTATTAAATTTTAACAAAAAGTCTAAGCATATTTTTGGGCCCGTATCACACGACAGTCTCTGGTAAGGAAGCTGCTGTGATCGCTGGTACAAAATCCTGTATGATTCTGTTCTCTTCGTCAGTACACCTGCTTGTATGACCGAAGTGTATCACACGCTAGCATTTTGTACGCTAAGTTGTATGAAATATAACCGAAGGACTGTCGTTTGAGGGCATTATTTGCAGTTCTTTCGCCTTATTAACCCAAAGCGGTCGCGAAACTTGCTTTATGTAAATTAGAAAACATGCCAGGTACTGAATGAATGCTTTCCAATCAATATTTAAGATCTAACTGTAATAATTGAGTATTTTACCATACGCGTTAATAAGAAGCGCAACAAAAACCTCCAGAGTGTGTTGAAAATGTGTGCAAGTGTTATTGCGCCCGCTCGCTCTTTCGAAGATCCCGGGTTCAAGACTATCCAACGGCAGATTTTTAAATACTTTTAACTATTTTATTATACCCTCCCTACCTCGTACAGCAAGATTTCAACTTGGTTTTGTTCACATTATCTACGAAGTCGATAGGGAAAGTTATTTTCTTGTCTCATTTAAATGGTTACTTTCCCTAAATTCTGTTCAAAACCAGGGATTGATACTATTTGTTATAATTATTATTATTTCGCCTCCGTAGCGTAGCGGTCAGCATGGTTATCTGCCGCCCCGGATGTCCTGGGTTCGATTCCCGGCTCTGCCACGAAATTTGAAAAGTGGTACGAGGACTGGAACGGGGTCTACTCAGCCTCGGGTGGCCCAAATGAGTAGAGGGGGTTCGATTCCCCCTCAGCCATCCTCGAAGTGGTTTTCCGTGGTTTCCCACTTCGTCTTCGGGCAAATGCCGGGATGGTACCTTCTTCAAGGCCACGGCCGCCTCCTTCCCTCTTCCTTGTCTATCCATCCTAACCAGCCCTTATCTTCCCTCATGAGGCACCTGTTCGCTTTGCAGGTGAGGCCGCCTGGACGAGGTGCCAATCCCACCTCACCAGTTGTATCCCTTCCGATTCGATGTTCCCAGCTCTAGGACACTGCCCGTAGAGGCGGTAGTGGTGAGTTCCCTCGCTGAGTCCGTGGGTTCCACCAACCTGGAGGGTAAGCGACTAAAAAAAAATATATATATTATTTTTTTAGTCGATTTTACCCTCCAGGTTAGGTTTTCCCACAGACTCAGTGAGGGATCCCATCATTACCGCCTCTACGGGCAGTGTCCTGGAGCTTGAAACATCTCGTCTGGGGGATACAACTGGGGAGATGGGATCAGCACCTCGCCCAGGAGGCGGCCTCATCTGCAAAGCGAACAGGGTCCTCTTGGGGGATGGGAAGGGAGGGGAAGATCGGGAGGGATAGGCAAGGAAGAGGGAAGGTGGTAGCCGTGGCCGTACGGTAGGTAACATCCCGACATTTGCCCGAAGGCGAAGTGGGAAACCACGGAAACCACTTTGAGGATGGCTGAGGTGGGAATCGAACCCCCTCTACTCATTTGGACCACCCGAGGCTGAGTAGACCCCGTCCTAGTCCTCATACCACTTTCCAAATTTCGTGGCAGAGCCGGGAATCGAACCCAGGACGTCCGGGGCGGCAGCTAACCATGCTGACCGCTACGCTACGGAGGCGAAATAATAATAATTATTACGAATAGTATCAATCCCTGGTTTTGAACAGAATTTAGGGAAAGTAACCATTTAAATGAGACAAGAAAATAACTTTCCCTATCGACTTCGTAGATAATGTGCAGCTAATCACGCTGACTACTATGCAACGGAGGCGACTCTATTCGTGATAATTATAATTTTAATAGTTCAATATTTATAATAATATGACACGTTCTGTAATTACTGCCTTGCTGCGAGGCTCAGCGGTAACGTTCTCGCTTGCTGTGTCCAAGGTTGCAGGTTCGGATCCTGGCGCAGTCAGCTGGCATTTAAGGGTGCGCAAATGCGAGGGAGCCGTGTCAGTAGATTTACTGGCACGTTGAAGATCCCCTTCGGAGCAAAATTTTGGCACCCCGGCGTATCTAAAAGCCAGAGCAGTTAAAAGGTACGTAAAACCAATAATGTTATAATTATCTGTATTTAATGTATGTTTGGGGCAGATGACCTCGTAGTTCCGCCCCTTAAAGCCTCACTAACTATTAATGTGAGTGTATAGCAAGCGCTTTTCTCACAGACACCGTTGAAAGAAATTATAGTTTCGGTGTGATGTATTTATTCGTGAGCCTACCCACATAACGAATCTATTTGTTATGTGGGTCGTCTGAATGAGTCGGAGTTTTCCTTTAAACAAAGGTGGTCAATATTTCGAACACTTGTTACCTTGAATATACAGCCGTTCTACAGATCGTTATGTCGTCGTCCAATCTCGCTGCATTCCATCGGATAAGTACGCCAAATAAAAAATCACTCGTTGGAACAAATAGATATGCATCCATAATGCATCCACAATAAACGATATTAAGCAAAAAAAAATGTACTAGTTCAAGGTTCGAACCTACTACAATGCGACTTCGTTGACGCTTCTCTAGCAATTCTTGATTTAGCCACCATAGCTACCGAGAACCATGGTGTATTGAATCTATTCGTAGACACTTCCTGTCCAAATGTAAGAAGGTGTCATTCGGAGCTCTAATCGTTTCGATCATGCATTACATTTGAGGTCATTGAAAGAACATTGCCACTATTGATTTCTACTATATTCGCGAGGATGTACTCAACGGTAAAGTTGCACAATGGACGTAAAGGAGCAGGTACTAATGTTTTAGGATGACTGTGATATACGCGTTAGTTGGGTTGCCTTCCTCCAAAAAAAAACAAGATGTTCAGTAAAGAACATATAGCCTACTTTCTCCTAAATGCATGGGTATTGTTATAACTCTTTGTCCTTTTCAAGGAGTATGATTGAATGTTGGTTGTAGGAGCTTGTTGAAATACAACGTGCTATAGGGATATTAAACATGAATATGAGGTGCCCTTTGCTAGTGCTACCTCTGTACCAAATTTCGTTCAATTCGGTTTCACCGTGTTTGAATTGATAGGGGGAATCGATTTGCACAAATACTTGGCCACCATCTGCAAACAATTGGGCTCATGTTCTTGCAGTTTGGTCAGAATATGTTTCCCACATAAAGATATGGTGTTGCAAAATTTGGTAGAGACTAGATTATTAGGTTGGTCGTAATTACATTTTAGCTTTTAATATTTGGGTGGCCGCGATTACGTTTCCGTCAAGATAGCGGTGATATAAAACATCACACTGAGGTGCCCTTTGCTAGTGCTACCTCTGTACCAAATTTCGTTCATTCGGTTCCACCGTGTTCGAATTAATAGGGGGAATCAATTTTGACATAAAGATGACCGCCATCCGCAAACTATTAGGCTAATGGCCTATTAGATTGGTCAAAGGATGCTCCCTCCATAAAGGCATGTCGTTGCAAAGTTTGGTAGAGATCGGATGGTTATGTTAGTCGTAATTTGATTTAAGCTTTAAACATTTGTGTGGCCGCCAATACGTTTCTGTCAATATGGCGGCGATATTAATCATGACACTGAGATGCCCTTTGCTAGTGCTATCTCTGTACCAAATTTCGTTCCATTCGGTTTCACCATGTTTGAATTAATAGGGGGAATCGATTCTGACACAAAGATGGCCGCCATCCGCAAACTATTAGGCGAATTACCTATTAGATTGGTCAAAGGATGCTCCCTCCATAAAGGTATGTAGTTGCAAAATTTGGTAGAGATCGGATGATTAGGTTAATCGTAATTTGATTTAAGCTTTAAACATTCGTGTGGCCGCCATTACGTTTCAGTCAAGATGGCGGCGATATAAAACATGACACTGAGGTGCCCTTTGCTAGTGCTACCTCTGTACCAAATTTCGTTCCATTCGGTTCCACCGTGTTCGAATTAATAGGGGAATCAATTTTGACATAAAGATGGCCGCCATCCGCAAACAATTAGGCGAATGACCTATTAGATTGGTCAAAGGATGCTCCCTCCATAAAGGTATGTAGTTGCAAAATTTGGTAGAGATCGGATGATTAGGTTAATCGTAATTAGATTTAAGCTTTGCACATTCGTGTGGCCGCTATTACGTTTCATTCAAGATGGCGGCGATATAATACATGACACTGAGGTGCCCTTTGCTAGTGCTACCTCTGTACCAAATTTCGTTCCATTCGGTTCCACCGTGTTCGAATTAATAGGGGGAATCAATTTCGACATAAAGATGGCCGCCATCCGCAAACTATTAGGCTAATAACCTATTAGATTGGTCAAAGGATGCTCCCTCCATAAGGTTATGTTGTTGCAAAGTTTGGTAGAGATCAGATGGTTACGTTAGTCGTAATTTAACTTAAGCTTTGAACATTTGTGTGGCCGCCATTACGTTTCTGTCGATATGGCGGCGATATAAAACATGACACTGAGATGCCCTTTGCTAGTGCTACCTCTGTACCAAATTTCGTTCCATTCGGTTTTACCGTGTTTGAATTAATAGGGGGAATTGATTTTCACACAAAGATGGCCGCCATCCGCAAACTATTAGGCTAATAACCTATTAGATTGGTCAATGGATGCTCCCTCCATAAGGGTATGTTGTTGCAAAGTTTGGTAGAGATCGGATGGTTATGTTAGTCGTAATTTAACTTAAGCTTTGAACATTTGTGTGGCCGCCATTACGTTTCTGTCGATATGGCGGCGATATAAAACATGACACTGAGATGCCCTTTGCTAGTGCTACCTCTGTACCAAATTTCGTTCCATTCGGTTTTACCGTGTTTGAATTAATAGGGGGAATTGATTTTCACACAAAGATGGCCGCCATCCGCAAACTATTAGGCTAATGACCCATTCATTTGGTCAAAGGATGCTTCCTCTATACGGGTATGTTGTTGCAAAATTTGGGAGAGATCGGATGATTAGGTTAATCGTAATTTGATTTAAGCTTTGAACATTTGTCTGGCCGCCATTACGTTTCCGTCAAGATGGCGGCGATATAAAACATGACACTGAGGTGCCCTTTGCTAGTGCTACCTCTGTACCAAATTTCATTCCATTCGGTTTCACCGTGTTCGAATTAATAGGGGGAATCGATTTTCACACAAAGATGGCCGCCATCCGCAAACTATTACGCTGATGACCTATTAGTTTGGTCAAAGGATGCTCCCCCCATAAAGGTATGTTGTTGCAAAATTTGGTAGAGATCGGATGATTAGGTTAGTCGTAATTTGATTTAAGCTTTGAACATTTGTGTGGCCGCCATTACGTTTCCGTCAAGATGGCGGCGATATAAAACATGACACTGAGGTGCCTTTTGTTGGTACTACCTCTGTACCAAATTTCGTTCCATTCGGTTGCACCGTGTACGAATTAATAGGGGGAATCGATTTTCACACAAAGATGGCCGCCATCCGCAAACTATTACGCTGATGACCTATTGGTTTGGTCACAGGATGCTCCCCCCATAAAGGTATGTTGTTGCTAAATTTGGTAGAGATCGGATGATTAGGTTAGTCGTAATTTGATTTAAGCTTTGAACATTTGTGTGGCCGCCATTACGTTTCCGTCAAGATGGTGGCGATATAAAGCATGACACTGAGGTGTCCTTTGCTAGTGCTACCTTTGTACCAAATTTCGTTCAATTCGCATTCACCGTGTTCGAATTGATAGGGGGGACAGACATTCAGAGTACATACACTCACACACACACAGACACACACACACACACACACAGACTCACACACACACACATACACACACACACACACACAGACTCACACACACACATACACACACACAGACAGACACACTTTTTTCGCCCTGTGTTGATCTCATAATTCTACTTTCATTTTTTGCAAAAATCGAAAGTAGGCTAAAAATAAGGGGCTGGTGGACCACACTGTATATATACAGGGTGTATTTGATATGATGGAAGTCCATTACACTGGTGATAGAAGCGACTATTCTAAGCACATATCTTCATGAAATTTAGTCGTATCTTAATTAGTGTAGGTGGAATTAAATCACAAAAATCGTCGGTCAATGTCTTGGAAAAGGTCTTAGGCTGCCTTCCCCTCAGCAGCACAGCTGACTTCTCCCCGTCGCCCTCCCCTCCTACGCTGAGGAATGTTGACAAGAGTCTGAAGTCGAGTGACCTACTCGCATTGTCTGCCAATGGCATTGAAATACACAAACCGAGCCTATGAACAGCTGATTCACACCTTCATGGGGAGTGGCTACATGACTAGTGATGGTGGATCTGTTTAGGATTTTGCCAGCCTCATGGACTATGCATAGAAAATAGAAATCCTAAAGATTTGGGTAATTAATTTAAGGAACTGTTTGTCTATCTTTGTGTGAAGATAGTGCAACAACTGTAATAAAAATATTAATGATACTAATAATGGTAATAATACTGTTGCGTGCCACCCCCCTAGTACACTTTTGTTAACTGGATTACGGTGGGTACAAAGCACAACACCAATTACAGCTTAAGGAAATAATTAACTTTATTGTGGCCAGAAAGATACACTACTCATCAGCAAATACAAGCAATTAGGACCTTACTCCAGTTTCCTCACGTCTCTTCCTTATGGAGCGCTCTTGCCTCCTTTCACTTGTCAACAGACCACAGTTAATCCTCTGCTAATGAGTCCGGTCCCGTACGCTAGCTGGAAATAGCTGCACTAAGTCTGTCACTGTACTACACACTGTTTCACAATGTACCACAATCACCTCTGTCGCTCGGTGAGATCACACTCGCTCAAAACACAGGCAGTCCCCTGTACGCTCCTCACTCCCTTCGCTGTCAAGAGAAACGGCTCCACTAGGGTTTCGCAAGTCACCACACTTCTGTCGCTCAGGATAATCGCTCGCACTAGCTCGTAAAACACAACAACCCCCACTGCTTGACAGGTCGCACTTATATAGCAGGCCGGTGACTCAATAAATGCTTCTAGATCCATCCAGGGTTCACGGATTCCCGAGATTTCCATTGCTGGCTCAGTCACGAATATTCTGGACCATCCCTTTGTCCTAGTAGCCCTGTTGCATAAGGCGTACGCAATACACGAGGCAGGGCACAGCCCAGCCCTGGGGCAGTTGTGACTCATGCGGCGAGCGATGACACAAACTCACAGCCGTAACACCACCCCCTTCCTAAAAAGGCTGATCGTCCCGATCAATCATTGGTCCGTCTGTGTCCCTCCGTAGGCTGCCAGGCGATCTCGATGCACGATCTTCATCTTCGCCCTCGAGCTCCACTGGATCCTGTAGACGACATCGTTGATCCGTTTCACGACTCGGTACGGGCCCTCCCAGGACTTCTGCAGTTTGGGTGACAGGCCTTTCTTCCGTAATGGGTTGAAGAGCCAGACCAGGTCGTACACGTGGAATCCACCGGCATCCGTCTGCTGGTCGTATCGGGTCTTCATTCGGTCGGTCTCGATCCGCAGTTTCCTCCTCGCGAACGCGTGCAAGTCCTCCAGTTGGTCGACCATTTCTTGACAATACTGGCTTACCGGGATCGGATCATTCCCAGGTCGGCCGAAGGCAAGATCGACAGGTAGACGGAGCTCCCTCCCAAACATGGCCCGGGCTGGTGTGCACCCGGTGGCTTCATGTATGGCGGCGCGGTAGGCCAGGAGAAATAGTGGAAGATGTTTGTCCCAATCCCTCTGGTGCTCGCTGACGACTATTCGGAGATGGTTCTCGATGGTGCGATTGAATCGCTCTACCATCCCGTCGGACTGAGGGTGTAGCAGCGTTGTCCTTGTCTTCCGGATTCCCAGCAGCTGGCATAGGTTCTGGAACACCTGCGACTCGAAGTTCATCCCTTGGTCGGAGTGCAGCTCCAGGGGTACTCCGTACCGGCTGACAAATTCCTTCACCAGGGACTCAGCAATCGTCGCGGCTTCTTGGTTAGGGATCGCATACGCCTCCGGCCATTTGGTAAAGTAGTCGCTGACGCCTAATATGTAGCGGTTCCCTGTCTCGCTTAACGGGAATGGCCCAAAAACATCGATGGCCACTCTCTCCATGGGGCCGCCCACGTTGTAGGTCTTCAGTGGACCCCGTCGTCTTCGTCCTGGGCCCTTGCTGGCTGCGCAATCGTGGCACCTCGCGCAGTGGTTCTCCACGTCTGTTCGGCATCCGATCCAGCAGAACCGCTCTCTCAGCTTCTCCAGGGTCTTCTTTATCCCTAGGTGTCCACCAGATGATCCTCCATGAACTTCCGTCAGGACTTCCTCAGTCATAGCCTTTGGAACGACGACTTGTTCCCGAGATGTCTTCCCGTCGGTGCTCTCCCAGGTACGGCAGATGAGGCCATCCCTTACAATCAGCGAGTCTCACTGTGCCCAGTAGGACTTAAAGTTTGGGCTGCAGTCACTCACAATGTTCCACCCGGGTCTGGGGACATAGGCCCTCTTCCATTCGGCTATCAGTCCCAGGTCATCATCTTCTGCTTGTGCCCACGGTAGTCCTTCGGCACTGTATCCCGGTGTTCTCCTCCCTTCGGGCACAGAAGGTGCAGTCTTCGGGGCACGGTCTTCGTGACAGGGCGTCGGCGTTAGAATGCAGTTGGCCTTTCCTGTGCTGAATCTCAAAGTTGTACTGTTGAAGCCTCTCTAACCACCGCGCGAGTTGACCCTCGGGCTGCTTGAAGTTCAGGAGCCACCGCAGGGATGCATGGTCGGTCCTGATGAGAAATTCTTGCCCGTACAGGTACTTGTGGAAGTGTTCCATGGTCTTCACGATGGCGAGCAGCTCCTTCCTGGTGACGCAGTAGTTCCTTTCTGGCTTTGACAAGGCCTTGCTGAAGTAGGCCACTACTCTCTCCTCGCCATCCACTACTTGCGACAGGATTCCCCCTATGCCAAAGTCGCTGGCATCGGTATCGACGATGAACCTTTTTCCTGGTCTGGGGTAGGCCAGGATAGGCGCGGTGCACAGAGCCTGCTTGAGTTGTTCGAAGGCACTGTGGCATTCTGCTGTCCACGTGAAGAGTTGGTCCTTCTCAGTCAGTCGATGTAAAGGTTTGGCGATGTCGGCGAATCCTCTCACGAAGCGACGGTAATAAGTGCAGAGTCCCAGGAAGCTTCGTAGTTTGGACTTGTCCTTCGGAACTGGCCACTCCCTCACAGCTGCGGTCTTCTCTTGGTCGGTGCGAACCCCTTCCTTGGAGACGATATGCCCAAGGTACTGGACCCGCTTCTGGATGAGGTGACACTTCTTGGGGCTCAACTTCAGCTGGGCAGCCCGTAGCTTCAACAAGATCTCCTTCAGGTTGCTGTAGTGCTCCTCGAAGCTTCTCCCCAGAACGATGACGTCGTCTAGGTAGACCAGGCAGGTCTTCCAGTGTAGTCCCCTCAGAATGGACTCCATTAGCCTTTCGAAGGTCGCAGGGGCGTTGCACAGACCGAATGGCATGACGGTGAACTGCCAGAGCCCGCTGCCCACAGAGAACGCCGTTTTCTCGCGGTCCTTAGGGTGGACCTCCACCTGCCAGTAGCCACTCTTCAAATCCAAGGTGGAGAACCATCTCGACCCTGACATGGTGTCCAGGGTGTCGTCGATCCGGGGTAGATGGTAGCTGTCCTTCTTCGTGACGTCATTCACCCGCCTGTAATCAACACAGAACCTGGTGGAACCGTCCTTCTTCTTCACTAGCACGACCGGAGAACTCCAAGGACTATGTGATGGCTCGATCACCCCTTGCTCCTTCATCTCTTCTACCATCCGGTCGACTTCGGCTTGCTTGGCGAGCGGGACACGTCGGAATGGGGCCCTAATCGGTGCGCTGTCCCCAACGTCGATTCTGTGCTGAACCAAGCTTGTCCTGCCGAAGTCTTTGCTACCCACGGAGAAGACATCCTGGAATTCGCGTAGCAGGTCCTGAAGTTGGCGTGGTTGTTCTTCGTCTAAATGGTCCTGGGATCCTTGATACAGCTTCTGTAGTTCTTCTGGCAGTGTGCGTCTTCTTCGGTTGACCGTCTGCAGGTGTCTGTCTGTCGTATCTGTGATGCGGGCAATCCAGTTAACGGGCTCGCAGACTCCCAGGTTGGTGTCCCGCTGAACCGTAATATCGTAGTCGTTCTGGTTGGACAGGCGGACGTACGGCCGAGACGTCGTGTTGATGAGAGTCTTGGCAACTAGCAATCCTTTTGTCTGGATGTCCTCATATTTTGGCTCGATGACAGCCGCCACTCCCTCAGCTGTTCCGTCGACAATTACGGCAGCGCTGACTTCCGTCCTGGCGGGAACGATGACGTCCTCTCTCAGCCTTACTCGTCGTGCGGCGACGGCCTCGTGTGCTGGTTGCAAAGCAAGTTACTCACTTCCGAAGTGCAGAGTGTTGGTACTCAGATCCAAGATGATGTTGTTCTGGTCCAGGAAGTCCAGTCCGATGATCACTTCATTTGATACGTCAGCCACAAGCACTGGATGCTTTATCGCCCGTCGACCAATGACGAACTCCAGTGATGCTTCGCCATGTACCGGTGCGGTCTCTCCGGTCGCGGTTATTAACTGGAGGTTCCTTCGTGTGGGTTGCACACTCCACTTCGGGATCACGGTGGAACTGACGATGGTCCTCGATGCTCCCGTGTCGATTAGCATGGGCCAGCTCTCTCCGTTGACAACTCCGTCGACCATCAGGCTGCTATTATCCCTCCGTAACTGCGTCACACGAACTTGGACTACCGGGGCTTGACGACTGTCACAAGCCAACCTTTGCCCCCCTAGGCTGGCTGATACTTGCTTTCCTGGGCTGCGCGGTTTCCCTACGACTGACTGTCCCGACGGAAACCCTTGGCGGCGGCGATCACCGCAGTCCTTGCTCAGGTGGCCTCTCTTACGGCAGGTCCATCAGGTCGGTAGTCCTCTTCCGGGCCGCCTCTCCGGATATCCTTCGGCTACGTTTTTGTTGGTGGTACTGCAACTCTTGAAGAACCGGCCTAGCGCCTCCATCAGTTCATCGGCCAGGGGCTTGGTCTTGTCGGCTTTGGCTGGTTCGTCGATGTCCACCTGACGCACCCGCGCGCGCATTCTAGATACCTGCTTTGCCGTCTCGAACTCAAGTGCGTGGCTCAGCGCATCTGCCTGGGTCTTATTGCGCGCGAGTCGCAGCGCCTTTTGCGTGTCCGAGTCCCGTAGCCCGTCGGTGAAGGTCTGCGTCGCTATCTGCTCCAGAAAGTCGGCCGGCGCTGTTGGGTAGGCGAGCCTTACGAGACGTGCAATGTCCATCTCGAACTCCTGCAGGTTTTCCGCGTTCTTCTCTACCCGGGACCGGAGCTGCATCTGGTAGGCCTGCTGAAGATGGCTATCTCCATATCGGGACTCCATATGGGCGATCAGTGAAGCGTAGTCCTGGGATCCAGTCGGGATGGCCTGAAGGACGTTAAGGGCGTCACCTCTCAGCGCTACAATGAGAGCTGTAGCCTTTTCTGTGTTGTTCCAGTTATTTATGGAACAGACCGCCTCGAACTGACGTAAGTAGGTGCTCCACGGGACCTTTCCGTCGAAGGTTGGGGGCGTCACTCTGCTATGTCCCGTTCCTGATATTCCCGGTGTAACGGTGGGCGGGCGTTGGCGCAGCTCGGCAACTTCCTCTCGTAGAGCGTTGAATTTCTCTTCCACCCCCGTCAGTGGGCGTTGGCGCAGCTCGGCAACTTTCTTTTGTAAGGCGTTGAATTTCTCCTCCACCCCCATCAGCGGTCGTTGGCACAACTCGGCAACTTCCTCTTGCAAAGCGTTGAATTTCTCCTCCACCCCCATCAGCGGGCGTTGGCGCAGCTCGGCAACTTTCACTTGTAAGGCGTCGAACTTCTTTTCCACTGCTGCGACTTCCTCACGTAGGCCCTGTTCTAATTTCCTTTGGCTTTCCTCTAATTTCGTCAGCAGACACTCTTCCAGATTTTTCTGGCCATCCAGAAATTTGGCGGTTAGGTCCTCTGCTAACTTATTCTGACCGTCTTCTAATTTAGAAGTTAGGTCCTCGGCTAAATTGATTCTGGCCGTCTTCTAGTTTGGCAGTTAGGTCCTCGGCTAACTTCTTCTGGCCGTCTTCTAGTTTGGCAGTTAGGTCCTCGGCTAACTTCTTCTGGCCGTTCTCCATCTTCTTCTGGCCATCTTCCATCTTCTTCAGGTCATCCTTCAGGTCCTTGGCTAATTTCTTCTGGCCGTCTTCCATCTTCGTTTCCATGCCATTTAACTTTTCTAGCAATGCTGCGAATTGCTCTTCCATTTTAGATGTTTGTCTTGTAAGGGGCATGCACTCACAGGAAAATTTAAAAAAATGATCTGCTCGGGTTTTGAAACCAGGACCTCAGGTGTTGTGCTTGTGCTTGAGTTCGTAATCTGGCTTCTGACACCAGTTGTTGCGTGCCACCCCCCTAGTGCACTTTTGTTAACTGGATTACGGTGGGTACAAAGCACAACACCAATTACTGCTTAAGGAAATAATTAACTTTATTGTGGCCAGAAAGATACACTACTCATCAGCAAATACAAGCAATTAGGACCTTACTCAAGTTTCCTCACGTCTCTTCCTTATGGAGCGCTCTTGCCTCCTTTCACTTGTCAACAGACCACAGTTAATCCTCTGCTAATGAGTCCGGTCCCGTACGCTAGCTGGAAATAGCTGCACTAAGTCTGTCACTGATCTACACACTGTTTCACAATGCACCACAATCACCTCTGTCGCTCGGTGAGATCACACTCGCTCAAAACACAGGCAGTCCCCTGTAAGCTCCTCACTCCCTTCGCTGTCAAGAGAATCGGCTCCACTAGGGTTTCGCAAGTCACCACACTTCTGTCGCTCAGGATAATCGCTCGCACTAGCTCGTAAAACACAACAACCCCCACTGCTTGACAGGTCGCACTTATATAGCAGGCCGGTGACTCAATAAATGCTTCTAGATCCATCCAGGGTTCACAGCTTCCCGAGATTTCCATCGCTGGCTCAGTCACGAATATTCTGGACCATCCCTTTGTCCTAGTAGCCCTGTTGCATAAGGCGTACGCAATACACGAGGTAGGGCACAGCCCAGCCCTGGGGCAGTTGTGACTCATGCGGCGAGCGATGACACAAACTCACAGCCGTAACAATACGCTTTTAGACACACTCACTTCTTTTGTGTTTCTTTTTGGTATGTCGAGTTACCAGGCTTTAATGTACGTAGGATTTCTTGTATGTGCCATGAAATCCAAGGACATGATCGTATTAGATCCCATTCATTTACTACATGACTGAACGTAGATCGCACCATCGGGAAGGTTAGCACTCTACCACCAGAACTACACATGCTGACTCTTATTATTATTATTATTATTAGACTATTATTAATATTATTACTATTAGCCTATTATTATTATTATATTTAATAACACTGTATTATAACAATGTATTTGTATTTTATTTTCATTTTCGTGTATTTTCATATGTATGTACATTGTTGATTGACCAATAAATCAACACCCCCCCTCTCCAGTTTATGGCCACCCCAGGGCTGGAGATGGGATGTGACAATTCACAATATGAACATGTGATACCGTACTAGTATTAAATCTTGGAAGTAGTTTTCCATGGGTTCCCACTTCTACCCCAGGCAAATGCCGGAATTGTTCCTAACTTAAGGCCACGGCCGCCTTCTTCTCAGTAACCATAACCGCTGGCAGTGCAGCCCATGAAGGGCCTAGGCCTACCAAGCGACCGCTGTCCAGCCATTTGGCCTGCAGATATTAGGGTGACGCGTTGTCAGTGCATCGGGTCCCCTCGGCCATTAATCTTGATTTTCCTGACTCGGGCACTGCCTCACTGTCAGACAGCTACTCAATTGCCCTCACGAGGCTTAGTGCACCGCGTTCCAGCCCTCACGTCAGTTTCTAATATCCCTGATGGAGCCGGGAATCGAACCCAGGGCCTCCGGGTGAGAGACAGTTGCACTGCCCCAACACCACAGTGCCGGCGCCTTCTTCCGAATCCTCACCTGAATTACAAATACCCACACTACTACCGAAACCACAAAAACACAGGTTATCACACAAATTCTACCCACACCCAGCTACATAGGGCTAAATGACCAAAATCGTCAAGCCTCTCAAACAAAAAATCAAGTATTTTACTTCCGTCTTAAATGCCTAGTTCTGAACAGACTACGGGATGTCGGAAATTTGTCACACTGTATTTCATTAAGTGAATGTTTTTAGTATTTTCAGAAACTAGTCAACAGATGGTCCCACGGACGCCTATGATACACCAGGGCTGAGTATCGAAATTATTTCATACACGAACATCAATCAATGAATTCCACACTTACAAAGTAGGCTACACAATACTACCGGTCCTAACGTCCCAAGCCATTGCGTGCGTTGTCAACAACAACAACAACAACAACAACAACAAGAACAACGGCAATGCACATTTTCTTACGAGACGGTAGCGCATATCCTCATAACTGCTGATAGCCTACCACCCCTCAAGTCAACCGGTAAGGTCAATGCTCCGATTACGTAACAACTTCCCCTTCGCGCGTCGTCACACCTGGCTCCGCCTCGTTTCCCCCAGCCTGCCGCACCACTTTCTGCCTGATTAGTTTCTGAAATAACTAAAAACATTGACTTTTTAATGATTAATTATCAATTTCAAGATAGGTGACAATTTTTTAACCAAGGAAGCTTAGAATAGTCTCTTCTATCACCAGTGTAACGGACTTCCATCATATCAAATACACCCTGTATATATAGATAGATACATACATATATACATAAATTATATATAAACTTTTGAACTGACGGTGGTTTTGGGGTCTGGGGGATGTGAAACGCGAAGATATGTCGAAATTTTCCGGAAGTCGAAACATGGTACCCATTGCAATAGTTGGCTTTCTAATGAAATCTACTTAAAACGGCAGAAAACGCTAATGAAATCGTTCATTTCAAGACAAAATATGTTACGCAGTTATACTAAACTGTTGTTGACATAGTGTTAGTACCGGCGTGAGTGGCGTAGTGGTACCGTCGTAGGCTCATAGCCTTGAGGTCCGTGGATCGAATCCAAGCAGGTTCAAGGTTCCTTACTTTTTATTGTATTTATTGATTTATAAGTACTAACAATTTATAATGTTAAGCGCATATAGTGTGTATTTGCAATCGAAAATATTATATAACTTATATATATCTCTAGTCCCCTCCGTAGCGTAGCGGTCAGCATGGTTAGCTGCCGCCCCGGAAGTCCTGGGTTCGATTCCCGGCTCTGCCACGAAATTTGAAAAGTGGTACGAGGACTGGAACGTGGTCCACTCAGCCTCGGGTGGCCCAAATGAGTAGAGGGGGTTCGATTCCCCCTCAGCCATCCTCGAAGTGGTTTTCCGTGGTTTCCCACTTCGTCTTCGGGCAAATGCCGGGATGGTACCTTCTTCAAGGCCACGGCCGCCTCCTTCCCTCTTCCTTGTCTCTCCATCCTAACCATCCCTTACCTTCCCTCATGAGGCCCCTGTTCGCTTTGCAGGTGAGGCCGCCTGGGCGAGGTGCCAATCCCACCTCACCAGTTGTATCCCCTCCGATTCGATGTTCCCAGCTCTAGGACACTGCCCGTAGAGGCGGTAGTGGTGAATTCCCTCGCTGAGTCCGTGGGTTCCACCAACCTGGAGGGTAAACGACTAAAAAAAAAAAAAAAAATCTCTACTTAGTATAAAACAAAGTCCCCGATTCTTGGATGTTACGGGTGAACTCGAGAACCACTGGATGGATTTTGATGCGGGTTTCACCATTCTGTAAAGGATATCTCGAGGATGATTTCTGTAGAAAATAATTTATTTATGATCAAAGGAAGCCGAGCAGCCGAGCAGTAACGATTTCAGTGGAAAAGTCGAAGAAAAAAAAAACTGGCGTCCGAGCACTTTGCAAGCTTACGCCGGGCAAACCGTTAAACATATCTAAATACTATGAGTGTAAGAATTGTTCAGCATGAAAAGTTCTACAAAAAAGTCCGTGAGAGCATATGTCTATCATCAATACATCACGCACTATAAGTGTTTTTACGTTTTTATTTCTTCCAACCGTGCCCATTCAACTACTGAGGCAACAGTTTTCGAGCTAGCTAAGGGAAAGTCTATCACCCCAGTTACAGCTTAGCTAGCGGACGAATTTATTGCCCCAGATACAGCCAGCAGCAAACTATCGAGTCGTGTTGAGTTAAAAACTTAAGAGAAGAGTGGTTGGAGTTTCCCTGGAAGTGCAACTCGGCTTTTCTGAATTTCGCCTGTGAACTTTTCGTTCCGCAAAATTCACAGTCAAGTTAAGATTGGACGGAAGGGGGATTTGTGTTCCATGCACCTCGCCAATCTTAAATTACGTCTGACAAGGATTTGTTGCACATGCATCTCCATGATAATATAATTAATAGCCCAGTCAGTGATTTTAACCCACCATGCCAAGACGTAAAACGGATATTGGTCGTTGTTCATTGTCATTGGAAAAGAAAAAAACAAAAAAGAAACACTTATCACGTAATGCATTCATAACTGTTCCGGGCGAAGCCGGGTCATGTTACTAGTATGTATATATATATACTTATGTATGTATGTATGTATGTCTACCCCTTATTATTCCCGTTTTCCAACGGGGCAGGGATGATATGCGATGGAAGTCTTTGTGGCGGATGATTTTTATGGCCGGATGCCCTTCCTGACACCAACCTCATGAGAGGAGTTAATGAGAGATGAAATGAATGATGGTGAATGAAACTGGGCAAGGATGTGGAAGGAAGCGGCCGTGGCCTGTCTGAAGGTACCGTCCCAGCATTTGCTTGGAGTTGAAAATGGGGACACCACGGAAAACCATTTCAAGGACGGCCGACGGTGGGGCTCGAACCCACGCGTCTACCGAGTCAGCAGAGAGCTTGGCCCCATGACCAAACGCAGCTCTTTAGCGAGCGCAGCCACTACTGTCGGTTATATATATATATATACTTATAACACCACGTATTTCAACACTCGACTACAGCGATTACAATTCGTTGTCCTTGATCCACGGTAGAGTCTATTGTTATTGATGCTTTTGTTGTAGATTCTTTAGGAGCTTTATGGCATCATGGCCTTGTAATCCCGTGTACTTGGGTGTGTGTAGAAGTTGTCTGATAACCTGTGATACTATGAATCTGTAGGCTTACTAGTGTGTGTACTTTTATACCAGAAAAGATTTGGCTAAGAAGCTGTTGTTGTTTCATTTGAGATGCATGGACATCAATGTCATTTAGTCCCGTGTACTTGGGTGAGTGATGAATTTTGCCTGATACTCTGTGTTATTGTGATGGCTGTATTAGTACGTATGTGTATATATAATTCAGGTGAGGATTCAATCAATCAACGTAGCCTATAATATCCGTATAGCACGTTGCATTTCAACAAGCTACTACAACCAACATTCAATTATACTTATTGAAAAGGTCAGTTATAACTATACCCATGCACTTAGGAGAAAGTAGGCTATATCTTCTTTACTGAACATCTTGTATAAGTTTGGTGTTTTATAAGATAGAATTGGTTTTCTTTGGTCCGCCAACGCTATTTACAGGAGGCCATGACTAGAATTGCGTATATTGCGAGAATGTAGCATCAAAAGATATCATACTTCGCCAGATTAAGAAACTTGGAAAATCAAACAGAAGGTGTAGTTCTGTACCTCATGAAATGACCCCTTAACAGGCTCAACGTAGAGTGGATATCTGCCGTCAGCTTATCGGTAACCCCAAAGATGATAGATTTATCAGGAGAATCGTCACATGTGAAGAACAAGATGTTCAGTAAAGAACATATAGCCTACTTTCTCCTAAATGCATGGGTATTGTTATAACACTGTCCTTTTCAAGGAGTATAATTGAATGTTGGTTGTAGTAGCTTGTTGAAATACAACGTGCTATAGGGATATTAAACATGAATATGAGGTGCCCTTTGCTAGTGCTACCTCTGTAAAAAATTTCATTCAATTCAGTTTCACCGTGTTTGAATTGATATGGGGAATGGATTTGCACACATACATGGCCGCTATTTGGAAACTATTGGGATGATGACTTTGCAGTCGGTCATAAGATGCTTTCCACAAAAAGGTATGTTGTTGCAAAATCTGGTAGAGATCAAATTATTAGGATGGTCGTAATTTGATTTAAGCTTTTAACATTTGGGTGGCCGTCATTCCGTTTCCGTCAAGATGGCGGCGATATAAAACATGACACTGAGGTGCCCTTTGCTAGTGCTACCTTTGTACCAAATTTCGTTCAATTCGGTTTCACCGTTTTTGAGTTGATAGGGGGAATCGATTTGCACACATACTTGGCCACCATCTACAAAATATTGGGCTGATGATCTTGTAGTTTGGTCAGAATATGCTTCCCACATAAAGATATGTTGTTGCAAAATTTGGTAGAGACTAGATTATTAGGTTGGTCGTAATTACATTTTAGCTTTTAACATTTGGGTGGCCGCGATTACGTTTCCGTCAAGATGGTGGTGATATAAAACATGACACTGAGGTGCCCTTTGCTAGTGCTACCTCTGTACCAAATTTCGTTCCATTCGGTTTCACCGTGTTCGAATTAATCGGGGGAATCGATTTTGACACATAGATGGCCGCCATCCGCAATCTATTAGGCTTATGACCTATTAGATTGGTCAAAGGATGCTCTCTCCACAAAGGTATGTTGTTGCAAAAATTGGTAGAGATCGGATGATTATGTTAGTCGTAATTTGATTTAAGCTTTGAAAATTTGTCTGGCCGCCATTACGTTTCTGTTAAGATGGCGGCGATATAAAATATGGCACTGAGGCGCCCTTTGCTAGTGCTACCTCTGTACCAAATTTCGTTCCATTCGGTTTCACCGTGTTTGAATTAATAGGGGGAATCGATTTTGACACAAAGATGGCCGCCATCCACAAACTATTAGGCTAATGACCTATTAATTTGGTCAAATGATGCTTCCTCCAAAAGGTATGTTGTTGCAAAATTTGGTAGAGATCGGATGATTAGGTTAGTCGTAATTTGATTTAAGCGTTGAACATTTGTGTGGCCGCCATTACGTTTCCGTCAAGATGGCGGTGATATAAAACATAACACTGAGGTGTCCTTTGCTAGTACTACCTTTCTACCAAATTTCGTTCAATTCGCGTTCACCGTGTTCGAATTGATAGGGGGGGACAGACATTCAGAGTACACACACTCACACACACACACACACAGACAGACACACTTTTTTATCGCCCTGTGTTGATCTCATAAGTCTACTTTCATTTTTTTCAAAAATCGAAAGTAGGCTAAAAATGGGCCTGTTACCACAACGCTGACGTCTCAAAACAGTGGCTTAGTCCCCGTCAACCTGCCAAAGTCATCTTTAAAAAGGATCAGTTAGGCCGCAAAGTGATGTGTCTTTGGTATCATTTTGTAGGAGTGATTCACTGGGAATTTGTTCCAAACGGGCGCGCAGTCAATGCGGAACTATTTTCTCAACAACTGGGACGAGTTCATGAGATACCCTGCATTTGTTAAATTGGGGATATGATTGGGAAGGAGGTGGCCGTGGCCTTAAGTTAGGAGTAGAAGTGGGAAACCACGGAAAACCAATTCCTCGATGGTTGAGGTGGGAATCGAATCTCTCAGTTTTCCCTCACGAGGCTGAGTGTATCCCGTTCCAGCCCTCACACCAGAATTAAAATTTCTCGCCAGTGCCAGGAATCGAACACGGATCTCTGGGGTGACACCCAAGAACACTAGCCTTTACACCACGTGATAGTTAAGTACAGTAACTTGGGAATTCGTACTGTGGTAAGCAGAGAAATTGTTTTAAAAAGTACGAGCTTTCAGTGATTGAATATCTTTCGATTTGAAGCCAAATTTAATCTTGATGACCGTACCATTGGTTGGCTTTAGCGTTGTTCAATTTTTCTTGTAGCAGCCATGGTATCCTGTGTGTTGCATAGCCATCACCTCGTGTTCTCTTGTTTCAGTTCCTTGAATGTGTCTCTGGTCGGCATCGTGCTGCTCAGCTGTTTGTGTGTCAGCCATGGTGCTCGTATTCTAGGCATCTTTCCCACACCGGTGTACAGTCATCAGCAGCCTTTCCAGATGATCATGAAAGCTCTAGTGGCCAGAGGACACCAGGTTACAGTCATCAGTCCAAACCCTCAGAAGGTAGCGGTACTACTTGCCTTAAATGGCAGTAATAATACTAATAATATTACTACTACTAATAATTTAATTACTATTGATTGAGTAATTTTGAGACAAGCTAAGAAGAAGAACAGGAATCTGTATGTGGCCTACATAGTTTACCAGAAGGCCTTTGATAATGTACCTCATGCATGGCGGATACTCGTACTGAAACTCTACATGGTTGATCCAATCACAATCAATGATCTTCAACACTTGAAGTCGACCTGGAAAACATCTTTAAGGCTAATTTGTAATGGCAGATTTTCGGTGACCGATCAAATGCATATCAGAAGAGGAATCTTCCAAGGAGATTTTCTTAACTCTCTCTGGTTGAACACACTATAAAATATGCTAAGCAAAACAAGAAGTGGTTACACCTTAAAAGGAGACCATATGTTGGAACGGATAACTCATCTATTGTATGTGGACGACATCAAACTGTACGCATCAACACCAACAGGCTTGGAACAGCTTCATCAGACCACCGAAACGTTCTCCCGAAACATTCGCATGTCCTTGGGTCTTGACAAATGCAAGATACAAATTGTCGGCAATGTTTTTTGAACTACAAGAAAGAGATACGATTTCTCCCCTGAATGAAACTGGGGAATGTCAGTACCTTGGAATGCTGCAAACAGCCTATGTTGAACGCAAGGTTATCAAGGAGAAGGTAAAGGAAACTTCATTAAAAAGGCTGAACACAATCTTTCGGGGAAAAAAAATGTGTGGTAGGAATGCTATCAAAGCTCTCTACACCTGAGATATCCCGACGCTGTCATACACGTTTGGTCTAATAAGATGGTCAAAGACAGGGCTAGAATACATTGAGATTAAGACTAGAACACCAATGACCAAACACAGATTTTTTCACCCTAAATCTGCAATTGAGTGTGTGAGACTCCCTCGATGCCCAAGGAGGGAGAGGACTCATTAACATCACGCATCTGATAATCATGATAATAATAATGATGATGGGTATGGTGATGATGATGGTTGTGATGATAGTGATGATCACGTTATGATGATGGTCATGTTGAAGGTGATGGTGGTTATGGTGTTAATGATGATGACGCTTATGGTGATGATGATGGTTATGGTTATGGTGATGATAATGGTGAAGATGATGTTGATGATGGTGATGATGGTTATGGTGATGATGGTCATGGGGATGATGGTGATGTTGATGATGGTGATAATGATTATGGTAATGCTGATGGTGGTGATGATGATGGTGATGATGGTTATGGGGATGGTGATGATGGTTATGGTGATGATGGTTATGGGGATGATGGTGATGTTGATGATGGTGATAATGATCATGGTAATGCTGATGGTGGTGATGATGATGGTTATGGTGATGATGGTGAAGATGATGATGATGATGGTGATGATGATGATAATGGTGAAGATGATGTTGATGATGGTGATGATGGTTATGGTGATGCTGATGGTGGTGATGGTGATGGTGATGTTGATGATAATGGTGATGATGATGATAATGGTGAAGATGATGTTGATGATGGTGATGATGATGGTGATGATGGTTATGGTGATGATAATGGTGAAGATGATGTTGATGATGGTGATGGTGAAGATGATGGTGATGATGGGGATGGTGATGACAATAATAATAATAATGATAATAATAATAATACTTACTTAGTCGGATCCTCTTCTACCCATCGGTGTCGAGGTTTTACAAAAGGAGCGCCAAGCCTTCCTGTCTCTGCTCAGCTGTTTTGCTTTCCTCCATTCTATTCCCCTCTCCTCGACTGCCCTCCTGACATTTTCCTCCCACGTAGTCCTTGGTCTCCCTCTTGTTCTATTACCCTGCACTTGTGTTTCACATACTATCTTGGCAATTCGTGACTCCGGCATACGTTGGATGTGGCCGTACCACCTCATCTGATTCTCTTCGACCTTTTGCTGAAGTGGTACAACTCCTAAACCCGTTCTCATGGTCTGATTCCGGATCCTGTCACGTCTCGTCTTGCCTTCCACTTTCCTCAAATACCTCATTTCCATTGCCTGCACTTTGCTGCGGTACTTGTCTGTGAGGCACCAGGTCTCACTGCTGTACATAAGTACTGGTGTATAGACAGCCCGAAATATTGCCAGCTTTGTGTTCTTGGAAACTTCTCTGTTGTTAAGGAAACTTGACTTTATTGAATTGAACAATCTACTGGTAGCCTGCACTCTGCTATTGATTTCACCCTCAATTTTTCCATCTCTTTGTAGTGTTGCTCCCAAATATTTGAAGCTTTCAATTTGTTCCAGGTTGGTTCCTCTTATATTCACCTGCCAAGTTTCTTCTCGTGACACTAGCATTGTCTGTGTCTTAGCAGTATTGATTTTCATCCCACTATTGGATAATTCTTCATCCCATACGTTACTGTTATGTTGTAGATGTTCTTGGGTGTCTCCCATCAGCAGGATGTCATCTGCAAAAACGAAATGTGTAACAAACACTGGCCGCATGTTCCTATAGACAAGATGGAACTTCTTCACTCTCACATTACAGTTTTTAATGACCGAGTCCATAAGAGTTATAAACAGGAGTGGACTTAAAATGCATCCCTGTCTCACTCCCGATGTCGTCTTAAACTCCTCTGACTCTGCATTTGATGTTCTGATATAGTTTCTACACTTCTTGTACATGCTCTTCAGTGCTACCAACAGGCTGTCCTCCACTCCCTTCTGTCGCAAAGCTTCCCAGATCTTGTACCGCGGACACTGTCGAATGCCTTCTCCAAGTCAATGAAGGCCATGTGGACCTCCTTTCCCTTTTCCATCATCTTGTCACTTATCTGTCTTGCACTGAAAATCAAATCCTGTGTATTCCTTTCTGGCCTAAATCTACACTCTGCTTTATCAAACTGGGGTTCTACAATTGTCCGAAGTCGGTCTTCCAACACTCGTGCATAAATATTTCCTGGTACGCTTAGCAGTGAGATCCCTCGATGATTTCCGCATTCCAGATTATCTCCTTTCTTAAAAATGGGGATGATAATGCTGACTTCCCAATCTTCGGGGATGCTCTTTGTCCTCCAGGCAATGTTCAATACTTTTAACAGTAGTCTCTCTCCCTCCTCACCCATATACCTCAGCATCTCCGGGGTGATCTGATCATGCCCAGCTGCTTTACCCAGCTTCATTTTCTTCAGTGCCTTCTTGACCTCCTCCATTGTAATCTCTATTCCTTGATTAGTCTCTCTTCTTAATTCCTGTTCTTCTTGGTCTGTTTCTTGCACTTCCTCTACTAAGAGTTCCTTAAAATTTTCCTTCCATCTTTCCATTATATCCTTTTCAGTTCTTGGTAGGTTTCAATGCTTGTCTTTTATAAATTTGAGTGGGCATTCCTTCCCCTTCCTCAAATTCTTCATAACTTTATAGAAGAGTTTTTGATTTGTACTATAATTGTCTTCCGTCTCTTTACCAAAATTGTCCCATGTCGTTTTTCTTGCTTCTTTAACTGCATTTTTTGTTTGTTGCCTCTGGTTTTATAGAGATCATAATCCCCCTGTAACCTAGTTGTAAGATACTTCTGCCAAAGCTGTTTCTTCTTCTTCTTCTTCTTCTTCTTCTTCTTCTTCTTCTTCTTCTTCTTCTTCTTCTTCACCTCTGCTTGCATCTCCTCAGTCCACCATGCCGTCCTCTTCTGTTGTACTCCAGCCTTTGACACTCCACAGGTTTCTTCTGCGCCCTCAGAATTGTTTGCTTAAACAAGCCCCTTGACTCTTCCAAGTCCAAACCCTCTGTTCCTATCCCCTGTAGTCTATCAGATATCTTCTCCTGGTATGCTGCTCTCACTTCTTCCTCCTCCTTGAGTCTATACCCCTTTATCTTCTTAGGATTTTTCCTCCCCTGCTGTTGTTTCGGCTTCGATGTAACTGCCATCTTCATAACCAGCAGGTAGTGATCGCTACCAATCTCGAACCCCCTGTGTATACTGGCATCCAGCACGTTCCTCAACATCTCCTTCTCTACAAGCACATAGTCTATTATAGACTTCTCTTGTCGGTTTGGCTCTTGTCTGGTATACATATGAATCCTCTTGTGTTGAAACATGGTATTGGAGACAACCATCTCATTGCTGTTGCATAGGTCTAAAATCCTCCTTCCATTGTCATTTTGTGTCTCTTCACCATCACCTCTTCCCACCCTTCAACTCTGTTGCCAACTCGGCCGTTAAGGTCACCCAGTACGAACACTCTTCCTTTTGCATCATCTATGGTCTTCTGCAGTTCTTCATAGAAGACCTCCTTCACTTCCTTAGTGTTATCCTCATTGGGTCCATAAGCCGCAATAAAGGTCATATCCTGAAAAATCTCTATCTCCCATTTCTATCGTCAGTTGCCTGATCCTCTCACTAGTGTACTGCCATTGCTTGATATATTGCCTATATCCTTCCGGCACCAATATTCCAACTCCTGCGCTTGCTCTCTCACTCTGTGCCACTCCTGAGTAGAAATACAGAAATCTTTTTCCACTTTCCTGATCCATTATTTGTTCACATCCTCGTCCTTTCTTCTTGGTTTCTGTAATAGCTAAAACGTCTACTTGTGATTTCTGGAGTTCAGTTGCTAGCTCTATTTCTTTCCCCTGCATACCCCTTACGTTCCATGTTCCTATTCTCATTATCATTATCATTCTCAGCCACTGTAATTCAGTGCTGCCCGCCCCCCACGACGTCGACGTGTCAGCCAAGAGTTGCCCAGAAGCACACAGTTACAGCCCAAGCCCCCTGTATGCCCTAGGCCGAGGGGAGATAATAATAATAATAAGCTATATTCATATATTTATTGACTCTTAAAACAACAATAACACTATCTTACTAGGAAGTAAGTATCCAAAAGTTCAAAGACTAGTTCCAGAAAAGGAAATCAAACAGCAACGTGTTTTCTTCGGCTCCATGACGGTATCTATAGCGCTATTCAGCTCTCTTTGTAACAGTCATGGTGCTAGTAACAATAGAGCAAGGAGTTTCAAGGAAGTGGCCGTGGTTCATTAGAATGAACCATCCCGGAATTTGCTGGAGAAGAAAGAGGAAAACACAGAAAACTATTTCAAGGACGTCCGACGGTGGGGTTCGAACCCACTTGTTTCCAAGTCAGGAGATAGCCTTGTACTGTCCCTTAAAAGGGGGCACATACAGCTCAAGGAGCCACAACAAAAACGATTTTAATATTATAACTGTGCCTGCCACAAATCATGTACAACAATGATATACCTATCCAAGGAAACACACACACCTTGCTATTAGAAGCAAAGTTAAAAATTTTCAAAATTCAAATGATAATTATTTTTATCATTTTTTTCAAAATTGGTTCTTGTTTTGTGCTGACCTTCACCGTTTCCCTGATATCTCCCGTGTTTATAGGGATTTTTGGAGTTTTCTTTTTTTAATGTGGGTGTTAAACCTTCTGCTACAAAATGAATGTCGCATATTTACACATTATTAATTAATTAATTAATCGTCATTATTTCCATTTTTATTCTGATAAAAAAAAATGTTAACGTTTCATAGAAAGACTAATTAAAGTCACAACGGTTTTGAGTGACATTCATTTTGTAGCAGAAGGTTTAACACCCACATTAAAAAACTAAAACTCCAAAAATCCCTATAAACACGGGAGATATCAGGGAAACGGTGAAGGTCAGCACAAAACAAGTACCATTTTTGAAAAAAAATTGATAAAAATAATTATCATTTGAATTTTGAATTTTTTAACTTTGCTTCTTATAGCAAGGTGTGTGTGTTTCCTTGGATAGGTATATCATTGTTGTACATGATTTGTGACAGGCACAGTTATAATATTAAAATAGTTATTGTTGTGGCTCCTTGAGCTGTATGTGCCCCCTTAATTCACTATGCTACCCCGGTCAGTACATTGTTAACCTCATTTCTCAAATAAATTTAGATTTCATGCAACTTGATATAATGTTGGCAGTTTAAAAAAATGCGATCTATAAAATATTTGTATTCGTTGTCCACTTAATGGAATTGAAAGTATTATATTGATGCAGTGGACATGTTTCTATATTTGCAGACTCCTATTGCAAACTTCACCGACATCGACCTGTCGATTTCTTACGAACACTGGAAAAATATGATGAATCTCGTGGAAATGCATGACGTAGCTCCTATTGATACAGAGATACCTTTTCACGACATCTTTCACACAATCATCGACTACCAGATGAGTACTCCGCAAGTACAGGCTTTTATAAAGTAAGTATTACATGTGTAATTGATTTCATGAAGAGTGGAAAGGTTGCAATATCTCGTATGTTCAGTAACATAGTACTTTCAATAGGGAAAATTGGTATTTTAAACTCAAGAATTAATAAATCTTATTGCAGCCAAGGGGCGCAAAATAAAGTAAAATCAAATAGCCTAAATTATAAATAAACTCAAGAATTAATACATTTTATTACATCCTAGGGCCACACAAGAAAGTAAAATTAAATAACCTGAATTATAAATTAATAGTCTATAAAAAATCTGTTAAAGACTCGTACTGAAGTTCACAAATCGTAGCATGGTACCATACGCAACTCTTGCCACAACGAACGCAAACACAATCTGAATATGGTTGATGGAATTTCTTAGTTTTGCACAATTTAAAATGAAAAGCATGTATAGCAAAACGGTTCACAGAAAGTCTCAACTTATACCCATTGTATGTCCACTCCGTCGATTTATTTATCGTATGATGAATATATGTACAATATATACAAAAAAAAGTGCACACACAAGTTCATAAAATCTCATAGTTCTAGGTCAAGATCTCTGACCCATTGAACTGCTTCAACTGATGCTTGATGAATATCCATCAACGTTCCATGGAAAGCTCGGAGAGGGCAGTCAGCGACAATGTGATGGGTTGACTGAAGGGAGGCACCACAGTCACAATCTGCAGAGTTAGACCAGCCCCATTTATGCAGTGAATACGCACATCTGCCTTGTCCTGTGCGTATCCGATTTAAGATCCTCCATTGGCGTCTGGGAAGATCAAATCCATGTAACCGTTCAAAAAGGTTCCCAACTAGCTGTTTGTTGGTTGCTGAAGAATGCTCCCACTGGATTTTCCATGAGTTATTTACATTAAAGGAGGATCCTTCAAGCGCCATGATGGTTTCCTTGACTTCAAACGTTGGTATACTATTTGTGTAATATCTCGATGAATGGGTAAATAGGGATTCTGCTGGATTTTCTTCCATTTTTCTATGAGTGCCTCTGATCTACTCAAGGCTGGAGGAGGAATGTTGCAGAGGACAGGAAGCCAAAGTGTTTTCGTGCTCCGAATACATCCTGTAATTATACGCATTGCTTGGTAGAGCTGGACATCTATTTTCATTGTGGGAAGAGGTTGAAGAGCAGTATTCAGCAACAGAATACGATAGGGATAAAGCAATGGTTCTTCAGACTTGAGCGTTCGCTCCCCATGATGTGACAGCAAGTTTCTGCAGGACATTATTCCTAGTTTTCATTTTAGCAGTCACATTTCAGAGTCAGGGATCTATCCAATGTTTCCAAATATTTAGGCGATCTACTGTATGCCAATAAAAGGCCACTGGCTCTGACTTCTGGTTTATAATTTGACTGCACGTTGCGTAGATGGAATGCCGATATGACTGTTTTCTGGGGATTTAAGTGGAGGCACCATTTCTCGAAGTATACAGCCAAGGTTTCCAGATCAGAGGATAAAATAGTTTCTGCGTCCATAAAGGTAGAACGTTGAGACACCAAACAAATGTCATCGGTTGAATAAAAGTCCTCCCATATGTCCTCTTTCTTTCTTTCTTTCTTTCTTTCTTTCTTTTCATTTCATTCAGGAGATCTCCATAACTCGTTATGTACGTATGAATTCGGATGTTAAAAATACTCAAATCAAATAGACAAGGTTTATAACGTAACTTAGGGGTTGAGACTGCGATGTCACCTGCCCATACATGAAACAACAATAACAGCAAAGTAACCTGCGCAATGTTTGCAGTTCTATGAATGGAGACGTCCTTATCCAACTGGTTTTAGAATTATAATAATTGAAGGTTAACGTTTTCTTCATCAAGTGTTATACCGGATCATACCAGTCTTAACATACAGACTTGATTTAGTTTGGCAAAATCTGACAACCTGTCCACGATAGAAAATATGAAAGCAGCCCATGACTTATTCAAGTTCAGACCTTCAAGACTTGTTTCTGAACTGTCGAGAGAAATCTACTGTATAGATGACTTAAGAGTAAATTGCGAAATGCAATCCACTGAATATACAAGGCCAGAGAGAGAGAGAGAGAGAGAGAGAGAGACGAAGGAAAGATTAATATAAGTTCTTCTCTATGGAGAAGCCTCCGTGGCTTAGGCGGCAGCACGCTGGCCTCTCACCGCTGGGTCCGTGGTTCAAATCCCGGTCACTCCATGTGAGATCTGTGCTGGACAAAACGGAGGCAGACAGGTTTTTCTCCGGGTACTCCGGTTTTCCCTGTCACAATTTCATTCCAGCAACACTCTCCACTATCAATTCATTTCATCTGTCATTCATTTAATCATTGCCCCAGAGGAGTGCGTCAGGCCTCGGCAGCCGGCACAGTTCATATCCTCGCCGCTGGATGGGGGGCTTCATTCATTCCATTCCTGACCCGGTCGGAGACTGGAAGCAGGCTGTGGATTTTCATTTTCACTTCTCTATGGACGCAATGGCAGACAGAGGTTGGTCAATAATACCGGACGAGAGATGATGGCTGCTGATTTCCACTTTATCCAAGAAGAAAGCCACCGAAACGAGCTAAATTACGGCATTATAATACAGTGATAAAAACGGAATGCATAGGCCTATATGCTAGAGAATGCCTCCACATGACAGGGAAGGCGGGTTTGAGGGACGCTGAGAAATTTGAAAGAAAGATCCTTCGCATAGAAATGTGTCCAAAGATTGTGGACGGTCAATTAGGTAGGTTGCGAGGAAGGGAAGAACTCTACCAGGGCAATGAAATGTTGATGGAATCGATGAGAAAACGGAGACTCATATCCTATGGGCATTTATTTCTTATGGATGAGCGGAGACTTACGAAGAGGATTTTTAGATACTCGACAGTACACCTAAGATGTCTGACAAATGGTTCAGGGAGGTGTGGAAGGATCTTCATCAGGTTGGACTGAAGTTGGAAAACATTTCAAACCGCGCTAAGTTTAGGTCAGTTATCGACAAATTCCAAGGATTCCACAACGAACCAAAAATGAACAGGGGTTGGACGGAAGAACGAAGACAGGCTGTCAGAGAAAAAATCCGTAGACTTTGGGCGGTGAAGAAGGCTTCCAGTAATGTGTAATTGTTGCCTAACGTGGCCTTTAAAGGCCGTAAATGAAAAGTCGCTTTCAGACAAGGCGATGGACTCTCTCCACATCTTTTTAACTGCGAATTGGAAAAAAATAAAATAATTAGAGAATGGAGAATGACTAAGGGGACGAAGCTCGATTCAGATTAGGTCCCAAACTGAACGGAGTATACGTTGGCTGTCTAGCCTTTGCAGATGACTTGGCTATTTATGCCAACAACATCGACTCACCAATTGAAGAGCCCGGATCAAGAACCAGACAATTCCACCTTTTGGTCAATTTCGTTTTATTTGTTGAGAGCTATCGTAAGATGTATACACACCAAGGAAATGAGGTTAACAAGAAGTTCATCACTATTAGTACCAGCATCATCACAGGATGCATTATCACTCCCAGTTGAAACACTGTCGGTGTAAAAACTGTACTGCTCCACTGGTTTGGTCTGTAGTAGGAGTGTAGAAGGAGCCGTCGGGGTTGTTTTAACTGTTTCTGCTGGCACATGAACCCAGACAGCTCCTGGAGCAGTCTGGTTCTTGCAGTGGCTATAGTTCAATGATCGGCCACTCGGTGAGAGAGACTATATTTGCCACAAGATTGTAGTGCCCTGGTACAGAATGCAAGTCGCAAGTACATTGCTCATGAGGTAACACGAACTATGTTTGGACTACACAACTCACATAAAAAGCGCAACGTTGACAGTGTCAAAATATAGATACGTTGAATACAAGAGCTATGGACTATCGTGCAGTGTCAAGGAGAGTACCATGGTAAGAGATTTCCATGTTTTGGAGGAACTCTTTCCATACCAAACGCATCAAGCATTCTACACTGCAGTGCCTCAAAATTTAATACAAATAAGGCTAAGTACTGTATGTTAAAAATATAGCTTCGAAGTATGTTCCACCTGACTGCTTGTGGTTCTACAACTGGGAGTGATAATGCACCCGAGGATGATGTTGGTGCTGAATAATGATTAACTTCCTGTTAACCTCATTTCCTTGCTGTATATAAATCTTGTTGCACTGTAATGGTATTTACTCTCACAGTAAGTCTGCTATATAAAAGAGTGTTACAGAGATAACTCAGTTAAATAGTACTGGTTATTGCATTCTCCATAGTAAACATAGTTTAATAAGGCTAAGTACTATATGTTAAAGATATAGCTTCGAAGTATGGTCCACCTGAAACTTTACCTCCTGCTCATGATCAAGATTGGTTAACATGGAAATTCTTGAATAGATTAAGATCAGGAGTGGGCAGATCTAAGATCAATCTTGCAAAGTGGGGCTACATTAAGGGAGATGGCATTCAGTGTGACTGTGAAGAAGATCAGACTGTGAACAAGATGTTCAGTCAAGAACATATAGCCTACTTTCTCCTAAATGTATGAGTATAGTTATAACTCGTTGTTATTATCAAAGAGTATAAAAGAATCATTTCTTGCTAGAAGATCTTAGAAACTATTTACCTCTACCAAACGCCACAACCTAGAAAAAGAAACTACTATCATCATTGAAGAAAGATAGATAAGAAGTATCTCAAGAATGTTATGGATCTGGAGACATAATCGACCGGACTGGCTGCGTGGCTCAGCGGTAACGTTCTCGCTTGCTGGGCCCTAGGTTGCAGGTTCGTATCCTGGCGCAGTCAGCTGGCATTTGAGGGTGCCCAAATGCGAGGGAGCCGTGTCAGTAGATTTACTGGCATGTTAAAGATCCCCTTCGGGCCAAAATTCCGGCACCCTGGCGTATCTAAAAGCAGCAGTAGTTAAAAGGGACGTAAAACAAATAACATTATTATTATTATTATTATTACATAATCGACCTGCCGTGGGCAACATCCAACTTTGAGTTGAGGCATGTCTTTACACGTCTGGTTGTGCATGGCTTTCACAACCCTAATTGAATTAACAAATCTTTCCATGACCCTACAGAGACGTGTGTATACAAACTATGTGGATATTTTCGATTGCTATTTGCCTGAAATAAAAGTATTAATGACCTGAACTAGCACCAGCGGCTAGAATTCAGTTACTATGTGAAATCGTTTTGTTCCTTACTTCAAATAACATTTTCAAATAACGCACAATAGGCTGTTACAAACCCTTTAAAATAAGAAGTAAAAATGTATCATAGTATCATCTTGTCATTCTTCAAATTCGATGCGCATAGAATGCCAATGGTACACTATCAATGGAGTCCCATGTAGACCAGTCGTGAAATCTAGTGGAGAAGTATCGAACAATATAATCCTAACAGGGCGAGTGCATTCTAGCGGCCATAAGAAGAAACTTTTCAATAAAATCTGGAAGTTAATAAGTAGGCCGGCGTGCAGTTACCTTTTTGGCTGATAGATGTCTCGAGCAAATCTGCTGGCGAATTATGTTTTAATTAAATATATGTTTTGCACCGTAATATGCACAATATAACGCTTAATTTTAAAACGTCTGAGTCATTACAAAGCAACAAATATGTAAAATTTCAAGCAAAAAACATAACACTGATGGGGTTTGAACCATAGGCATATGCATGATAGACCAACGCTTTACCACGGAGTCATTTGTGCCAACGAACATCGTTCTATATAAAATGACTTAGATATAACAGCAAATAATGATTTAGACTAAACGATTGCATCAGTGGAGTATATTATTTATTTATAAAGCATTTCATACAAAGTTTATTTATTTTGTATCAGTACGCTATATTGCATGCAATACTCAAATTAGTGAAATATAAGTCAGGCACAAGATATCCGCTGCCATCTTGTCTTCTTACCGAGACGGCTCAGTTTTTAAAATCATTTCTGCACTATAGTATTACAAAATAAACTTTTAATTTCGAACGTGCCTCTTCCTTTAGAACAGTTAAATCGATTCTCGGCTCAATAATCGGAACTGTTGGGTCCCATGATATGGATTATAAAGTTTGCATAATTCGCACGGCCGCCATCCTGAAATGGTACGGCGGATGACCTTGTAGTTTGGTCACAAGACGCGTCCTATATGAAGGTATGTTATTACCAAATTTGGTAGAGATCGGATAATTTGGTTAGTCGCTATTTGATTTTACGGTTTGAACGTTTGAGTGGCCGCCATTCAGTTTTGGTAAAGATGGCGGCGATATAAAACATGACACTGAGGTGCCCTTTGCTTGTTCTACCTCTGTACCAAATTTCGTTCAATTCGGTTTCGCCGTGTTCGAATTGATAGGGGGGACAGACATTCAGAGTACACACACTCACACACACACACACACACACAGACTCACACACACACACATACACACATACACACACACAGACAGACACACAATTTTTGGCCCTGTAGTGATCTCATAAGTCTACTTTCATTTTTTGCAAAAATCGAAAGTAGGCTAAAAATATGCCTCAGTGTAGACTGTGCCCGACCTTCTGCACACAGAAGCATCACAGAATGCAGTGGAAGTGGCCAAGTTTGGTCTAATATTAGATAATGTCTGTAGTCATAGTATTTGTATCTGTGTTTTATTTGATGTTTTCTGACTCGAGAATAATAATAATAGTCTAATATTAATAATAACAATAATAATAATAATAATAATGTATTACGGCCCTTTTAATTACTGAGGCTTTTAGAGACGCCGTGGTGCCGGAATTTTGCCCCGAAGGGATCTTTAATGTGCCAGTAAATCTACTGACACGGCTCAATAACATTTGCGCACCCTGAAATGTCTCCTGGCTGTGCCAGGATTCGATCAAGCAACCTTGGAAACAGCAGGCGAGAACGTTACCGCTGCGCCATGCAGCCAGTCTAAACATAGTTTACCGAGACACGATACAAGACAGCTCCATCGGTTGTGTGAATAAACTGAGAGGAGACCAGTAACACTTGATGAATAATCCATGTACTATTTCTTTCAGGCTAGGGCGTTGAAATATTTGTACTCTCCGCCTAATGCAGGGTGTAACAAAAATTTACGGCACAAAATGCTGGACACATTCTTCACCCGTAGACGAAGAAATTATGTCATATGAACATGGGTCCGGAAACGCTTTGTTTCCATGTTATACTGCATTGTCTCCAACTCACTGAGCATGGGAAACACACAAGAACAGAACGTTAGAATCAAGGGAAACATGCACTCTTGGTTACGCCTGGTTACGTTGTCATTATCGTAGGTGTACCGCCAGTGTTTTGTTTTACATGGCCCTGTTGCCATGCGACTTGGCAGATGTGCCTTTAGCTGTGCGACAAAACATGTACTTGATGCACGATGGAGCATCTCCTCATTTTAGTGTTAATATCCGTCGGCTTCTAAACAGATTCGGTGACGGATAGGCAGAGGTGGACCAATTGCCTGGCCTCCACGCTCTCCGGACCTAAAATCACTGGACTTTTATTTGTGAGGGCATTTGAAAGCTCTTGTGTATCGAACCCCAGTACATGATGTATAGAGTGTCCGTGCCCGTATTATGGAACGCTGCGAAACCATACGCAGTACTCCAGGGATACAACAGCGCATCTGAGATTCACTACGACGGTGGGTTGATGAATGTATCAATGCGCACGTAGGACATATTGAACATCTCCTGTGAGAAAGAGTTGCATGTGGTATGCTGGTACGTTCTGTTCTCATGTGTTTACCATGATTAATGAGTTGGAAACAATGAGCTGTAACATGGAGACAAAGCGTTTCCGGACCCATGTTTATATAACCTAATTTCTTTGTCTACGTGTGAGGAATGTATCGTGGATTTTGTGCCGTACATTTTTGTTACACCCTGTATAGTTGGGAACAGTCGTGTTGACCGACTGAAAATCATTCTAGATAGAAAGAAAGAAAGAAAGAAAGAAAGAAAGAATACTGTCAGTTCTGCCATCATTCTTCGTTTGAGTGACAGTTCGTGCATTCCACAATTGTGAAATTAATATCCATGGTGATTTTTATTGTTTTAAGGTGTAGAATATCGAGCTAATCTACTTCTACAATAACATTTGTTCTTTGATGTTTTCAGGTCCAACCCCAAATTCGACCTGGTAATTTCAGAGAAATTATTTTTCCCTGCGTACAACGGTCTAATTCATCATGTTGGTTCTCCACCAATTATATCAATAATCTCATTCGGAGGGAAAGCTGCTTCACACACCTCGATTGGAAATCCTACAAATCCCTCCTACATTCCTGACATGTTGACATCGTACTCAGATCACATGAGCTTCTGGGAGCGCATGTACAACACCTACGTCAATATCAAGTTCCATTATATTTGGCACTACCATATACTGCCAAGACAAGAAGAACTCATGAGGAAACACTTCGGCAGTGGACCTCCTCCTCTGATTCAGTCCGACTACAACGACAGCTTATTAATTCTATGTAACCATTGGAGTTTGAGCTACCCTAGGCCAATGCTTCCAAATGTAGTGGAGCTGACGGGGTTGCATATTGAAACCAAGAGGAAACCTCTTCCAAAGGTAAGAATACTGATGTTACTAGTAGCGCAGGTGCGTAAGTAAGGCAAAGTAAGCTTAGCCTACCTGGACATTTGGATGAAGAAAACGTCCTTTATGTTCGACGATGTCGATATGTAAATATTATATGTCAGAAAACTGTATTATCTTGGAGGCTATGAAAGTACTGCTTGTCATTATAACACAGTTTTTCCAACCAATCAGAGCTCAATATTTTCATTCATTGACCAATTACGAAAGGATAGCTTCTGACATGCACTCAAAATCCAACACGTCAGACTTGATTGGTTGGTTCCTCAGTTAAGGGGCTGCGACAACGCGGTCATGTAGCCCCCTGTACGTTGGGTGTGTGAAGAATCTGTCTGATAACCGGTGTTAATTGTGATGACTGTATTAGTGTGTGTTATCTGTTTCTTAATTCATGTAAGGACTGCAGACTTTGAATTTTTCAAGTAGTTACTACTTTTTCCTCAAAACGCCACCGTCAACGACTACTAGTTCAGAACTTGGCTACTAGACGCCACCGCAGTCGGCTCCTGGCGACGAACGTTGGAACCTGAGCGTTGTTTACATTTTAACCTAATTTAGCTTCACACAGGTGTAATTAGTGGAAGGTTCTTTCACATGCCTTAAATCTATGACATGGGACCGCCGGCTTTACTTCCCCTCCGAAGGGAGGCATTCTGAGGGATTTTTAACGCTCTTAAAAATCCGACGACTTCGGTCGGGTTTGACATGTCGGACTTGAATTACATGATTTGAAAGTTGACAAGTTGACTATATTGGATTAACCATACATAAACAAACTGGGCAATATGGCAAAATAAATAGCACTGTAGCTTAATATCCGCAACTCCAATTTCTACACATTCATAAGATTTCTCCGACAATTTTAGTGAATGCTTTTGTTGACATATACACACCAGAACGTTATGGAGGAAGCAGGCATATGACATTAGTTCCACGGAAATTACAATCCAGCTCTCTGTTCAGTTAATGGAATTCCTACGGGAAACTTTTCCGCGAGATCACATAACTGTTCTATCTGAGACTCAATTGATTTCTGATTCAGATTTCACGTAAAGAGGGGTCCCGTTGCTTATGATCTCGAGATTATTGGTGACATAAAACTACAAGCTTTCCTTCTTTTGTCCCCATTTAGGACATCAAGAGTTTCCTGGATGGTGCCGAACATGGTGTAGTGTACTTCAGCCTGGGTTCCCATGTCCGGAGTGAACGCCTGCCCCCAGAGAAAGTTGAGCAGATTCTGCAAGCCTTGTCTGAGCTGCCACAGCGCGTCCTCTGGAAGTGGGAGGCTGACTCTTTGCCAGGACTTCCAGCAAACGTGATGCAGAGAAAATGGATGCCGCAACAGGATGTATTAGGTCAGTGTTTAGCAGGAATAGTCTACTGCTATTCTTTGCTTAAAAATGTAGGGACAATAAATTTGATTAAAAATAAAATTTCCTTGAAGAGTAGAATTATATTAATTTCAAAAATACGTTTTTTTCCCGTCCCCTATCCCTCCCCCATCTTCTGGGACGTGGAGGTGACCTCAAGGGGGAATTGAGGTGTGTGAAAATGTCTTCTCATAAATAGATCATGTCAAGTCTCAAAGGTTTGCAGAGTATACTTTGTTCCCTCTAGAGTTGGATAGTATTCTTCATATCTCTAACACATCTTTCGGAACATTCTGAATTTTCGGCTTAAACTTCGTATTTATCTCGGATGAGGTGTATAATGACCACGTCATATACTGTCAGTTTGAAACAGACAGTTTGTTTGATTGCATGTTTGTTGTGGATTGGCGTCAATACTACTGGAGCGAATGTCTTGAATATTCGTAAGTAGAAGACAACCCTAAAATAAAACTAGGCTACAAATTGTTCTTGCAATACAAAGGGGTGAGGGATTTAAGAGGAAGCTCCCGATCCCCGGAGTAAGGTAATTCCGCAATTGACATCCATCTCTTCGACATGCCACTGTATCCTCAGTCATGATTCCGTGGAATGCGCTTGAGACGGCTGCAAATCTTTCATTGCTTCCGCGGTAAGGCTAGAAGTTAATTATGCTGACATGGTTGTGTCTCAATCATTCATTTAATAAGTAGAAAGTTATTATCTAATATTCAGTTCACATGGACCATAGGGTGATATACAGGGTGGTCGAGAAGTCCCTTTACATGTTATAGCGTAGGACAGTTAGACATGGAAAGATTGTTATGAATAAAACAAGATTTTTTAAATTTCAACATTTATTTGGAGTAAACAATGTCTGGTTACAATTAACAATTCCATTCAAAGATCAACAACGTCAGTTTGTATTCCTCCATGTTCGAAGCAGACGTTGATCCGTCGCCATGTTCTTGTATGCAGGTAGCTGTGCTGGTTCAAAGGACCATCGAAGAAATAAGGTCCAAGCAGATGATCTGCTGATAACCCTGCCCAAAGCATAACATGCGGCGGATTGCACTCAATTTCCTCATAAAAGTGCAGATTACTTTTTGCCCAAATAAAGACGTTACGATTTCGTGAGCTACGATAAATCGCACACTCATCAGAGAATATAACGTTTTTTGATAATCTGCATGCGGGATGTGTGCGAGCAGCATTTCACATGCATGCACACGTTGCTCCAAGTCACGACCAGTCGACCACTCAACTCGTTCACTGAGGATGGCCGAAAGCATGAAAGTTTCAAGTCTTTGCGCATATGGTCTTTCATCTTCGATCGCGGGACGCCTAATTCCGCACACCGCTTACGGGTTGACTTCACCGGCGATTGTTCAATCGATTCCGCCACAGCGGCACAAGCTTCGATACGAGTCGTAGGCCTTCCGCTACGCGGTGCATCGAGAACACTTCCCGTCACAAAGGTTTTCTTCTCCCACGCGAATAACGTTGGTCGTGATGGCGGTGGTTATCCAAACCTCACAGCGAAGTCATTGAAAATGTGTGACATTGTCTTCTTCGTATTCTGACGTTCGTGAACCCAAACAGAAGCCACCAAACGCTCCTCAACAGTGAAAACACTTGTATCCGTTTTGGTTGAACTCTTTCGACTGAAGGCAGCTAACTGCGCAGTGAGCTACGCAGCGAACCACGTGACTCGTGACACGACTTTCCCACGCTAACCGAAGTGAGCGTGTCAAGTGCGAGACTCGGCTCACGGCGGGAAATTGTTATCACAACCATATGTAAATAATGTAAATAATAAATATTTATAATACATGTCTAAATTTATTGCCCTATGCTGTAACATGTAAAGGGACTTCTCGACCACCCTGTACATTCTTCACTATTTACCATGGTAGAGTAAGTCCATGCACACGGTACTTAAACTGTCTCCGGCCAGAAGTAAGGATAATAGGTTCTCTTCACAGCTATTATGTTTATTGCTGTCACCCTCATTGCAATGTTTTCTCACGACGAAGGATGTGCTAACACTAGTTTCTTGCTATGAATTCCAATGTTAGGTCTTCACGGAGCATCGTGTTAGTGTAATTTACATCACTATTTAGAGGGCAAGACTGTCCTCTATTCTTATGTCATATAGGTTTGGTTTCTTTTCCTCAGTGGCTGGGGGATGACCTAGAAGTTGTAGTCACTTCTGTTACTCTATGCACCTGTCAAGGACGGATAATGAATATAGTGGAAGTTGTTAGAGACGTGTGGATAGGGCCTTTATAAATTTGTAGAAGACATTCGATCGGGTCCCACATGTCCTTGTATGGTACTTCCTTCGTTCCCATTGCATTTCAGAGATTCATGTCCGTTGGTTAGAGCTTCTCTATCGCAACACTAGCTGTGTCCGTTGCATTGTTAGTTTCACTGATCCATCTGGCATTTTGAGTGGGTATCCATCAAGAATTCGAACCAGGGGTATATATAAGGGGGGTGCTGAGGGGGCTTCAGCCCCCCCCCCCGAAAAATGCCAATAAAATTAAGAAAGTGTTGCTTTTGTAAGAGTATAAAATAATTGTAAATTTGGTTGTACCCCAATCTTAACTTATTGGCTAAGTTATAAACAAATCAGACTAACTCGTGGTGTAGTGGCTAGCAGTCTTGGCTGCCGCCCCGGAGGTCCGAATTCAATTCCCGGCTCTCCCAAGAAATTTTAATTCTAGTCTGAGGGTTGGAACGGGGTACACTCAGCCTTGTGAGGCAAAACTGAAATATACACAGTTCGGTATTTTTGAGAAATAAATTATCAATTTGAAAAAAAAAAAACCTCTTTTCCTTTCTGCTCAGTAAATTGACAAATATTTAGATATTTGCTGTTCATACTCCATAGATCATAATAAAAAGTTCATTAAGTAAAAATTTTTATTTGTGTGTTATGTTGTGTTTTACAAGTTTTTGTGTATTGCCAGTAATTGTAGGCTATATAAACTTTGAATCTTATCTAAGATAATTACACAAAGTTATATGCTCTAAGGTATTGGTTGATATTTCTGGGTATTTTGCGGTGACAATCCACTGAGAATACTCACAATTTTTCAGGATATCCAGCCCCCCCCCCCCCCCGAAAAAAAAATATACGCCCCTGATTTGAACTTTCTCCTGTTATGTTCATACTTTGCATGGATAATGTGAATACAAACCTACAAAAGCATCATTCTAGGATAAATCCGGGATAGTTTTCAGCAATTGGTCAATCAGTGGGATGCAAGCCTCGAAGAAATGGCTCAGCGGCTGAACATAAGGAAAACCGAGTATATGCAGCGTGACTCGCGTTATCGTCATCGATGGTATTCGTTTCCAGGAAGTGTATGTTTTTATGATTCCACATCGCAAATGATGCTGATTCATGAATAGAAATCAGAATACTTTTAAGTGCAGTCCGGTTTAAGCGGCGTTAGATCCACGTCTGTTCACTGTGATAGCAAGAAATCGTTGCACCTTACATCGAATGTCTATCACACAATGATCCCTCCAGTGACGCTCAATGGAGCCGAATGTTGCCCTGAGACGAAGCACCACGAACAGATGCTGCATGCAATGGAAATGAGAATGCTACGATGGGCACTGGGAGCGATGCGATTAGATCATATCTCGTTGTGTTAGGTAGTCAGCCCAAAGGCTGGTTGGATCCTCAAAAAGCACCGCCGTTACGTTATGTGAGTAGATACCCACAAAAATCCAAGGCAGCGCTATTTTGAGGCGTTCTAGGCAAGAAGAGGAGTGAGGTAGTTTGCCATTGCTTTCCTCACTGAGTCAGAACAGTAGTCCTAACCCTATGAGTAGAACCTTTCACAGCATTCACAGGCACTGACTGTGCCCTGAATGCCATTACTAAGCACCACCCATACCTCAGTAGCTTCCATATAATCACAGCCATGAGTGAGACTGAGACATCGGTGAAAAGCCACCTTTTACTCTAGCCTGTGCCAACTGACAAATGCAAATGTACTGTATTCATCAAGAGATGGCAAACAGGAGCATATTATATGTCCGGAAAACTCCTCAATAAACCCCAATAGGCTACTGGACAAGTTGAGAAAAGGTAAGCTTAGGTGATAAGTCCACGGCGCTAGAGCTAAACCGAGTTCGGTGTCGCGAAGACGGATGGCGACTCCAAGGATGGCCCACGAAGAGGTGGATGGACTGCTTTGCGAGAGGAATCTGCCTCTTGACTTGCGTTGTTGTTATAAATGCATTCGGGTTGTATTTAAAGTATTGCCTTTATGCTGGTAAACACGTATACGGGTGTCCAATAATCATATTATCGGCTCAACGAACCTAGAATAAATACACAGCTGTTACATTTAGGCTACGCAATTGCACACTTCACTACATAAAAGTAATTAGGGTGAGTTCCCCTAACTCCCAGAATTATTTCTATTTAGTTCTTTATTTTGATTTTTATGATTTGTGGGTGCAACATAAAGGCAATACATTTTTGTGTATTATTTCAGTTTTTTTTGCAGTACCGTACCTAATATTAACATCAACCGTGCAAGATAATTGGGCACTCGTCTACGTTTTGAGCGATTGAAAAATAATATTTAACATCGAATATAACAAGGTAACACGGTAAAAATGGCTTCTAAGTTTCCTATGTACTGGGACTCAAATATGCCTGTCGAGGGAACGATACGAAGTTGGACAGCCAATTATTTAAGAAGTCAACATACATGGGTTGGTTTTTTAGTTTTGTCACCTTAGTTATAACTGGATTAATAACTCACTTAGATGGTTCCAAGTTTCACAGGCCCTCGATGTAGTCCCCACCGTTGCGTACAACGTGTTCCCAGCGATGCGGAAGTCATTGGATCCCGTTGGCACTGCCCAATCTATTGATGGTACGAAGAGAGCTTTCGGCAGCCTGTTTAACGTCTTCAATGGTACGGAAGCGCTCCCTGCGCATTGTCATCTTCATCTTCGGGATGAGATCACAGTCGCAGGGACTGATGTCGGGAGAATATGGAGGGTTAAAGAGGACCTCCCAGCCCCAGCGATCCAACAATGCCGACACATCGCCTGCTGTGTGAGCCCTAGCATTGTCATGCAGAACGATGGGCGGTGTAACCATGTGGTGGCGCCGTTTCCTTCTCAGAGCTCCTCGGAGATGGTCTTGCAGAAACGAACAATAGTACGCCGCATTAACGGTTTGCCCTCGGGGAACAGTATGGTGACTGATCACACCATCCGAATTATAGGCAAGAATCAACATTACCTTCACTAACGCGGACACCATCTGTACATTGTCATCACTTACTGGTGGGTGACCAGATCGAGGCATGTGCTCCACACGTTCGCGCCCATCTCGAACGGCTGCAACCCATCTTGCTACCGTTCTGAACGGTAACGCAGCTGCACCGCACGCTTCCTGCAATCCTCGGTGACACTGTTTAGCACTGCGACCCCTAGCACACTGAATTTTTATCCACGTTCTCTGCTCCTGCTTGGGAAACATTGCGACTGTCTTTCGCGAACGCTGGTCTCACACTACTCATCTAACAGGCGCGACTGCGTACGAGCGGTGGTGAGGACGGGCGAGGTCATGTGCTCTGAGGGAGGAGATGCAGGGCAGCAACCGTCGGTAAAAATGGCAGCGCCCAATATTGTTGCAACTTGGCACTGAAGCATTGGTGCCAAAACTAAAAAACCAACCCATGTATTTGTGAAGATCTTTTCAATCTGAAGCAGATTTAGGGGGGTGGGGGTGTCTAATATTTTTACTATTGGTAGTCTTTTTAAGGTGGGTTAGGATTGGCTGTCAGTGCTCTGAATAGAAGCCGCTAAATGCCAGTGCTCGCAATCAGTGACTGTGCTTCCTCACTTTCCCTTTCAACGAGGGGAGGGGGGAACAGGGCCATCTCTGCCTATGACATTGCAAAGAACATGACAATATATCGGATGGTGCGTAACCTAACCAATAAAGTGTGCAGACCAGCAAACAAAGCACTTTATAAAAGTGCTAAATAGTTAGAAATGAGCGGAATGACTTCGATGATGATGATGATAGTTAGTTATTGTTGTTTTAAGGGGAGGAACTACGATGTCATCTGCCCCTGATGATGATGATTCTTGTTTTAAAGGTCGGAGTAGTAAGGCGAAATGACTTGTAACAAGAAAGAAGACACTTAAGGCATTTTCACCAAAGTGACCAAAGTGAAAAAATCCACAGCCTGCTTCCAGTCTCCGACCGGGTCAGGAATGGAATGAATGAAGCCCCTATCTAGCGGCGAGGATATGAACTGTGCCGGCTGCCGAGGCCTGACGCACTCCTCTGGCAAAGTGACCAAAGTATCGATTTTAATTTCTAGACTATCCCTTTAAAAAAGGACAGGTGAATTATTAGACACCCGCAAACCTGTTTGAGCTTGGTCATACACTTACGAATATATAATTTTAATGTTTGGCTTCGTGAGACATCCACGAATTGAAATTACTTTCTCCACAGCTCATCCAAACATCCGCGTATTCATCACTCAAGGAGGACTCCAGAGTTTCCAAGAAGCTGCGTATCATGGGATACCCTTCATCGGAATGCCGTTCATGGGGGACCAACAGTACAATGTGGCCAAGTATGTAGCAGCTAAGATCGGTGTGAGGTTGGAGCTGAAGGACCTTACGAAGGCAACTCTTCTTGAAGCTCTTGGGAAGGTCCTCAATGATTCGAGGTAAGAAACTGCTGAATATGATGGAAATACTGTCTGCAAAATATGCGTGAGATTTGTTTTGTTTTAGAGGCTACTTCTTTGTACTTAATATTTCGTGCAACAATTTAAGAGAAGGTGAACATCGCTTATTTGCTGCAACAGTGGCATACGATATTTGCGAGAAACTGCATGTAAATATTTAGAGACATTTATTAAACTACTAGCTGAAGTACCCGTGCTTCGCTACGCGTCATAAATAAATTAAAATGTAAAGGTGACAGTTAAAACAGGGGATAGGCGGGGTGCTGCGCAGAGGGAGATTAAGGATGGAACATTTTGTCCAACTACACCGCTTGGCGTTGACCGTGATTTATAGCACATATTTAGATTTTACTCGCTAACCGTTGGAGATACCTTTCGGATAGAAAATGTAATTTTAAACCTCGTATATGCCATCAAAAGTTTGCTATTTCTTAGCGTTCTCTTTTTATTTGAAATGGAAATATGAAAGTTTGAAACCAAAGGGTGCAGTGACGTCACTAAAATGGTCGCCATCTTTAAATAGTGCAAAGTATTGAAATCAAAAGTAAACTATATGTTAACCAGGTAAATCAGCTACTTCCATGTAAAATTCATGTAAATCGGGCCAGTGGTACTTGCGTGATTGAGTAATACACAGACACACACCATCTCATTTTTAGCCTCGCTTCGCTCGCGTCATAGTCGTGTCATATTGTTATTCAATGAAATGCAGGTTTAACCCCGTTAACACCCCTTTAGAACCTGAATATCCAAAAATCCCTCCTTAGTAGACGTTTTCGACACACAACAAACGTATCCCCAAAATATCATTCGTCTAACTTTAATAGTTTTGGTTGGTCGATGAGAGTGAACATCCAAAAATCCTTCCTTAGTGGACGTTTTTCTTCCAGAATTTCACCCCTCCCCATAGGCCCCTTAAATTGCATTTATGAAAAAACGGTCGAACACCTATTTACTTGTATTTTAAGCTGTTTTCTCCCGCCGAATTTCAAACTTCTCGCCTATGTCGTTTCAGAGATACACGCTCCGTTAAGAATCCCTCAACCCTCAATTTTCACCCCTTTCACCTCATAATATACACCACATCGATAAACCCTTAGACATATGTCTGCTTATTTTTAATGATTAGTTTATATGCCGAGTATCACATCCCCCAATGAAACCAATCGGGAGATATTGTTATTCAATGAAATGCAGGTTTAACCCCCTTAAGACCCCTTTAGAACCTGAATATGCGAAAATCCTCCCTTAGTAGACGGTTTTGACATACAATGAACTTATCCCCAAACTGTCATGTTTCTAACTTCAATAATTTTGGCTGGGCGATGATGAGTGAGTGAGTGAGTGAGTGAGTGAGTCAGGACATTTTCTTTCAATTTCCTTTTTTCAGAATTTCACCCCTCCCCATGAACCCCTTAAAATTGTTTTATGAAAAAAAAACTGTCGAACAGCTATTTACTTACTTTAAAGCAGTTTTTTTTCCCCCTGAGTTTGATGAGTGAGTCAGTCAGTCAATCAGTTAGGACACTTTCTTTCCTGTTTTTCCCCCGCCCAGAATTTCACCCCTGCCCATGGGCGCCTTAAATTGGATATATGAAAAACGGTCAAACACATATTTACTTCTTTTTTATGTTGATTTTTTTTCGCTGAGTTTCAAACTCCTCGCCTTTGTAGTTTAAGAGATACACGCTCCGTTAGGAATCATTCAATCCCCACTTTTCACCCCTTTCACCTCATAATATACACCGCATCGAAAAACCCTCAGACACGTGTCTTCTTATTTTTAATGATGAGTTTATATGCTGAGTATCACATCCCCCAATGAAACCAATCGGGAGATATTGCTATTCAATGAAATGCAGGTCTACCCCCTTAACACCCCTTTAAAACCTGCATATCCAAAAATCCTCTCTTAGCGAGCATTTGCGGCCGTTGAGGAAGCTGCTTACCAAATTTCATTCCAATCCGTTCGGTGGTTTCTGAGATTTCGTGATGAATGAATGAGTGAGTAAGTGAGTGAGTGGTATTTGACAAATATATAGTAGATAGTGTCAAGTCTTTGTTATGCTAAACTCGGTTGACAGTGCTGTGTGAGCAGTTGAGTAACTAACGGGATTTCAAGTAAAGATCCTAATTTTCTATACCGGTAGTGCAGAGCACAACTGGCATCCAGTCGGCCGTGTCTCGACTTGAGCTATGTTGCCATGGAAACTATCTGCCTTGCCATTCCTTCATGAGTATATTTTATGATTTGACAAGCTGTACCCGGCATGCGTTGCAATGCCAATCAAAGAAAGTGTTGGCGTTGAAATTCTGTTTTTTGAAGTGCTTTTGGATACACAACATGTTTTTCAATTTCCGTTAACTGCCCCTATGCTATCGTAAAATGGATTTTCTAATTTAGAATCAATCGTGGAAGCGTGCACAACAACTTTCAAAAGTTTCATCGCAATCGGATGAATGGTATATGAACGTATACGGGATATTTTTTGAACGATTCGTGCGCTGTCACCCATTTGTTGATTCTACTCGTACGCTACCTATTGAGAAATGAATTTGCTAAGTCGAAACCCTACCCTGGCGTGTACACAATAACTCTTCAAGGTTTCATCACAATCGAAGAAGGTTATATGAACGCATAGGGGATTTTGTTGAAACGCTTCGCGCGTCGTCACCCATTTGTTGCATGTACTCGTACGCTACCAATTGTGAAATGGATTTATTAAGTCGAAACCCTTCCCTGGCGTGTGCACAATAACTCATCAATGTTTCATCGCAATCGGATGAATGGTATATGCACGTATACGGGGTTTTGTTTAAACGATTCGTGCGCTGTCACTCATCTGTTGAATCTACTCGTGCGCTACCTATTGAGAAATGTATTACTAAGTCGAAGCCCTTCCCTGGCGTGTACACAATAACTCATCAAGGTTTCATCGCAATCGAAGAAGGTTATATGAACCCAATAGGGGATTTTGTTGAAACGCGTCGCGCGTCGGCACCCATTTGTTGCATCTACTCTTGCGCTACTTATTGTGAAATGGATTTACTAAGTCGAAACCCTTCCCTGGCGTGTACACAATAACTGATCAATGTTTCATCGCAATCGGATGAATAGTATATGAACGCATACCGGATTTTGTTTAAACGATTCGTGCCCCGTCACTCATTTGTTGAATCTACTCGTGCGCTACCTACTGTAAAATGTATTTACTAAGTTAGAAACCGTCACGTAAGTGTCCACAACATCTCACCCAAGTTTCATCGCTATCGGACTAATGGGATATGAAGACATAGGGGAGTGTATTGAAACGCTCCGCGTGTCGTCGTTCATTTGTCGAATCTACTCGTGTGCTACCTACTGTGAAATGTATTTACTAAGCCAGAAACCTTCCTTGGAGTGTCCACCATATTTCACCCAAGTTTCACCGCTAACGGCAGAATGGTATATGACCTTATACGGGACTTTGTTGAAACGCTTCGCGCGTCGTCCCTCATTTGTTGAATCTACTTGTGCGCTGCCTGTTGTATAGTGGATTTACTAAGCCAGAAATCTTCCATGAAGTGTACACAACATCTCACCCAAGTTTCATAGCTATCGGACGAATTGTATATGAATGCATACGGGACATGGTTGAAACGCTTCGCGTGTCGTCGCTCATTTGTTGATTCTACTCTTGCACTACTTTCGTAATATGGATGTACTCGGCCAGAAACCTTCCCTGGAGTGTTCACAACATATCACCCAAGTTTCATCGCAATCGGATGAATGGTATGTGAACGTATGCGGGACGTTGTCGAAACGCTTCGCGCGTAGTCACTCATTTGTTGAATCTAAACGTGCTCTTCGTATTGTAAAATGGATTAACTAAGCCAGAAACCTTTCCTGGAGTGTACACAACAATTCACCAAACATTTATCACTGTCAGACGAATAGTATATGACCTTATACGGGACTTTGTTGAAACGCTTCGCGTGTCTTCGCTCATTTGTTGAATCTACTGCTGCGCTACCTATTGTAAAATGGATGTACTAAGCCAGAAACCTTCCCTGGAGTGTACACAACAGCTCACCCAAGTTTCATCGCTATCGGATGAATGGTAAAACCTTATATGGGACTTTGTTGAAAAACTTCGCGCGTCGTCGCTCATTTCTTGATTCTGCTCCTGCTCTTCCTATTTTTAAAGGGATTTACTAAGCCAGAAACCTTCCCTGGAGTGCACACATCTCAGCCTAGTTTCATCGCTATCGGACGAATGGTATATGAATGCATACGTGACTTTGTTGAAATGCTTCGCGCGTCGTAGCCCATTTGTTGAATCTACTCGTGCGCTGCCTATTGTATAGTGGATTTACTAAGCCAGAAAATTTCCCTGAAGTGTACACAACATTTTACGCAAGTTTCATAGCTATCGGACGAATGGTATATGAATGCATACGTGACTTTGTTGAAATGCTTCGCGTGTCGTCGCTCATTTGTTGAATCTACTCGTGCGCTATCTACTGTGAAATGTATTCACTAATTTTGAAACCTTCACGTAAGTGTATACAACATCTCACCCACGTTTCATCGCTATCGGACGAATGGTATATGAACACATACAGGACTTGTTTGAAACGCTTCGCGCATCGTCACTCATTTGTTGAATCTACGCGTGCGCTACCTATTGTAAAATGGATTTACTAAGTCAGAAACCTTCCCTGGAGTGTACTCAACAACTCACCCAAGTTTCATCGCAATCGGATGAATGGTATATGAACGCATAGGAGACATACATACCCACAGACAAACTATCACGTTACATTGATTTTTATATACACACATCAAAAAAAGTTTTGCATCACCTCGGTTCCAAGAGTTCCGGAACCGTTAAATACAAAGGGAATAGAGATCAACACAAACAACATTTCAGCTCGTTTTATTGCTCATGAGACCCACACATTGCATGTTGTACCATCATACAGCTAGACTTTCAGCATTTGTGGTCCAGATTGCAGTACACACCACTACCTCTAATACCCAGTAGCACGTCCTCTTGCATTGATGCATTCCTGTATTCGCCGTGGCATACTATCCACAAGTTCATCAAGACACTGTTGGTCCAAATTGTCCCACTCCTCAACGACAATTCGGCGTAAATCTCTCAGAGTGGTTGGTGGGTCAAGACGTCCATAAACAGCCCTTTTCAACATATCCCAGGCATGTTCGATAGGGTTCATGTCTGGCGAACATGCTGGCCACTGTAGTCGAGCGATGTCGTTATCTTGAAGGAACGCATTCACAAGATGTGCACGATGAGGTCGAGAATTGTCGTCCATGAAGACAAATGCCTCTCCAATATTCTGCCGATATGGTTGCACTATGGGTCGGAGGATGTCATTCAGGTATCGTAAAGCCGTTTCGGAGCCTTCCATGACCACCAGTGGCGTACGTCGGCCCCACATAATGCCACCCCAAAACATCAGGGAACCACCACCTTGCTGCACTCGCTGGACAGTGTGTCTAAGACGTTCAGCCTGACCAGGGTGCCTCCAAACACGTCTCCGACGATTGTCTGGTTGAAGGCATATGCGACACTCATCGGTGAAGAGAACGTGATGCCAATTCCGTGGGGTCCATTCAGCATGTTGTTGGGCCCATCTGTACCGCGCTGCATGGTGTCGGGGTTGCAAAGCTGGACCTCGCCATGGACGTCGGGAGTGAAGTTGCGCATCATGCAGCCTATTGCGCACAGTGTGAGTTGAAACACGACGTCCTGTGGCTGAACGAAACGCATTATTCAACATGGTGGCATTGCTGTCAGGGTTCCTCCGAGCGGCAATCCGTAAGTAGCGGTCATCCACTACAGTAGTAGCCCTTGGGCGGCCTGAGCGAGGCCTGTCATCGACAGTTCCTGTATCTCTGTACCTCCTCCATGTCCGAACAACATCGCTTTGGTTCACTCTGAGACGCCTGGAAACTTCCCTTGTTGAGAGCCCTTCTTGACACAAAGTAACAATGCGGACGCGATCGAACTGCGGTATTGACCTTCTAGGCATGGTAGAACTACAGACAACATGAACAGCGTACCTTCGTCCTGGTGGAATGACTGGAACTGATCGGCTGTCGTACCCCCTCCGTCTAATAGGCCCTGCTCATGCATGGTTGTTTACATCTTTGAGCAGTTTTAGTGACATCTATGAACAGTCAAAGGGACTGTATCTTGGATACAATATACACAGTCAACGTCTATAAGACGGAGATCTGGGAACCGAGGTGATGCAAAACTTTTTTTGATGTGTGTATATAGATGGATTATTTATACAATGTCACTGTTTAGACGCCATATTGAAGCGAATGAGTGTAACAGACACCAACGACAACTGTGAAGTATCGATGACGATATGAGCGTAATAGTGGCATAACTCTCAATTTCCTTCAAGGTTATTTTCCTCTGTAGAGCAACATGGAAAACTAGCCCTTAGGAAATTTGTGGATTGGGCCAATATTGTGCTCATAGCCTCAAAATGATCCACGATCTAAATTAAAAACAAGTAGTTCCGTGAAGAATTATACAGCCAATTTTCATATATCCTACTTATGTTAATTGCCTCTATCAACATACAAAATTTCAGTTTGATTGCTGTAATAGATTCGTAGATATTGAGAACCGACTAAATATTGCGGATTGTCGCCATGTTGGATTTTTATATATGTAGGTCTTAGAGTTATGTACTGTTACATGAAGTTTATTGTGTACGTGTAGTATTCAAACTTCAATCGCATGATTAGGAAACAAGAATTAAAAACGAGATTTTAACATTTCGCACAGCTGCCATCTTGTGGTTATGGAAACAATTGAAAAAATTAGATGCCAGTGGATTAACATTTGTATAAGGATTTACTGTACCAAGTGTCACTGCACTCGGATGGTTAAATTGCGAGAAACGACCATGTGAATATTTATAATTCGCGTCGCCGCCATTTTGGATTTGTGATCACCAGGTTATTGAAAGTCCTATGGGTGAACTTATGTTCATAGCCCCTATGAACATTAAAAAATTCAGTTTGATTGCTGTAATAGATTCGTAGATATTGAGATCCATCTACATATTTCGGATGGTCGCCATGATGGATTGTTATATGCATAGGCCATATAATCATGTACCATTAAAGGAAAATTATTGCGTAGGTTCATTATACAAACTCTCACTTCGATCGCATAATTACGACACAAGAAATAAAAATTTAATTTTAAAATTCGCACAGCCGTCATCTTGAGGTTATGTAAACAATTGAACAAAATTAGATACCAGTGCATTACAATGTGTATAAACATTTCATGTACCACGTTTCATTGCGTTTGTATCATTAAATCGCGAGAAAGGTCTATTTGAAATTTTCATATTTGCTTGGCCGCCATATTCGTTTTGTAGTTAAGCGGTTTTTGAAAGTCTTATAGATGAACTTCCAGTAGTGCCCTTTATCTCCGTACAAAACTTCAAGGTGATACCACTAATAGGTTTAGAGATATAGAATGCCGGTGAAATATTTTGCTCAGCCGCCATCTTGAGGTTATGTTAACAATTGAACGACGTTAGATGTCGGTGCATTACAATGGGTATAAACATATACTGTACCAAGTTTTATTGCGTTTGGTTGGTTAAATCGCGAGAAACGTCAATTTAAAGTCGCAACTTCGCTTGGCCGCCATGTTGGTTTTGTAGTTACCAGGCTTTCAAAAGTCACATAGGTGAACTTCTAGTAGTTCTCTTTATCACCGTAAAATATTCCAGGGTGATATCGGTAATAGTTTCGGAGATATTGAATGCTGGTGAAATATTACGCACAGCCGTCATGTTGGATTGTTGAGGGCACGGTCGTGATCGTCCGGAATAGTGCTATGAACTCACCGAGTTTCATTGAAATCGCTCCAGCCGTTTAGAAGTTATTAGGGGGGACACACACCATCACACACACACCATCACACACACACGCACACAGACAGACACACGGACAAAAGGTGATCTCATAAGCCTATTTTTTCATAAATGAAAATAGGCTAATAATATGTGGTTATTATTGAGGAAATATTTTTTCAAAGACAAAATAAGTAGAAATGAACATCGTTGTTGTTGTTGTTGTTTTGTTGATGATTGTTTTAGGGGCTTTGCAGCCCAGTTTATATAGTCGGGTGTGTGTGAGTGGGGGAAATTTCTCTGATAACCTGTGTTTTTAAAATGGCTGTATTAGTATGTGTCTTTGTAATTCAGATGAGGATTGGGAAGGAGGCGGAGGTGGCCTCAAGCTAGAAATCATCTAGCATTTGCCTGGAGTAGAAGTGGGAAAGCTACTTCCATAATTGCTGAGGTAGGATTCGAAACCGTCTCTTCTCAATTTTGCCTCACGAGACTGAGTGTATCCCGTTCCAGCTCCCAGACCAGTATTACATGTCTTGGTAGACCCGGGAAACGAACCTAGGCCTCCGCGGTGACAGTCATGCATGCCAGTCACTACACAACGAGGCACACGAAATGATCATCCATGCAATAAATATCTTCACCAATGTAGTTAACCTGGCATAGTGAAGTGAACTCGGACAGCTTTCCTATCTCTGTCTTATATTGTGAATATAACTGAAATGTTTTATTTTTATAAGCCCTAATCGTATTGCATGTAGAGCGCTACTGTAAAGGAGCTCTTAAGCTCTAAGTGTAGCCGTAGAAATGAAAATGAAAATCCACAGCCCACTTCCAGTCTCCGACCGGGTCAGGAATGGAATGAATGAAGCCCCCATCTAGCGGCGAGCATATGAACTGTGCCGGCTGCCAAGGCCTGACGCACTCCTCTGGGGCAATGATTAAATGAATGACAGATGAAATGAAATGATAGTGGAGAGTGTTGCTGGAATGAAATTGAGAGAGTGAAAACCGGAGTACCCGGAGAAAAACCTGTCTGCCGTTTTGTCCAGCACAGATCTCACATGGATTGACCGGGATTTGAACCACGGACCCAGCGGTGAGAGGCCAGCGTGCTGCCGCCTAAGCCACGGAGGCTTCAGCCGTAGAAATAAATAAATCAAATCAATCAAATCTCATGCTTAGTACAAGCTGACCGCAGACCGACTTGCACACCTTACCTAATGTCCATTTTGAACAATTATTTGCAACCACTGAGGTACAGTGTAGCCACCGTTTTTGACCGTGAGAGCTCGCCCATTGAAACGAGTTTAGCAGTAGCAGCTGACAGGAGATTCTAGCAGCACGCGCTCCGCTGCGCTGGTAGCCTGGAGCAAGGATCATGTAAGTATAAGAGATTCGTCACTTTTGGTTATAGAATTTCGGAGAGAGAGAGCACCGCCTGAGGCTATGTACCGCTATACCAAGTCTGGCAACATAAAAAGTAAAAAGCCATATGAATTTAGCCTTTATTATACAGTATGTTCTGCGATGAGTTATTGATTATTGATGAAAATAACACAAACATAACTGCGCCTTTCGCTAGGCGTAGAAATATACGTCCAGATAGGAAAATAATAAATTTTGATATACATCAATGTTGGCAATAGATTTGTCACGAAGGACACAGTTATGTCGTTCTAGAGCTTAATTCACCTTTAGGCTAATTAAAAATGCTCTCCTACTCTACAGAATTTTTGAGATATTCGATGAATATAAAGAAAACTGTCCAAATGCACACACTATATTGCCATAACCTCACTTTATGCCCAACCAGCCGGCTGCCACCCACACCTCCCCGTAGCCCTAAACGACAAATTTTATTCAATGCAAAGGAGAATGGGTAAGAAAACAAACAAGAGATGAAATGCACACATTTATTCTCTATATATTTTTATTCGAGAGTATTCCATATTGCCCACTAGTTTTACACATGGTCAACACCAGGCAGGTGAAAATTGCCGTATTGTTCTTACTATCATTATAATTCTTACATCCCGGTGCTTGGCAATTTTTCCTCCCTTGCAGTGGCATGATTGACTCTCAATTAAATCAAATAAATAATCAAAATACTGAACAAATCAAAACAACTAACAACACCACGAGGAAAATCAATCAAAACAGACTATTCCGGCTTCCGCCAGTCGGTTTGGTGTGAGCGTTGGGCGAGTGCCAACTACGGAAACATAGTACTGAAATTAATTCTTCATTGGTTGGCAGAACATCTATAGCGGAGCTTTATCGAAACCCACGCGCTCCCTATGATCTGTCATCCCCCTGGCCTGGAGTCTCGCCGGCTGGTTGGAATTTTATCTTCAGTCCATCATTTCCGATCACAACTAAAAATAAACTCACCGTACCCAGCAAATTATGCGAGTGTACGTTAATTCAGTTGACAAGCGTAATAAAACCCTCAAAATGAATCTCGTATTTCACAAGATAGACCGGAGTTTGTTGATGTGTATTCAATTACTGGCTTTGCAACATTGTGGGCATGTATCCTCGTGTACTTGAGTGTGTGTGTGTGTGTGTGTGTGGAATTTGTCTGATAACCTGTGTTATTGTGAAGACTATAGTAGTGTGCGTATTTGATTTGAGATGAGGTTTTGGAAGGAGGTGGCCGTGGCCTTGAGGTAGGTACCATCCCGGCATTCTCCTGGAGTAGAAGTGGGAGGGGAAACCACGGAAAACCACTTCTAAGATGGCTGAGGTGGGAATCGAACCCACCTCTTTTCAGTTTTGCCTGATGAGGCTGAATGTACCCCGTTTACCGCCCTCAGACCAGAATTAAATTTCTTGGCGTAGTCTGGAATTCAGCGCGGGCCTCCACGATGACAGCTAAGAGACAGACAGACCGGAGTTTGATAACCAGAGTAATCAGCCATTGAGATAAGCGAACATTTGACGTGTCATGCCTCTCATTTAGATCAATGCATCACTAAGTGCTTCGTCACGAAATGCTGATATTTGATGTGATACATACTGCATGGAGCTTCCATACCATACCATACCATACCATACCATACCGTACAGGGTTCGAGTGTGACTTTAATCAGTGGCATTTTGCGGTTGTTGGAATTGGACAACTCCTCATTTCTCAGCTTCTGTTAAAGATGACAATAACTTAAATTACACTGATGTATAACATATTACCAACATCATCAATATCAGCGATGTGACTGGCTACCCGATGAGCCTTACCTGGTGTTCCAAACGATGTACCCCGTTCGTGCCATCCACACGACTGTTATCCGCATCCGCCCCACATCCGCACAACTGTTATCCGCATCCGTCCCTCATCCGCACGACTCTATTCCGCATTCTCACGTTTGTTATCCAAATCTACTGGCATTACAATGAAAATGAAAATCCACAGTCGACCGACCGGGTCAGGGAATGGAATGAATGAAGCCCCCATCTAGAGGCGAGGATATGAACTGTGCCGGCTGCCAAAGCCAGTCGCACTCCCCTGGGGGCAATGATTAAATGAATGACAGATGAAATGAAATGGTAGTGGAGAGTGTTGCTGGAATGAAATTTGTGACAGGGAAAACCGGAGTACCCGGAGAAAAACCTGTCTGCCTCCGCTTTGTCCAGCACAAATCTCACATGGAGTGACCGGGATTGGAACCACGGACCCAGCGGTGAGAGGCCGGCGTGCTGATGCCTAAGCCACGGAGGCTTTACTGGCATTACAATAATATGTTTAACTAGATAAAGCATAAATTACTAAAGCAACATATTTAGACATTTGAGGAAAACTTCGTTCCCTTAGGCTTTGTATGTCATGTGCTATGTTGAAAATGAATGTAATACAGCAAGAATTGCAACCCTTTCCTGTTCGGAGTGTTAATTATGCTTAATGACATAATTTGAATAAGACTAGCTTAAATCATCATCTTACATTTGTCAATAAAAAAAACCCATGACGGAAAAATATGATAGACTATGTCATAAACATCCATGATATTAAACAAGTTCGGATTGTATTCTAAAAACTATCCGCAAATTTTCTCCGAACATTATCCGCAGCTTATCCGCTATCTGCACAGTCATGCAAACTATATCCGCATGGCGAAAAATGTGGCAATACATTTTTATTAGTTTATCGTAGCGGCCGTCTCGATCGACTTACTAATCATCAACAAAGCTACAACATAAACAAAACATACATTCAATTTTGCTACCAACTGTTGCCACAGCTCGTAGATCTAGATCTCATAGTGGAAACTCCCACGAGAAACTGGCGACACCGATTATGCTTGCTATCTAGCTTCATTGTATATTTCTTCTGTGAAATCCATGCCATGATTTTGTGATTCTTGACGCCTTCTGCGCAGAATATCTTCGGCCATGTAGTCTTTGTATTTCTCCCACAACTGTGCTGGTTGTGAAGGGGAACACGTAAATAAAATAGTTGCCAACAGCGTACGTATTTAAAATGGATTATTAGGTAGGGGTCGCTGAATCAACGATGAAGATGTGCACTCTACTTTCTATTCGCGGCGTTGCCTAGGTCAACCATATTCTGTAAAGGTGCCTGTACACTGGAGAGCTATTGCCCTAGTTAGAGCGTAGATTAGCTTTAGCTAGGGCACTCTAAGCTCCTCTCTAGTGTACAGAGGTGGTAGAGAACTCTAGCGGAGACCGCTCTAAGCTCTAGCTAGGGCCGGCTGACTCTACGGAGTAAACAGTATTTGGGTGCCCTAGCTAGACCAGTCTAGCTCTATTCGTTCGGTTGAATATTGGAAAGTGCTCTATGTAGAGTCAGTGGTGGATTGTTGGGGTTATTTGTTTGTTGTTAATTATAGTGTTTGAATATGGCTGAATTTGTGTGGAGTTGCGAAAAAACAATAACATTAATTGAACATCCAGAAACTTGGAATTGTACTCTGAAAGAATAGTCATTTTTGCTCATTCTTAAAAAGTTCTTGTACGCTTCAGAATCTTCTGAACTTAACTCTTGCAATAATTTAGCGTCCATTCCCTCGTATTCTCTTTTTAGCCTATTTTCAATTTTGAAACAAGATGTTCAGTAAAGAACATATAGCCTACTTTCTCCTAAATGCATGGGTATTGTTATAACTCTTTGTCCTTTTCAAGGAGTATGATTGAATGTTGGTTGTAGTAGCTTGTTGAAATACAACGTGCTATAGGGATATTAAACATGAATATGAGGTGCCCTTTGCTAGTGCTACCTCTGTACCAAATATCGTTCAATTCGGTTTCACCGTGTTTGAATTGATAGGGGGAATCGATTTGCACACATACTTGGCCACCATCTGCAAACTATTGGGCTGATGTTCTTGCAGTTTGGTCTGAATATGTTTCCCACATAAAGATATGGTGTTGCAAAATTTGGTAGAGACTAGATTATTAGGTTGGTCGCAATTACATTTTAGCTTTTAACATTTGGGTGGCCGCGATTACGTTTCCGTCAAGATAGCGGTGATATAAAACATGACACTGAGGTGCCCTTTGCTAGTGCTACCTCTGTACCAAATTTCGTTCCATTCGGTTTCACCGTGTTCGAATTGATAAGGGGAATCGATTTTCACACAAAGATGGCCGCCATCCGCAAAATATTAGGCTGATGACCTATTAGTTTGGTCAAAGGATGCTCCCTCCATAAAGGTATGTTGTTGCTAAATTTGCTAGAGATCGGATGATTAGGCTAATCGTAATTTGATTTAAGCTTTGAACATTTGTGTGGCCGCCATTACGTTTCTGTCAATATGGCGGCGATATAAATCATGACACTGAGATGCCCTTTGCTAGTGCTATCTCTGTACCAAATTTCGTTCCATTCGGTTTCACCGTGTTTGAATTAATAGGGAGAATCGATTTTGACACAAAGATGGCCGCCATCCGCAAACTATTAGGCGAATGACCTATTAGATTGGTCAAAGGATGCTCCCTCCATAAAGGTATGTAGTTGCAAAATTTGGTAGAGATCGGATGATTAGGTTAATCGTAATTTGATTTAAGCTTTGAACATTCGTGTGGCCGCCATTACGTTTCAGTCAAGATGGGGGCGATATAAAACATGACACTGAGGTGCCCTTTGCTAGTGCTACCTCTGTACCAAATTTCGTTCCATTCGGTTCCACCGTGTTCGAATTAATAGGGGGAATCAATTTTGACATAAAGATGGCCGCCACCCGCAAACTATTAGGCTAATAACCTATTAGATTGGTCAAAGGATGCTCCCTCCATAAAGGTATGTAGTTGCAAAATTTGGTAGAGATCGGATGATTAGGTTAATCGTAATTTGATTTAAGCTTTGAACATTCCTGTGGCCGCCATTACGTTTCTGTCAAGATGGCGGCGATATAAAACATGACACTGAGGTGCCCTTTGCTAGTGCTACCTCTGTACCAAATTTCGTTCCATTTGGTTTCACCGTGTTTGAATTAATAGGGGGAATTGATTTTCACACAAAGATGGCCGCCATCCGCAAACTATTAGGCTAATGACCTAGTTATTTGGTCAAAGGATGCTTCCTCTATAAAGGTATGTTGATGCAAAATTTGGTAGAGATCGGATGATTAGGTTAATCGTAATTTGATTTAAGCTTTGAACATTTGTGTGGCCGCCATTACGTTTCCGTCAAGATGGCGGCGATATAAAACATGACACTGAGGTGCTTTTTGTTAGTACTACCTCTGTACCAAATTTCGTTCCATTCGGTTGCACCGTGTTCGAATTAATAGGGGGAATCGATTTTCACACAAAGATGGCCGCCATCCGCAAACTATTACGCTGATGACTTATTAGTTTGGTCAAAGGATGCTCCCCCCATAAAGGTATGTTGTTGCAAAATTTGGTAGAGATCGGATGATTAGGTTAGTCGTAATTTGATTTAAGCTTTGAACATTTGTGTGGCCGCCATTACGTTTCCGTCAAGATGGCGGCGATATAAAACATGACACTGAGGTGTCCTTTGCCAGTGCTACCTTTGTACCAAATTTCGTTCAATTCGCATTCACCGTGTTCGAATTGATAGGGGGGGACAGACATTCAGAGTACACACACTCACACACACACAGACACACAGACACACACACACACAGACTCACACACACACATACACACACACAGACAGACACACTTTTTTCGCCCTGTGTTGATCTCATAAGTCTACTTTCATTTTTTGCAAAAATCGAAAGTAGGCTAAAAATAGGCTTATGAGATCACCTTTTGTCCGTGTGTGTGTGCGTGTGTGTAATTCGTGTGTGTGTCCCCCCCCCTAATAAAATCTAAACGGCAGGAGCGATTTCAATGAAACTCGGAAAGTTCATAGCACTATTCCGGGCGACCTCGACCATGCCCTTCAAATTTTCTTACGACTCCCCAATCCAACATGGCGGCTGTGCGAAATATTTCACCAGCATTCAATATCTCCGAAACTATTACCGATATTACCCTGATATTTTATATGGAGATAGAGGAAACTACTATAAGTTCACTTATGTGACTTTTGAAAACCTGGTAACTACAAAACCAACATGGCGGCCAAGCGAATTTGCGACTTTTAAATAGAAGTTCCTCGCGATTTGACCAACCAAACGCAATGAAACTTACTACAGTATATGTTTATATACATTTTAATGCACCGACATCTAACTTCATTCAATTGTTTACATAATCACAAGATGGCGGACGTGCGAAATATTTCACCGGCATTCTATATCTCTGAAACTATTAGCGGTATCTCCCTACACTTTTGTACGGAGATAAAGGGCACTATTGGAAGTCCATCTATAAGACTTTCAAAAAACGGTTAACTACAAAACGAACATGGCGGCCAAGCGAATTTGAAAATTTTAAATAGACCTTTCTCGCGATTTAATGTTCCAAACGCACTGAAACCTGGTACAGGAAATATTTATACACATTGTAATCCACTGGTATCTAATTTAGTTCAATTGTTTACATAACCTCAAGATGGCGGCAGTGCGAATTTTAAAATTAAGTTTTTATTTCTTGTGATGTAGTCATGCGATCAAAGTGAAAGTTTGATAATGAACCTACGCAATAATTTTCCTTTAATGGTACATGACTCTATGGCCTATACATTAACAATCCAACATGGCGACCATCCGAAATATTTAGACGATACTGAATATCTACCAATCGATTTTAGCAATCAAACTGCATTTTTTAATGTTCATAGGGGCTATGAACTTAAGTTCACCTATAGGACTTTAAATAACCTGGTGATCACTAATCCAACATGGCGGCGACGCGAATTATAAATATTCACATGGACGTTTCTCGCAATTTAACCATCCGCGTGCAGTGAAACTTGGTACAGTAAATCCTTATACGAATGTTAATCCACTGGCATCTAATTTATTTAAATTGTTTCCATAACCTCAAGATGGCAGCTGTGAAAAATTTTAAAATCTCCTTGTTACTTCTTGTGTCCTAATTATGCGATTGAAGATTCAATACTACACGTTCACAATAATCTGCATGTAACAGTACATAACTCTAGGACCTACAGATATAAAATCCAATATGGCGACCATCTGAAATATTTAGTCGGTTCTCAATATCTACGAATCTATTACAGCAATCAAACTGAAATTGTGTATGTTGATAGTGGCAATTAATATAAGTAGGATATATGAAAATAGGCTGTATAGTTCTTCACGGAACTACTTGTTGATATCCAATTCCTCACCCACAACCTTATTTTCCTCTTCATAGTTTTCTTTTTTAACAAGGCACACACAACCACCACAGATGCTAAAAGCTCTCTTGAAGACATTTTGACTTCACAATACAGCGCAAATAAACCTAGACTCACACTGCTCTCAGATTGTTTTACCGCTGCTCTAGCTAGTGCATTTACGTTTGACAGTGTACACAGGTTCAGAGAGTGCTCTAGGTAGGTTTGTCTATCTCCGCTCTACGAATGCTCTACCAAGGGAAAATTACTCTACAGTGTACACGCACTCAGTTTAGCTAGAGCGGTATAGCTAGACTTGATCTATGAAAATCACTCTCCAGTGTACAGGCACCATAAGATGGGCAATGTCCTTTAGCAATTTTTACCGGACTATCATGGTGCAGAGTAAGTCGTTGTCGCCTAGCGACAATCTTTAAGACCATCAATCTGCCCATCAAGTCAGGTTCAGTATTGGTGCGGCTTTGACTATCATGATACAGAGTTAGTCGTTGTCGCCTAGCGACAATCTGTCCGTGAAGTTATTAGATTCAACTTTATTTGTTTAAACACACTTTTTAAACAAATATATTTCCGTTGACTTTTCAAGAAAATCATGATTTTTCCTGTACTATTGAGACCATTTGGAAGATTTTTGTACAAACAACAACTTCTAACTCCCTCTGGTTTAGGAGCTTGAGTTTTGTGATACATACACCTTAGCGTATTATATAGATATAGATTTTATGTTCCAACATAAATGTTCATAAATATCTGTCGAGATTTCGCCAGTCTTATGTACTGAAGAGAGCGCATGGGACGCAGAGAATACCATGGCCTCCTGGAATACCTCACTATGACATTAGAAGCCACGCATTGAAATTTAAAATAGGAGGCCGTGGAAGTCAGCGGAGCCTATCACAAGGCGTGCCGCGGACAGGTCGCAATGAGTCACCGCGAGATTTATAGTGTGTAACGATTGCAACAGCGGGTCGGAAATCTCTGGATGCTGTCATAGCATTAATTACATACGCAGCTGGCAATATACCTTAGTTGTGATAATTAAGACTTGCTGTGAAGTAGACCTACTGTGGCCAACACCGTATCCCGTATGGCTCTAAACAAGATGGCGGCTGAGTAAGAGTGGCGTGTTGTTCAGCTCCCGAACTTTGTGTATTATTTTGTGTACTAATCTAAATATTTTGCAACTACAGCAAAGAAAAGTCTTCCTTTTAATTACTTTGACAAACTGAGTGTGCGTTGCTTAATCAGTGTACCATCGTTTATCCGTGTAATCGTTGTTTACTGAAGTGAGCTGTGTCACCAAGGAACATGCCGACCTGCGCCTTCTGTGACAAGGAGCTGGGGAAGAAGAAGGTACAGTGTGTAGCGTGTGAAAAGTGGAGCCATACGAAATGCATGGAAGAAAGAAATGGCGAGTGTTGTGTGAAAGCTGCGCCGAGTTATTCATTGGAGAATATCGTAAAACTCCTATTAGAAATGCAGGCAGAAATCAGGGAGATGAAGCAACAACAACAATCTCGGGAGCAGGACCTCACAAAATCTCTGAACTTTTGCCATGAGGGAGTAGATGAAAATGCGAAGAGTATCATACAGCACGATACTCATCTGAAGGAAATCTCGCAGCAGGTTCTATCCCTACAACAAGAGAACACTGATCTCAGGGCCCGTGTGAAGACATTGGAGACTCGCCTCTCGGATGGAGAGCAGTATTCACGCCGTAACACTGTGGAGATATTTGGGGTCCCTGAAACTAAAAATGAAGACGTGCTCGAGACCGTTAAAGCCGTTGGCAGGGCAATGGACATGAACATTGACAATCTGATGGTGGACGCTTGTCATCGCTTGCCTAAGCGACCAGATCAGCCTCATAGTGGAATCATCGTGAAATTTGTCCGGCGGTTCGACAAGGAAGACTTCATGTTTCGAAGGCGTGTGAAGCGTAACCTGTCCACCAAGCACATGGGGCTTTCTGGAGACAACATAATCTATATAAATGAAAGTCTGTCACCTGAGAAGAAGAAACTGCTGGCTCTATCGCGGAACTTCAAGAGGGAACACGGCTACAAGTTCTTATGGGTACGTAACGGTGTGATAAAACTCAGGAAGAGTGAGGGGTCAAATATTTATATTATAAATGACAGTAATGATCTCAGGAAGCTATCATAATTCGTGACAACCCGTAAGGTCTCATTTGAATTACCGTGTAAGGTCTATAGTGATTGTACACTGAGAGTACTGGAGGGTCACTGTCAGATTATTTCTGGACAGTTTCTTGAGCCTTTCTCTTCCCTTGCCCCATTGTTTCGCCTAACGGAAATCCCTACTAATGGCCTAGCCTCACTGCAGGTGCCTCTCCTCTCATTTAAGTAAAATGTCTTCTTCTTATAAATCGCTAAATTTATATTATCAAAATTGTAGGGGTTTGAGAACTAAAACTACTCAGTTTTATACAAATATGACCAGCGAGAGCTACGGTATAGTGGTTTTAACAGAATCTTGGCTTATTTCGTCAATCTATTCGTCTGAACTCTTTGATGAGAGGTATGCTGTATTTAGAAATGATCGTGACGAAAATATAACCGGCAAGAGGCTAGGAGGGGGTGTAGTGCTCGCTGTCCATAACAAGTATAAAGCTGTGGAGATTGACCTGGGTCTGGAAACGGAAGTCCTTTGTGTGAAACTCTTCATAGACAACTATTTTACCATAGTTATCTGTTCTGTTTACTTTCCGCCGGAGTCAAAGGCAGAGAAATACGAGGAATTTTACACAAGTATAGAATCGAACTCACTCATAAGCAACAATCCTGTTCTTATTTTGGGAGACTTTAACATTCCAGAAATAACCCCAACATTTGATTTAAAAACAGGATCTCGGCTTTCTACCTCCTTAAATAATTTTATAAATATGATGAACTTGAAAAGTTTTAATAATATCGTGAATGTGAATAATAGAACACTTGATCTAGTACTGTCCACCATCTCCTCTATTGCTGTCAATAGAGAGGAACAACCCCTTGTACCGGAAGACAATAATCATCCCCCCTTAAACATTAATGTACGATACTGGCAGAGAGAAGTTAGACACAATATTCACCAAACTCATACATACAATTTTAAAAAGGCTAATTTCGCACAACTTTATATAAAATTACAAGAAGTGGATTGGAGTGTTCTCTCGCAATTTTCCCATGTAGACGAAGCGGTAGATAATTTTTATTCCCGTTTCTATCAGGCTCTGGATTCTAGTGTACCTGTAAGCACTAGTAAGAGGACCAAACTGTATCCATGCTGGTTTAATTTTGATATAATAAAAAACATCCGAAGAAAATCTTACCATCGAAAGAAAATGCGTAGGGAACAGGCCAACAAGGACTTTCATTGCGAAAAGTTTAAAGAGCTCAGGAAAATTCTAAAACGTGATATTCAATCCGCCTACCGGCAATACGTACGTAATGTCGAAAATGCAATCGGAGAGGACACGAATCGCCTCTGGGCATTTATTCGACACAAGAAACGATCCCCGGCAATTCCCGTAATGAAAATTAATGGGGAAATATTAGAAAATGATAGGCAGATAGTCAACGGTTTTGCAGATTATTTCTCGTCGGTTTATTCCAAGGAATGCGCCAAGTATGACAATTTAGGTGCAAGTGACCAGGACATACACCCATTGCTTGATGTACTGGATTCTAAACAGATTAGTATTTCTGATGTTAAGAATGCGATACTAAAAATAAATCAAAAGAAAGCCGCTGGCCCAGACCTATTTCCTCCATACATAATCAAAGGCTGTGCAGAGGTGCTGGCCTATCCTTTAACTATAATATTTAATATAGCCATTCAAACTGGTACTTTTCCCAGTCGTTGGAAAATTACCAGGGTTAAGTCCCATACATAAGTCTGGACATAAGTCTGATTTTGATAATTACAGACCCGTGGCAATACTGTCAGCCATTGCAAAGCTCTTTGAACAATTGTTATATCAGCATATATTTCAGCACGTACAGTACATTATAAGTGACTTTCAACATGGGTTCATGCCTAAAAGATCAACAGTAACTAATCTAATGGAGTTTACTCACAAAGTATCAGCAGCAATGGACAAAGGAAGTCAAGTTGATGTAATTTATACAGATTATGCGAAGGCATTCGATAAGGTAGATCATGATATCCTCTTAAATAAGTTAGCATATTATGGCTTCTCTTACAATTTGCTGAAGTTGTTCACCTCATATCTCAGTGAACGAAAACAGTTTGTTGCTTGCAATGGATGTGAATCCTATTCATACTATGTCCGATCAGGCGTCCCACAAGGTTCAAACCTAGGCCCTCTATTATTCTTACTGCTTATCAATGATCTTACAAGGTGTATTAAATATTCGAACGTTTTGTTATTCGCGGACGATGTCAAAATTTTTAGAAATATTCAGACAGAGCAGGACTGTCAATTACTACAAGTCGATCTCAATAATGTGGCATCCTGGAGTAAATTAAATCGCTTGAACCTTAACATAAAGAAATGCTCAGTTATGAAGTTTACTAGAAACAAATTCCAGGTGATGTTTCGGTACCGGATATTGGATGCGTATCTCACTATTAACAATTCTATCAAAGACCTAGGAGTCCATTTTGATTCAAAGCTAACATTTTCATTGCACACTCATGAAATGGTAGCTAGTGCTTATAAAATGCTAGGCTTTATAAGAAGAAATTCTAAAGATTTCGTCAACCCAAAAAGTATAAAATTATTGTTCAATCATTTTGTTAGAAGCAGATTAGAATATGCATCCAGCATCTGGAATCCCTGGTACTTGAACCACATTAGTGAAATTGAAATGGTTCAGAATAAATTCCTAAGATATCTGCAGTATAAAATGACGGGTATTTATCCGAAATATGATAGCTATGGAAATCTTCTAAGTTACCTGAATTATACATCTCTGGCTAACAGACGAAAAATTGCAATTCTTGTTTTTGTCTTCAAAGTATTCAATAACCTTTTGTATAGTCCGTATTTAATATCACAGTTTAATTTACGTGTCCCACCTCCATCAACTCGACCTAAGTTTATTACATTTTACTGCCCAAGAACTAGAACTGAACAGCATAAACATTCCCCAATAATAAGTGCTATTCAATTATACAATGGACATTCAATAGCAAACAACCTCGACTTATTCAGTTACACATATAGTTCCTTTGTTTCTGCCTGCTGTGCGATCACATGAACTCGTACATTCCACCTACCAATTACCTGCACAGTATTATTATATTTTCGTATATAGTTGTAGAATTAATTTGCATTACAATCTCAGCATTATGTCTGTCAATTATATTATAATTTGATAGAATTGTGTAACCAAATGTACATGTGTTTCTTTTTATTAGGCATATGCCTGTTAGAAGCACAATAAATCCAAATAAATAATAATAATAATAATAATAATAACATGGTTAGGTATTGAACAAAACATCGAATTTTCCTAATGGAGACTTATCTTCTCAAGAAGAAGATTACAGTAACATTGTTCGTAAGTTTCAGCGCCCTGCGATTTTTACAAAAGGTATACAGAGACAATCCACGTACTTTGGAGCTCTCGAGAACGAAATAATTGCACTGACACGAAAGATCACTTAGGATGAATTACAGCGAGTGTACCAAACCTTTCTACGTTGATGCAACGTGTGTTTAGAAAATGAAGGACAACATTTCCAGCAACTACTCTGAAATTCATGTAAGTAATTATGATTTTTAAATACGTTTATGTTCGACGATGTCGAAATGTAAATATTATATGTCAGAAAACTGTATCATAATGGGGGTCATTATAACACTATTTTTCATTATGAAACAGTTTTTCCCACCAATCACAGCCCAAGAAACAGTTGTGTGACCAGTTAGGTAGGGATAGCATCGCACCTGCGCTGACTTCCACGGCCTCCTATTTTAAATTTCACTGCGTGGCTTCTAATGTCATAGTGAGGTATTCCAGGAGGCCATGGTATTCTCTGCGTCCCATGCGCTCTGTTCAATACATAAAACTGGCGAAATCTCGACAGATATTTATGAACATTTATGTTGGAACATAAAATCTATATCTATATAATACGCTAAGGTGTATGTATCACAAAACTCAAGCTCCTAAACCAGAGGGAGTTAGAAGTTGTGGTTTGTACAAAAATCTTCCAAATGGTCTCAATAGTACAGGAAAAATCATGATTTTCTTGAAAAGTCAACGGAAATATATTTGTTTAAAAAGTGTGTTTAAACAAATAAAGTTGAATCTAATAACTTCACGGACAGATTGTCGCTAGGCGACAACGACTAACTCTGTATCATGATAGTCAAAGCCGCACCAATACTGAACCTGACTTGATGGGCAGATTGATGGTCTTAAAGATTGTCGCTAGGCGTCAACGACTTACTCTGCATCATGATAGTCCGGTAAAAATTGCTAAAGGACATTGCCCATCTTACAGAATATGGTTGACCTAGGCAACGCCGTGAATAGAAAGCAGAGTGCACATCTTCATCGTAGATTCAGCGACCCCTAATAATCAATGCATTTTAAATACGTACGCTGTTGGCAACTATTTTATTTACGTGCTCCCCTTCACTACCAGCACAGTTGTTGGAGAAATACAAAGACTACATGGCCGAAGATATTCTGCGCAGAAGGCGTCAAGAAACACAAAATAATTGCATGGATTTCACAGAAGAAATATACAATGAAGCTAGATAGCAAGCAGAATCGGTGTCGCCAGATTCTCGCGGGAGTTTCCACGAGCTATGGAAACAGTTGGTAGCAAAACTGAATGTATGTTTTGTTTATGTTGTAGCTTTGTTGATGATTCGTAAGTCGATCGAGACGGCCACTACGGTAAACTAATAAAAACGTATTGCCACACAAAATGTCAGTATTCTCAATCAAATCTGCTATAGAGCTATCGTCTCGCTCACTTTAGTTCTGTCTGTCGCTCTGTATACGTGTTACAATGAGTTACGAAGATTTGATTATAAATGACATTCCTACGGCTCATCGTCATTCCGATGAGCAAAGATGGGTCATGTCTATTCCATTCCTTATCTTACTGCGTTTTTGGTTCTACGGAAATGTATCTTCAAATACGTGAATCTATTATAAATCATGTTACGAGTAACTGGGATAGATTTCAACGCTGGGCATACTATCATGATGCCGGGGGTGACAACCATACGTCTCCTGTCGAGTATTATTACGACATGATACGGCTATCAATTATGGTACTACATGTGAACTCACTGCTGCTGGTGATATATTTCTCTTCACATTTGAAGTATATAGGCTATGGTAGACAGTGTTTGTATTTCTTCGGTAATTCTGCAAATCCTGTTAAACGACTACGCTTTACAGATTAAGTGGGCGCCTGTATCTAACCAGTAGTACGACCGCATTTAATTGTTAAATGAAGAGATCGCGAATTTCTATAAAAAGGAACAGGCAGACTAAGAAGTGCCTGTCGATATTTATTCATAAAAATTAACATTAACAAAAAATCATATGCATTCCTTGCATAAACAAAATATTACTTTCACATTTAATAACTAAAACAATTTTGAATTTCGGCACAACTCAGGACATCACTCTGTCATACTTCAAATAAAATATATCCTCAAAAATAGACATCAAATCCAGAAATGTTTAAAACGTGGATCAACTTACTGATCAAACTGTGGATCTGAGATTCGCTTCTTCTCAAAGGAAACTACTACCATTTACATTCTAATGCTCCTAGATTATACATCACTTCTTGCTAGATCACATTCCTAACTATTCCGTATTCTATTAAAACCTATTTTAAACTATTAACGTTGCTTCTATTTATAATATTTACAATATTTACACCTTTATATCACGACCTGCATGATATTTTTCCTAGATCTTCCTAGATCTTCCACTTCAATAAAACTTCTCGTATACATTATTTCAGTAGTATAGATCCCTCCTGCGGCGCTCACAAGCGATCGATCGTGACAAATGAGCATTCAAATGAAAGAGAATAGACATTGTCAGTGACGAATTGCACTCTAATTTCATAAATATCTACTGTATAATGTCTTTAAAAATGACTTTGAAAAAATTACGAAATGTGCGATTTGCAGATACTGTTGCTGTAGGAAGATACACTCCATAATTGCTGTCCACTTCTCACTTTGGCCGCTGTGATGCCTGTTCCATGTCATTTTAACATTCTGAGGCATTTTCTTTATCATTTTGCATGGATTTCAGAAAAAGTAAATAAAAGGAACGAGTACTCAAATCATATAATTTCATAAATATTGAATAACCGGTGAGTGTTATGATGATTCAATTTTCAGTAATTGCCTTCTTAAGTTAGGGAACGTAGAACTTGGAATTCTTACTGAAATGTAAATAGTGTTCTATAATCATTTGGTTGACATAAACCATAACAACCTTTCTCCTTAAGTCTCTCATTATAAACCTATTGGGGAAAGTGTGGTTTATGAACATGTGAGATTTCTCGCACGGGTCTGCTAGTAGTTACAATTATCGTTGAACATATACAGTCGTATGCAACTCGTCTATAATGGTAATTAAGACACTCGTATGAAAATTATAAATCTCGCTTCGCTCGTTTTATAAACATACTCGTGTCTTAATAATTGACATTATAGGCTCGTTGAATAATGTACTAAACTAATATATTCGACGATGTCGAAATGTAAATATTATACGTCAGAAAACTGTATCATAATGATGGTCATTATAACACTATTTTTCATTATGGAACAGTTTCTCCAGCCATACAGAGCTCAATCATTGACCAATTAGGTAAGGATACCTTCGCGCATACGCTCAAAATCCAACATGTCGGACATGAACACAGCATCCTTCTATTATAAATTACCGATAAGGAAAGTGCACCGTCCATATGTTCGCGTAAATAAACTGGCGAATAGGAGACAAGAAATAGCACTGTACCTTAATATCCCCAACCCCAATTTCTACACAGCGCATTGCTTTCAAACGACTTCGGTGACAATATCAGTGAATGCTATAGAGCTGGACGGCAGGATGTAAACAATAGGTGTTCTGTGTTGGCAAGCAAAGTGAATGGGCTCTGCTTTCGGAGTGCCTTGACCCAGGCATGCGCTCTGCTCAATCAGCAAAGGCAGCGCGCCCTGCTCACTAACTGAAGTAACTGAATCCCACAGATATTTATGAATATTTATGTTAAAAATATAATAAAGTTATAATTGTCGTCGAACATACAGTAAACTGTCGTATGCAACTCGCCTACGCTCGTTTTATAAACATACTCGTGTCTTAATTATTGCCATTATAGGCTCGTTGCATAATGTACTATTTAAAGCGTAAATGTGCCAAACTGGATGGGCGCTCCGCCACTGCTAGTATCAGTGCCTTGCTGAACACGCCGCAATACACAACGCCCCGGTCACCACACGGCCTCTGCAAGGCTCCGTTCTATAGGGAGGGCCCTCACCGTAGTAACTGTAGTAACTACGATAAAAATCAGTCTACTATTGTATTTGTTTTATACATCAGCAGAGCACAAAGCCTGGCTTCTCGTGCTTCTCGCAGTGTCTTGCATTCTTGGCAGTTACTGCGTAGGCCCTTGTTCGATTCCCGGCTCTGCCAAGATATTTAATTCTGGTCTGGGGCTTGAAATGGGGTACACTCAACCTCGTGAGGCAAAATTCCTACGTCAGCCATCCTGGGAGTGTTTTCCGTGGTTTCTCACTTCTAATCTAGACAAATGCCGGCATGGTATTTAACTTGAGATCACGGCTGCTTCCTACCCAAATACTGTACTACCTCTGTTACATATACACACACTCTTACAGACATCATAGTGATGCAGGTTATCCGATATATTCTACACACCCAATTACACTGGGCTACTTGACCTCGATGTCGCTAATCCCTTAAAAAAATTAACAACATCTTATCGCGCTACTCATGTATCAGTTGCACATGCCTGAGGCTCTCAGGCTGTCCTCTATACGACTACGCAACCGGGGCTGACGGGCCAAAATCGCTGGCGTAAACTTTTTAGCCAACTTTTCACATTTTGTAAAAATGAGGAGAAAGTAGACTTATGAGATCGGTCCGGGCAAATGTGTGTGTGTCTGTCTGTCCTTCTGCCTGTGTGTCCCCTTCACCCTATCAACTTTTAAATGGCTGCAGCTATCAAAACCAAATGAGGTAGGAGTAAAGATCTATATCTGAATATCTCACGGCCATATTTGAAAATGGAATCAGTGCTACCAACTGATGAAAAATCACAATTGAAATTTGAGCTCTATGTTGGATATCTCAGAAGTTATGCATGCGAACTGTTCCAAAATTGGCACACAACGAGATAATAACATTCCAGATTAATTTTCAGGAGCTCATATATGACAGTGTTGCCAACATAATTCTAAGCCTGCTGATAGGTCCAATATTGAAATGCATGTAACTTCTTTACAATCAATTGGACTTCAACCAAACTTCGTATGTGCTTTGTGTACCATAACAGATATGACTACGTGTATTCTTGAGATCTAGCAATGCTGCCAACTGTTGAGAAATGCTCTCCCTATTTTTTATTCTAATATCAATATATCAGAAAGTATACTTGCGAACAGTTCTAAACCCTGCCACACGTATAGTACTGCATATGACGTTCTACATTAATTTGAAGTAATTAATATACCTCAGTGCTGCCAACGTGATTCTAAGCATGCTGATAGGTACAAATTTAAAAGCATGTAACTTCTATACTAACCAATCTATTTCAACGAAATTTCGTAGGTGCTTTGTGTACCACAACATATATAACGATGCGTATCCATAAGAGCCATCAGGGCTGCCAACTGTTAATAGGTGCTCTCTCTATTTCTTAATCCTTATTCCAATACATCAGAAAGTATGCAAGCCAACAGCTCTAAATTTTGCACTTGACATTCTAGATTAATTTGGATTAGCTGATACATGTCAGGGCTGCCAACATGATTCTAAGTCTGCTGACAGGTCCAATTTTTAAATACTTGTAACTTATATATTAACGAATGGATTTCATCCAAAATTGGGGCAATAATAGATCGTTATATTTCAAATTAATTCTAAGCAACACATACATGACATTGTTGCCAACATGATTTTACGCGCGCTGATAGATCCAATGTAACATTTCATTTTTGATATAGATTATTCATAGGTATGAATCTTAAATTTTAAGAAAAGTAGGGTCTTTAGTTTGTCACGGAACTACATTTTTGTATATATAGACGTTTTTGCTGTCCTCATCATCTGTTTCTGGTTTCTGCCAGGCAATCTTACTTGAATCATGGACTGATCAGAATGATCCACTTCCTATCCAAGGTTTAAGTCAACTTGTTCTTTTCTCTTTCAGTTACCGTGACAACATGAAGAAGTTCTCATCTGTTTTTCGGGAAGAAATGGGATCTTCTCTAGACCGAGCTGTCTGGTGGATAGAATATGTACTGAGACACAACGGTGCTCGTCACATGAGATCAGCAGCGCTGGATCTCACCTGGTACCAGTATCTACTGCTAGATGTCATCGCTGTACTTCTCCTGGGGCTCTTAACTACAACCATCATCAGTTACTTCGTACTGAAGAAAACGATTTCATTTATGATGAAATACGTTAAAACCTCTAAAGTGAAGAAAAGCTAGCAAACATATACTGTCCCATGTAACTTAATTACATCTTTTTTTTCAAATAAAGTAACGCCAGAAATAAAAGAATGTTCAAGGCATTTGTAGACTTATGAAAAGCATTTGATAACGTTGATTGGAGTAATGAACGCCCAATCCTCACTGAGGAAAATAAAAGGCGGCGTACCACAGGGCAGTGTTATTTTCCCTTTCAATATGCACGTCTCAGACGTCCCCAAAACTGATAACCCTAGCCTCTATCTTTATGCACTGGCCGCTTTGGTGGCGTAGTTGGTACCATGCTGAGCTTCTATGCACAAGATCGCGGGTTCAAACCCGGCCGAAGTCGTCGGAATTTTTAAGAGCGTTAAAAATCCCTCAGTATGCCTTCCTTTGGAGGGGAAGAAAAGCCGGCGGGCACATGTCCTAGATTTATGGCATATAAAAGAACCTTCCACTAACTACAAGTGTGTGAAACTAAATTTGTGAGTTAGATTTGATTAACGCTCTCAAAGTCCCAACGTTTGTCGCCAGGTGCTGGTTACGGTGTCATCTAGTAGCCAAGTTCACAGCTCGGTGTCGTTGACGGTAGCATTTGGTAGCAAATGTAGGAACTACTTGAAATTGATCGCCTGCACTCCTTACCTGAATTACAGATAACACACACTAATACAGCCATCACAATTAACACCGGTTATCAGACAGATTCTACACACCCAAAGTAGCCTACACGATGCTACATGACCGCGTTGTCACAGTCCCTAAACCATCGTTACGCAAATTATACCGCGATCTTCACTACTTCCTGGAGAGGACACAGATGAAGAAAACCTGCAAGACGCCCTAATCACTCTTGAGCCCTGGCTAGAGAAATGACGTATTAAGAATAACACTTATAAATGTTTTGCCACTCTTCTCACAAAAAAAAAAAAAAAAAAAAAAAAACGTAAATTCACACAAGTCCAGGACCTCACCTTCTTCGGTGAAGTGATAAGATACACTGCTCAAACAAATTAGAGGGACAACATTTGAAACACCTGCATTATTTTGTCAGGAATGTGAGGAGTTAAACAGCCATGCTGTCTGTAAAATAAACCTTCATTTAACGGCAATGTACATATCCTGTGCTCGTCGTAGCACACATATCGGTGCTATGACCAGGAATGCAACACAATGTCGTCAACAAAGTGGAAAGTCCTTCCATGAATGCATATGGCGCACAAAATGATACAGTTCAGTGTCTGTTAGACCCTCCATGTGCCCGAATTACTGCCTCACATCTTCGTGGCATGCTCCTTACAACTCTGCGAACAGTTTCTTGTGAAATTTTGTCCCATTCATCCATAAGGGCCTCTGTAAGTTGTTCCAGAGTCTGAGGTGCTACAGGACGGGCCTTATGTTGCTTGTCCAGCATATCCCATAAATGCTCAATGGGATTGAGGTCAGGACTCAACGTAGGCCAGTCGAATGTTTGAATTGCGAAGTCCTGTAAAGTTTCAATGGTGGTTGCTGCTGAATTAGCTCTCGCATTGTCGAGTTGCAGGATTAACTGGGGACCCATTGCAAGTGTAATGGGCATAACATGACCTAGTACAATCTCGTTGATGTACCTCTGAGCATTAAGTCAGCCTCTGATTGTCTGAAGGTTCGATCGGCCATCAATTGTGATGCCTCCCCACACCGTGACCGAGCCGCAGCCAAAGCTGTCCCTTTCCTGGACTGCTGCTTCATAAAAACGTTCACCACGACGACGATAGACACGTATACGCCCGTCGCACCGTGTTAGACGAAAGCGGGACTCGTCCGTAAACAATACATTGCGCCAGTGACGCAGCTGCCAGTCCCTATGGTCCTCAGCAAATCGAAGTCGCTCTATCTTGTGGCGAGCAGTTAATCGAGGGACCTGATGAGGACGTCGAGGTCTTAAACCTGCCTCTCGGAGTCTGTTGCGTATGTTTTGGTCACCGACACTGCTACCAGTTGCTGCTCTTATATCATTTTGTAGGTCCCGGGCGGTCACCGAACGCCGGCGGAGAGAACAATTCACCACATATCGGTTGTCTCTGGCCGATGCTTTTCGTTTTCTCCCTTGCCCTGGCTTTCGTGTGTATGAAGCAGTTTCAGAAAATCGTTTCCAAACCCTCCCAACAACAAATGAAGCCACATTAAGCCCTGTAGACACTGCACGAATAGTCCACCTTACTGCAGTAATGTCACTGCCCGAATACGTTCTGTCGCATTCAGATGCTTCATTTCGACTAATGCAACGTACACCAAGTAGATGGTAACGTACTCTTCACTTAAACGCACTCGAGGACCGAGTGCGACATTGCTCGTCCAGTTCACTTTGCTGCATAGCACGATACATGTGTCTACTGCCACAAAGCCATGGTTTTCCAACGACATGTAGAGGTGTCATCGCATTCTTAAAACATGTCGGAAGAATACGAGCAACAGTATATATCGTAATCACGGAATACGTACATGGTACACCTGATCAAATTCCTATCCCTCTAATTGTTTTGAGCAGTGTAGAAGTTAGCTACATAGTATCCGGGAACCACTTTAGACCACGGACTCCATTTTGCACAGGAAGAAATAGAGCACGCCAACAATGTAAAGGCGATACTAGCGCAGATTTGGCACCTTATTAGGGCCCGGAGTGAACTCGATGAATTTAGCAAACTCTTGGCATATCGCACACTTGTGCGACCAGTCATGGAAATTCCTGTTCTGTGTGGGGTTACGCAGCACCCACACACATCAATAAACTGCAGGCCGTTCAGAACGGAGCGTTACCCATGATATCCGGAGTCCCGTGGTAGTGCGTATTTAAGTAACTGAAGTCTCCTACTTCCTTTAGCTTTCCACCTGCCAATTTAACGTCAATATGGCTTTCTGATTTCTTTCAGTTGCATTCTATTATTTTTGTATTGCATTTAATGATTTTCATCATGAATTCTTTCCTCAAGACGCAGTCCATACCATTTAAAAACTATTCCAATCCTTTGGTGAATCGGCTAAGATGACAATGTCATCAGCAAATCTCAGTGTTGAGATTATTTCTCCTTGAATCTTTGCTCTCTAAGGACTCAAAATATCCCAAATCTTAGCAAATATTATCTGTTGTGCAGAAAATCCAACAGTTCTTTGTCAGAGCAGTCATTTTATGTAGGGTTGGTAATAATATGTGATGAAAGGTGGGGTTAATATTGCTTTATTGATTCTATATCACTTGGCATCAGGTTATCGTACGCCTGCATTCGGCCGTTGTTATTCTAACAGCTGTGTGAGTGAACGACGCATACTATTGGCAGAGAAAAATGGTTTCCATCACCGTTGCTAGATGCTGATACTGAAAATACGATACACCGACTACATTAGTAATAAAGAAGTGCATCGGTACAGTGATCTCCCTAGCCTGCACATAGCGGTCGTGCGACATAGTCTTCAGATAACTGGCCATGTTCTACGTATACCCCACATCCCATACCCCAAGTGGCCACAAAATGGGTCCCTCCCGGAAACCAGGCGGCTCAGACTTCCACCCCGAAACACGAAAAGGTGAAATTTCACAAAAAAATAAAAACCAAATTACAAGAAACAAAAAAAAATCACCACCAACTACACCAAAGAAAACACCAACAAAGCAACACAAACACCAACAACAAAAACAACAAATACAGCAACATAACAACAACCACCAACAACAAGAACTTCAAAAACAACACCAACACCAACAAATAAACAACACCAGAAACAACACCAACAACAACAAAAACAACACCAACAACAATAAAAACAAACAACACAAACACCTACAACAAAAACACCAGCAACAAAAACAACAACAACAAAAACACCACAACACAAACACCAACAACGAAATCACCAACAATACAAACACCAACAACAAACACAACACCAACAAAAACACCACCAACAACAAAAACATCAGCAACTAAAACAACACCAACAACAATAAAAACACCAACACCAACAACAAAAACAACAACAAATACAAATACAATGGGAAATAAGTGAACGAGTGAGTATGTAAATAAATAAGTAAATGAATAAATACCAATTAATCAGATTCACTGTCAAGTTAAAGACCTCCTGCAGGGAAGAAATTCAGCGTCTCTAAAAGCCTCAATAGTTACAATGGACATAAAACGCATGCATGAATGAATGAATTAATAAAATATTAATTAGTAAAGGGTACTTGTTAAATGTTTATTTTATTTCAGTTATTTGTGCATGAACTTCAATCGTCCAAGATAATTGGGCTGATTCGTACCTGTTGGCCGAGTGAGGTCATTAATACAGCCATAATATGGTAATTTAGAAATAACCGAATATATTACTGCCTCACACTTGAGCTGGTTCGAAAGAAGTTAGGGAGCGTGTCTTATTCCTTACCTTTTACCAGAGCTATCTGGAACGAAGCGGAAATTTTCCTGGAGTAGAAGAGGGAATCCGTAGCGTAGCAGTCAGCATGGTTAGCTGCCGCCCCGGAGGTCCTGGGTTCGATTCCCGGCTCTGCCACGAAATTTGAAAAAGTGGTATGAGGACTGGAACGGGGTCTACTCAGCCTCGGGTGTTCCAAATGAGTAGAGGGGGTTCGATTCCCACCTCAGCCATCCTCGAATTGGTTTTCCGTGGTTTCCCACTTCGTCTCCGGGCAAATGCAGGGATGGTAATGCCCCCGTAAATTGAATTATCCAGAGACCACGATGGTAGTATTTGGGAGAGCATGGGTAAAGTTGCAGCCGTCATAGCTATTACGTGTTATTAATGACGTAGGCACGACTGGCTCATAGCTCAGGCAAGCAGGGAGGCTCCGCTGAGATCCATGATGACGTATAAGAATTTTCGAGAAAGCTCTGGAAGCACGACGCAACATCTGGAAGGAAATAATATAAGATTCGTAGAGAGAAATTAAGCTATTGGTTGGCTGTCTTGAACCAATGAGCGAAAGTCTTTGTGAAGACGGAATTTATTGCAACTATGATTTTTAATGAAAATCGGCTTTTAAAACTATGCAAAGTTATTTTCAGCACAAGAAATGGAATGGAATTAAGAAGACATTCAAAATGAGTAATGACGCGTATAGAAGCTATGGAAGGGATGGAGGATACACCCCCCTGTCAGGGTATTTAAACGACGGGAGCGGAGAGCCGAGGCTCCTTCTTATCAATCAGTCGACGAGTGAAGTGTGTTGATGGGTTAACGCAGTCCCAAAAGTTACTTCGAGTCAGAGCGTGGAGGTTGTCCGCTCGTGAAACAGCGCAGTTTGGGTAAGCTGCAGTGCATTATACAACTCAAATCTAGCCGAAGTTAAAACGCAAGTATAAGTGACATTATCTCATGAACATACACAATTAGGCTTCAGCGTTTATTATAATCAAGCAGTGTAAGATTATATAGAGCCTGTATTAAAAGCAGAACATTCCAGCTTTTATAATTTGGGAAATATAAGCGATAGAAGACGAAATACAAAAGTGATTTTCACAGATCCCAGAATCACTTTTCATGCTACACACTTTGAACATTCAGAGGGCAGGCGTACTGCAAGTGTGAAACAGAACATTATTCAGTTGGTGCTACAGACAATTGACATTACAATGGCAGTTAATACTCAGTTATTATATTTAATAGACATTGATATGAAAGTAGTGATGGAGTACTAAACTAACTATGCACCTGGGACATATATCGATAGCGTGAAGATGCAACATGGAATTACGATAGTCAGTATTCTTGGAATACTAGCATGGAGTGGGTAACCAGCATTTACACTCATGCATATCTATCAAACGCTGATATAACATCCATACGGCATTGGACATTTATTCATTATCCATTAACATGAATATTTCTGCCTTGATTATACAATAGATTTCATGGTTAATTTCGACGTAGAGTGGCTAGGGTATCCCAGCACTAACAGAAGAAGTTGCCAGAAGGAAGTTACTTGTTAACACGGATGGGTGTATTCCGGAGATAGAATCGTTCTATTATCCGAGGTCGCTGTTCCGATGTTCGAGTACTGTCCAGATATGTGCTCTGGTTTTATAGGAACATGTATAGTATTCTGTGAATACTCTTCAAGATCGTCTGGACATCATATAAGGTAGCCGTGATATTTATTTGTTATAATGTGAGCTGTATAGTGAAATTTGAGCAACGATCTTTCCCCATATTTTATATTGTAATATGTTCTTGTATTCTGTACACTTTTCAGGTGTTTTATATTTTCTTTAGTGTCTGGAGACCTTAGTCTTTCATATTTATATTTAAATTCTTGTGAGGATCAGTTTTACTGGCATTTAAATATTCTTTAGAGAATGTGGATTAATTTTGCAGTCACGGTTTGACTTTAAAAATAAATAGTTTCCATTTTAAGTCAGAATTCAGACATCGTGTCATCATTTCAAAGTAATGTCTCCGTTAACTTACTTTGAACATTTTTCTGTCCAACTTCAAGAGAGAGGAAACCATCGAACGTTAATTAGAGCGTTAAAATATATGTAACTTTACGATGATCTTTTGAATTACTAGTCGTTCTTTAGAATGTGTTGTTGAAACAAAGACAATATCATTAGATAGTGAAAAACATTTCAGCGAAGACAACTTTATGTAACTTGAGTATTGAATGAGCTTTATTCAGTTAACAGTTGAAAATAACTCTTTTGGTAGAAGATTTTCATATCTTAGGCTAGGATATCGATGCTTGCATATTCCAGTCTAGATTGACTTCTATCCGACTTGATTTAAATAACCTGCAATTATTTAAATTCTCTTGAGTGTAATATTTTATTGTACTGCGATAATATTATAGTGATATTTTTTTAGATTGACAAGTGAGGAGAGTCAGTTTGTATTTTTATTAATCATATTTGTGACTGGCAGATTTTTATTCATATCGTTTTGTTAAAGATACTCATGGTGGTTAAAATTATGCAACAGTGTGAATATGTTTTATATAATGTAGAGTTTTCGAGAGGAACGATGGGATGTATAAATTATAGCTCAGTGGACGTGTGAAAGTCACTGATTGATAGAGCCCTTGTAGAAGGATGTTTTCCCACGATATTGTTTATAACAAATTAATCATTGGTGATTTTGTTTAAACAGTGGAAGTTTTCCATATATGATGTAATATATATATATATGAGGTTGTTAAGCCATAGTGTGCTTGGAGCGAGGTTTTTCCCGCAAGTTTGGTGATGTTATTCCCCATCCAGATTGTATGCATGTCAATTTACTGTTTTATTTAACAGAGGGTGTGAGTTGAATAATTTTTCGACTACAGATAAAGATTAGTGTCACAGATATTCCTTATTAAAATTTATTAACCACGAATATGTAACTACATGCAAATAACCTTAATTGGTCGGTTGTATTTGAACTAATTTTGCAGCTATAACCCGACATGACTTGTGTGTAATGTATAAAAATAATATAAAAGAAATAGAATTTCTATATTCTAATGTAAATTCGATTGTCGATTGACGACATTTTCAAAGACTCTAAAATTATTTAGAGATCAATTAAATAAACACTTCAGTGTTTAGCGTTTTGTCCATATTAGGCAACGCTGTATATAATCATATAACTATGTAAAATAAATCTGTAATTAATATAATAATATAATAATGTTTATTAGGGCCATATAATAATTTGTAAAAAATAATTTTTTGTGAATGAATGACGAGTGAATGATGAAAATTTTGTAAGAGTGAATCAGGATCTGCATTGGTTCGAAACAATGTAGGGTGTGTCTGGAAGAGTGTATAAAATATTTCATGATATTCTGTAGCTTAGGTTCAGAGTTATCAGCATTTGTTTGGTGGCAATGATCTAGCGTGTTCGAGACTGATTCTCGCATGTCGCTATTGACCGGCCGCATTTAACAGTGGGGGAGGCAAGGTGTGTGTGTCTCATGCATAGTCCATATGTTCAGATAAGGACTTGAGTATTGAGGTCAACAACTCTGTGGCCTTGCGTATATGTGTCATTGGAATGAGGAAGTTACCTCAAGATGCACAGCGATAGAGCTGATTGCTACTAAACGCTTCCAGTTTTTGTTAATTTAAAATGATGTTTTGACTAGCTTACAGTAGTCCGAATAAGCTCATAACTTTTGTGTAATTGTTTTACAGTCCAGTGGTGGCTGAGGAAAATTTGTGATGGTTTCACAAGACTCTAATTTTTTTAGTGTATAATTTTATTTATATTTATGTGGAATAATTTTTTTCCGTTCAGTTTTCATAGTCTTTGACGCGTGAGTTCATTTTAAATATAATGTATGCGAGATATTGTGCGGACACACCTTTGAGAGATAGGGTGCCACCCCTAAACCCCGAGAACGGTAAGTAAGGTAAGTGTTTTTCCCCGCGGAGTTTGGTGTGTTCCACAATATTCTTGTAAACTGCTGTGCTATGATCCCGATAGTGTTTGTCAGAGCCATTTCAAATGATGTAATAGAACCGGAGCATTATGAGATAGGCAATCCGAGTGAGGGGACGGATTTCTGACAAACGGCTTTCCGGATTATCGGGTACAGTGGGATTGGCGACCCTATAAACGTGTTGGCTCGATTCTAAACTGGTTCCCAGATTGAGAATCAGTAGTATTGGTGCCTTATTTACGTTGCGGCAGTGACTTAAGATATTGTTTCTTTCATGGGTTAAGCCGATACAGTAGATGTGGCTGACCTAAGTCGTTGTATAGGCTCAAATAAAGAGATTGATTCTTTATTAGATGTCTTGGACAATTGTAGATTGTCGAGAGTGTGATTATATAGGTATTAAATGTTGAATTGTATTAATCAAGTTGCACTCAGAAAAGATCAGAACTTATACAACCTGAGAGAGGTTAAATAGGCAGAAAGTTTTGAAAAAACCGCCTATGATCATGACTCTTGTTTATTCGACCGGCTTATGACAATGTCTAGTCATATTAAAGATAAAGCTAACGTATTTGATTATAATGGTAAATTTTCTTTTGTGTTAGGATATTTGAAGTGAACCACAGAAAAATGAACAAGTGTATACATTTATTTGACATAGGGTGTTTGATAAGTTAATGTTATGCTAATGATAAGTTAATAATAAGACAGAAAAATGCTCAAATATTTATATATGGTGAAAGACGTTGCTTAAATGTTGTTATCTTGCTCTATCTGATGTATGTCCCTAACGCAATTATTACAGGAATTATATTGAAATGGCAGATGAGGGATTACGGAGGATGTTGGAAGAGATGGAGGTAAGGATGAAAGAGAGTATGCAGGAGAATTCTAATAGGATGAAAGAGAGTATGAAAGCTCTCCAGACTAATTCTTCCAATGTAGAGGATAATGTGTCGCGTTTGCAGGCCGGTACACAGGAGATCCAGAATGCAGTAAGTGATATTAAGTTAGATGTGTCTAATGTCCGCAATGATGTTGCTGATGTTAAAGTAGACGTTTATAATGTCCAGGACAGGGTAGATTCTGTCCAGAATAAGGTAGATTCTGTCCAGGAGAGGGTAGATTCTGTCCAGAATAAGGTAGATTCTGTTCAGGGTAAGGTGGATTCGGTGCAAAAGGATCTATCTTTGGTACAACTTGACGTCTCAAATGTTAGAGTAGACATTTCCAGTGCCAGAGCAGAGGTATTAATTGTTAGAAATGATGTTGCCAGTGTTCAGGATAAGGTAGAGGATGTCCAAAAAGAGATTGCAAATGTAAGAACTGAGGTATCTAATGTTCAGGTTGATATTAATAATATACAATCAGATGTAACTGATGTGCAGAGCGACATAAATAAAGTTCAAGTTGAGGTCAATATTGTATTTGTTGATGTAGCTAAAGTTCAAACAGACGTTAGCAAAGTTCGAGAAGAAATCGAAACCTCTAAAACACTCTGTACTCGAAATATCAGTGCCCTAACAACTCGTTTTGTAGATGTGTCAGTTAGAACAACAGCTTCTTTGGCTGGTTTGAAATACGATGTCGAAGTCATGCGTACTCAAGTTTTAGACCTCAATACACTATTGAAGGAAGACATAGAAATAGACATAGCAGATATGTAAAAATCTAATGTAACTGTGTGGAAGGATGAGTGGAATAAATCAAGCGGGGAACACGTAAAACAAATTCAGGAACGCATTGAAAAGAAATTAGCCAGTTCCCAAATAGAAATTAATAACGAAGTTATTCAGATTAGGAAGGATTTAAGTGTCAGGATGGATACGCTGTCCGAAAAACAAGTCGAAGATAGGACACAAGCTAGTCAGGATGAGCAAGCCTTAAAAGAATCGCTAGAGGAACAAATTAATAAGGTAGTCTCCGATGTAAATGAAACAGCGAATAAACTTCAGAATTCGAACTTAGGTGAAGTTAATATTTTAGAATCTTACAAAGAAGACTCGATAAAGAAGGTAATCACTGAGATTGAAGATAAGGAACGAGAGGGAATGAATTATGGAGATGATAGGAATTCCACGAGAAGGAGTAATCTAGGAGTAGAAGAAAGAGAGATTAGTCCCGAGGAACGTTTATTCAGGTTCTAAGAAGATGGTGAGGAAAAGAATAAAGAGCCCGAATGGCAAAATAGAGATTTAAGGAAAAACGTTCAAGATTCATATCCGAGGAATGTTACGGTGATAAGGAATTTTGAAGACAAACCGCAAAAATTCAGCAATAATGATAGTCGCACTCCGATTGAGTATATCCGTAATCTCAAGGATTACTTTATCGAAGCTCACATACCACGAGAGAGGGAGATGAAGATAGTGGAGAGATATTTAGCAGAGGGCCCGTTAGAATGGTTTTGCGCCTTCCGTTACACGTTCAGTATCTTTGACGAGTTTGCGGAGGCCTTAATCAAGCGTTTTTGGTCGATTGAAGTGCAGAACTCCTTACGAGCAGAAGTCTATTCAAGAAAATATTTAGGTATTCTACCTACTCGTTACGCAGACTTCTTTGCGAGTCAATTATCTCGCTTGAGATATCTTCAACCTCCGTTATCCACGGAAAAATTGATTGATGCTATATCGAGAATGTTACCAGTAGAGGTAAGAAGGCTAATTATTTCCTCTAATATCAGGGATCTTCCGAGCATGGACGAACTACTCAGGAGACTTGACTATACGAGTCCTCTGCCGAACGTCGTACAGAAAGGTCAAAGGCACGAGTTTAAAGACGTAAACACTGTCTACCTTGACCATATTCAACAGACCGAAACTCTCAAGGAAGAGCAGACAGGAAACGTAGGTCCGGATAGGAACAACTATTTCCGAAATAATAGGTTTCGAGGAAGTCGACCTTACCAGCAGCGACGAGGCTGTGGAAATAATCGTGGGAACAATCATGGAAGAGGTGGTTATTATAACAATAATGGTTACAATAGAAATTACAATCTGAATAAACAATATCAGAACCGAAACATTAATTCCCAAGATCAGGTGATGACGAAAGAAAAATACGACGAGAAGGAAAAAGAGAGTCAACAATTCATAAAGGAATTGAGGGAAAAAGAAGCAAATAATCAAGGGAAAATGCAGACTTGGTTATAGACCCTGGACCTTCCACTAGTCAAAAGGGGAACCTTGACATTGGAAATCAAGGACAAAAAAACTTCAATTTCCAAACGGAATTGAGGGACTTAGAGTACATTACCACACAAAATTTAATCACGATTAATGAAATATATGAGGTCACAGATGAAGATTTACTAGCAGAAAGAGGCATCTTTAAAGAGGAAAGACCATGTGCATTACCAATCATCTCTGTAATTATATAAAGCTCTAAAGGATACTGGTGCCATTATGTCCATTATATCTGATAATTGCTATCAGAGGTTATCGAAGGACAATAATAAGACAGTTTTAACCGCATCGGCTGTTAAAGTACGTGGTATCTTTCAGGATAAAGCGGTCAAGTGCAAAATCCAAGTTCTGCTAAACTTTGAGATAAATGGATGCACTTACGAACACATCTTTATTGTTGTCAATAAGATACATTTTGACATCGTGCTAGGCATAGATTTCATAACCAAAGTAGGTGCCATTATTGACATGAAAAGCCGAGTAATTAAATTTAATGAAGGGTTCATTATCAAGGAAGAGATAGAAGAACATGATGTGAAAGACAGTCTAGATATAGATCTTAGGAAAGATATATTAAACACCATCATTGAAGAGGTTGAAAATGAAAGAGAAATTCCTACTCTAAAGACCAAAGGGTTTGAGGAAATTCAGGGTGAATTTGGCGATTTGATCAGAGAATTTCGTGATATTTTCGATGACAAGCCTGGGTTGATCAAGGATTATAAATACAAGATTAGGCTCACTGAGGAAACCCCGTATCAGAAGAGGATATACCCATTTCCTGAGAAATACTATCAAGAAGTACGAGGGTTAATCAACGAAATGGAAGCAGACGGTATAATAAGAAAACAGGCGTCGTCATATATAAACCCTATTACAGTTGTCAAAAAGAATAATGGTCATCTACGTTTATGTCTCGATGCTCGCACTATTAATTTAAAGATTTTACATTAGGCAGACCGACCGCCGAAAATCAGAGATCTGCTTCGCAAATTCAAAGGAAAAGCATGTTTCAGCGTCCTAGACATGACGTCCTCATTTTATCACATCGAGTTGGAAGAAGAGAGTAAGCAGTATACTGGGTTCCTATTTGACCAGACATCCTGGGGTTTTCAAAGGATGCCTTTTGGCATGGTTAATAGTGGACCAGCACTAATTCGAGCTCTCGATAGTAAGCTCACGGACGAGGTCAAACAGAATGTAATATGTTACATTGATGATTTAATAATATCTTCTCCAAATGTCCAAGAACACCTCGTGTATCTTCGAAAACTGTTTGAGAACTTGAGAATGGCCAACATCAAGGTCAACTATGATAAATGCCAGTTTATGAAGAGGGAAATAAATTATTTAGGGCATACCATTGACCAGGACGGGTATCACCCAAATATGCAAAAGGTTGAAGCCATAATGAGATTTCCTAAGCCCACCAAGGTCTGGCAAGTAAGAGAATTTGTTGGTGCCTGCCAATTTATAAGCTGTCATTGTCCAAAATACTCAGAAATCATGGCCCCGCTTTATGACCTCTTAAAGAAAAACAATCGTTGGAAGTGGAGCAGTGCCGCTGACGATGCTTTTGAGATGGCGAAAGAAATGTTATGGAATAATGTAAAATTGGAGTATCCAGATTTCGAGAATATTTTCTATATCGAATCCGACGCTTCACGTATAGGCATTTGAGCAGTCTTATACCAGAAAGACGAAGACGGCAACAAGCACTACATAGCATTTACCAGTCGCGAGCTGAAGAAACACGAAGAAAATTATTTCACGACCGAGCCAGAGGCATTAGCTTTCGTGACAGCTCTTCAAGCCTGGAAAAATATGTTATTGGGTCACCAAATAATAATAATCACTGATCACAAAGCACTTCAGTTCATGCTTCAAACTGATATGTCAAGTGACAGGTTGACACGTTGGGCTTTGTTCACCCAACAATTTAATGCTACCATTGTCCATCAGCCAGGGAAAGATAATTTGTTGGCTGACGCATTATCGCGTAACCCTGTTAGAAATTTGCAGATAAACCATGTACAATTGGAGCAAGAACCAAGAAACCGTTAGGAGATTAGCCCGAATCGGTGTGTCACAGAAGTAACACGCTCAAATCAGGAGAATGTACAGGTTCCTCAAGGGTTATATGGACAATACATATGTAGATTATGTAGCTACACAAAGGAAATCACGACACTATGTACTGAGCGGAGATCTTGTATGCAAGTATGCAGACTCTGACCATACAAAGATCAGAATAGTCGTGCCTCCTAGTCTTGTTGTAAGGTTAGTGTGGGTAGCTCACCATGCTATTGGACATGTGGGTTTAGATAAAACACTCGACACACTCAAGGAGAAATTTATCTGGACCAACATGAGATCCGGTATCGCAAAAGTCATTTGATCATGTGACAAATGCCCGAGAGCAAAATTTGCATCTGCGTTATTGAAAGAGCAACCCAGAGCGATGATTCCGTCAAAACCTAACGAGCTTATGGTAACGGATATCTTTGGCCCGTGTCCAAAGGGATATCAGGGTAATCAGTTCCTATTTGTTACCGTTGATGTATTCTCCATGTTCGTCACTATGAGCCCCATTCAGAAAGCAAACACCAGGAATCTTGTCAGTAGGTTAGAGAACGCAGTATTTCCGAAGGCTGGGAAACCGGAATATTTACTGTCTGATCATGGAGCGCAATTCACGTCAACCCAATTTGCCGCAGACATGGTGCGACTAGGAATAAAACACATATTTTCGAGCGTGCGTTATCCTGAGTCAAATTCATCTGAAAGATATATGGCTGAACTTTCTAAATTTTGCCGCATTTTCTGCCCAAACGACCACACCAGTTGGGTAAAATATGTGCCCCTGATAGAGGATTGTTTGAACTCTAAAGTTCAAGAGAGCACAGGAGAAGTTCCGATGAGGCTCCACTTAGGAAGAAATCCTGAAAGACCATGGGATAATGTGTTTAATCACATTCCTAGAGATCCTGACATAGGAAGACAACAGAGGATAGAAAAAGCTAAAACCAACTCCAGAAAGCAGCTCAGAAACATTCAAACGCGTAGCTGGAAAAAGATTCGGTACTCCACTGGAAATAGGAAATTTGGTGTTACTTCGCAGACCTGTGAAATCTGACGTAAGCAAGAAGATATACCCAAAATTTGGAGTTGTCTTTATTGGCCCGTTCCGGATTACCAACGCATATGGGAACAACTGCTACGAACTATATGACGATGAAAACAATGTGGTGTATGGAAAATTTAACGCCGGAAACCTAAAGAAATATCATCATCAGAAAGTAGGCTAAATATAATTCAATTACGAGTTCAAGTGATATATCTATAAACTTGTAACAAAGAGGTTTAAAACAATTTTGCAACTGTTTTTAAAACGTGGTGACGGAAGAATGCCCACGTAAATTGAATTATCCAGAGACCACGATGGTAGTATTTGGGAGAGCATGAGTAAAGTTGCATCCGTCATAGCTATTACGTGTTATTAATGACGTAGGCACGGCTGGCTCATAGCTCAGGCAAGCAGGGAGGCTCCGCTGAGATCCATGATGACGTATAAGAATTTTCGAGAAAGCTCTGGAAGCATGACGCAACATCTGGAAGGAAATAATATAAGATTCGTAGAGAGAAATTAAGCTATTGGTTGGCTGTCTTGAACCAATGAGCGAAAGTCTTTGTGAAGACGGAATTTATTGCAACTATGATTTTTAGTGAAAATCGGCTTTTAAAACTATGGAAAGTTATATTCAGCTCAAGAAATGGAATGGAATTAAGAAGACATTATTTCTACTACTTTAAAATCTTCAAATCGATTGATTATAGCTAATGTTGAAAATGAGTAATGACGCGTATAGAAGCTATGGAAGGGAAGGAGGATACGCCCCCCTGCCAGGGTATTTAAACGACGGGAGCGGAGAGCCGAGGCTCCTTCTTATCAATCAGTCGACGAGTGAAGTGTGTTGATGGGTTAACGCAGTCCCAAAAGTTACTTCGAGTCAGAGCGTGGAGGTTGTCCGCTCGTGAAACAGCACAGTTTGGGTAAGCTGCAGGGCATTATACAACTCAAATCTAGCCGAAGTTAAAACGCAAGTATAAGTGACATTATCTCATGAACATACACAATTAGGCTTCAGCGTTTATTATAATCAAGCAGTGTAAGACTATATAGAGCCTGTATTAAAAGCAGAACATTCCAGCTTTTATAATTTGGGAAATATAAGCGATAGAAGACGAAATACAAAAGTGATTTTCACAGATCCCAGAATCACTTTTCATGCTACACACTTTGAACATTCAGAGGGCAGGCGTACTGCAAGTGTGAAACAGAACATTATTCAGTTGGTGCTACAGACAATTGACATTACAATGGCAGTTAATACTCAGTTATTATATTTAATAGACATTGATATGAAAGTAGTGATGGAGTACTAAACTAACTATGCACCTGGGACATATATCGATAGCGTGAAGATGCAACATGGAATTACGATAGTCAGTATTCTTGGAATACTAGCATGGAGTGGGTAACCAGCATTTACACTCATGCATATCTATCAAACGCTGATATAACATCCATACGGCATTGGACATTTATTCATTATCCATTAACATGAATATTTCTGCCTTGATTATACAATAGATTTCATGGTTAATTTCGACGTAGAGTGGCTAGGGTATCCCAGCACTAACAGAAGAAGTTGCCAGAAGGAAGTTACTTGTTAACACGGATGGGTGTATTCCGGAGATAGAATCGTTCTATTATCCGAGGTCGCTGTTCCGATGTTCGAGTACTGTCCAGATATGTGCTCTGGTTTTATAGGAACATGTATAGTATTCTGTGAATACTCTTCAAGATCGTCTGGACATCATATAAGGTAGCCGTGATATTTATTTGTTATAATGTGAGCTGTATAGTGAAATTTGAGCAACGATCTTTCCCCATATTTTATATTGTAATATGTTCTTGTATTCTGTACTCTTTTCAGGTGTTTTATATATTCTTTAGTGTCTAGGGACCTTAGTCTTTCATATTTATATTTAAATTCTTGTGAGGATCAGTTTTACTGACATTTAAATATTCTTTAGAGAATGTGGATTAATTTTGCAGTCACGGTTCGACTTAAAAAAAAATAGTTTCCATTTCAAGTCAGAATTCCGACATCGGGTCATCATTTCAAAGTAATGTCTCCGTTAACTTAATTTGAACATTTTTCTGACCAACTTCAAGAGAGAAGAAACCATCGAACGTTAATTAGAGCGTTAAAATATATGTAACTTTACGACGATCTTTTGAATTACTAGTCGTTCTTTAGAATGTGTTGTTGAAACAAAGGCAATATCATTAGATAATGAAAGACATTTCAGCGAAGACAACTTTATGTAACTTGAGTATTGAATGAGCTTTATTCAGTTAACAGTTGAAAATAACTCTTTTGGTAGAAGATTTTCATATCTTAGGCTAGGATATCGATGCTTGCATATTCCAGTCTAGATTGACTTCTATCCGACTTGATTTAAATAACCTGCAATTATTTAAATTCTCTTGAGTGTAATATTTTATTGTACTGCGATAATATTATAGTGATATTTTTTTAGATTGACAAGTGAGGAGAGTCAGTTTGTATTTTTATTAATCATATTTGTGATTGGCAGATTTTTATTTCATATCGTTTTGTTAAAGATACTCATGGTGGTTAAAATTATGCAACAGTGTGAATACGTTTTAAATAATGTAGAGTTTTCGAGAGGAACGATGGGATGTATAAATTATAGCTCAGTGGTCGTGTGAAAGTCACTGATTGATAGAGCTGTTGTTAAGGATGTTTTCCCACGATATTGTTTATAACAAATTAATCATTGGTGATTTAGTTTAAACAGTGGAAGTTTTCCATATATGATGTAATATATATATATATATATATATATATATGAGGTTGTTAAGCTATAGTATGCTTGGAGCGAGGTTTTTCCCGCAAGTTTAGTGATGTTATTCCCCATCCAGATTGGATTCATGTCAATTTATTGTTTTATTTAACAGAGGGTGTGAGTTGAATAATTTTTCGACTACAGATTAAGATTAGTGTCACAGCTAATCCCTATTAAAATGTATTAACCACGAATATGTAACTACATGCAAATAACCTTAATTGGTCGGTTGTATTTGAACTAATTTTGCAACTATAACCCGACATGACTTGTGTGTAATGTATAAAAATAATATAAAAGAAATAGAATTTCTATATTCTAATGTAAATTCGATTGTCGATTGACGACATTTTCAAAGACTCTAAAATTATTTAGAGATCATTTAAATAAACACTTCAGTGTAGTGTTTAGCGTTTTGTCCATATTAAGCAACACTGTATATATCCATATAACTATGTAAAATAAATCTGTAATTAATATAATAATATAATAATGTTTATTAGGGTCATATAATAATTTGTTAAAATTGAATTTTTGTGAATGAATGACGAGTGAAGGATGAAAATTTTGTAAGAGTGAATCAGGAACTGCATTGGTTCGAAGCAATGTTGGGCGTGTCTGGAAGAGTGTATAAAATTTTTCATGATATTCTGTAGCTTAGGTTCAGAGTTATCAGCATTTGTTTAATGGCAATGATCTAGCGTGTTCGAGACTGATTCTCGCATGTCGCTATTGACCGGCCGCATTTAACAGTGGGGGAGGCAAGGTGTGTGTGTCTCATGCATAGTCCATATGTTCAGATAAGGACTTGAGTATTGAGGTCAACAACTCTGTGGCCTTGCGTATATGTGTCATTGGAATGAGGAAGTTACCTCAAGATGCACAGCGATAGAGCTGATTGCTACTAAACGCTTCCAGTTTTTGTTAATTTAAAATGATGTTTTGACTAGCTTACAGTAGTCCGAATAAGCTCATAACTTTTGTGTAATTGTTTTACAGTCCAGTGGTGGCTGAGGAAAATTTGTGTTGGTTTCACAAGACTCTAATTTTTTTAGTGTATAATTTTATTTATATTTATGTGGAATAAATTTTTTCCGTTCAGTTTTCATAGTCTTTGAGTGTGAGTTCATTTTAAATATCATGTATGCGAGATATTGTGCGGACACACTTTTGAGAGATAGGGTGCCACCCCTAAACCCCGAGAACGGTATGTAAGGTAAGTGTTTTCCCCCGCGGAGTTCGGTGAGTTCCACAATATTCTTGTAAACTGCTGTGCTATGATCCCGATAGTGTTTGTCAGAGCCATTTCAAATGATGTAATAGAACCGGAGCATTATGAGATAGGCAATCTGAGTGAGGGGATGGATTTCTGACAAACGGCTTTCCAGATTATTGGATACAGTACCTTCTTCAAGGTGACGTCCGCCTTATTCCCTCTTCCTTGCCTATCCATCCTGACCTTCCATTACCTTCCCTCATGAGGCCCCTGTTCGCTTTGCAGGTGAGGCCGCCTGGGCGAGGTGCCAATCACACCTCACCAGTTGTAGCTCTCCGATTAGATGTTCCCAGCTCTAGGGCACTGCCCGTAGAGGCGGTAGTGGTGAGTTCCCTCGCTGAGTCCGTGGGTTCCACCAACCTGGAGGGTAATCGACTAAGAAAAAGAGAAAGAGAAGAGGGAAACCACGGAAAAAATCTCTTGGATGGCTGATGTGCGAATCGAACCCACCTCTTCTCAGTACTGACTCACGAGGCTGAGTTTACCCCGTTCCAGCCCACAGACCAAATTTATATGATTTAGCAGAGCAAAGTACGAGAAATTTACATGGAGGGTAGACAATTAAAATACTGTTACGGCTGTGAGTTGTTTCGTCGCCTCGCCGGTTGAGTCACAGCTGCCCCGGGCTGGGTTCTGCCTCAGTGTATTACATGCGCCTTACGCAACAGGGCTACTAGGACAAAGGGACGGTCCAGAATATTCGTGACCCAGCCAGTGATGGAAACCTCGAGAAGCCGTGAATCCTGGATGGGTCTAGAAGCATTTATTGAGTCACCGGCCTGCTATATAAGAGCGACCTGGCAAGCGGGGTAGACAGTGTTTTTCGAGCTAGTGCGAGCGTTTACCTTGAGCGACAGTTGTTGGCGACGTGACTTGCGAAACCCTAGTGAAGCTGATTCTCTTGACAGCGAAGGAGTGTGAAGCCTACAGAGGAACTCTGTCTTGAACGAGTGTGTTTTCCAGTGCAGCAGAGGTTAGTGTGGTGAATTGCGAAAGCGCCGGGGCTGTTTCCCTAGCCAGTGGACAACGAAGCAGAGTGTAGTGGTGAGTGACCGGCTATCGTAAATAACGGTAGCTTGCGTATTCTAGGAAGTGTTGCAGGTAGTTATATCGAGGCCACCGGTTTCATTAGGAGGAATTAACTTCTGTGGCTTCTTGACAAGTGAAAGGCAAGTGGTCCCTACGAGAGCAAACTGGAGTGAGGTACTAATTGCTTGTATTTGCTATTTGTGTGGTGTATCTTTCTGGCCCGCAATAAAGCTAATACGTTTCTTTAAAGGAACAATTGTGTTTGTGCTTTCATCCACCGCAATCCAGCTAACGGAAGTGCCACTAGGGGGTGGCACGTAACAATACTGACCAACGTTGGATTCAAACTTGTGATTTCCCAATTTGAACGGCGTGGCTCTAACTCTGAGCTTGGCGGCTTCGGTGGTGTAGTAGGTAGAATGCTGAGCTTCTATACCCAAGGGCGCTGGTTCAAACCCGGCCGTAGTCATCGGATTTTTAAGAACGTTAAAATCCCTCAGTATGCCTTCCTTCGGAAGGGAATTAAAGCCAGCGGTCCCATGTTATATATTTATGGCATGTAAAGAACCTTCCACTAATTACACTTATGTGAAGCAAGATTATAGTTTAGATTTGACTAACGCTCTTAGGTCCCAACGTTCGTCACCAGTAGCCGACTGCGATGGCATATAGTAACCAAGTACAGAACTAGTTGTCGTTGACGGTGGCGTTTGGTAGCAAAAGTAGGAACTACTTGAAATTGTAATGTCCGCAGTCCTTACTTGAAGTAAATACAGATAGCACACACTAATATAGCCAGCACAATTAACACCGGTTATCAAACAGATTCTACAGACACCCAAAGTACAGGGGGCTACATGCCCACGTTGACGCAGCCCCTAAACTAAGGAACCAACCAACTAACTCTGAGCTAAAGATAAAATACCTCACAGTGTAGCGGGCTTGCGCGTTAAACCACCCACTACGCCCACGATGGGGTGTATCAGCATGTCCGGAGATCGGAGGTTAGAATCCTAGCGCTGACAGTGGCTATCCAGCGTGTGGGTTTTGTCTGATATATTTCCACACTCCCTCCAGGGAAATGGTGTGACAGTACCTTATTTCAAGTCACGAGGCGCTTACCGCATACCTGTGCCTAATGCAGCTACACACACTATCACACTCTCTAGAAAAACACATGTTATCAGACAAGTACAACACACAAACAAGTAAACAGTGCTATTGACCCAAATATCGCAAGCCTCTAAATTAAATGAGGAAGAAGAAGAAGAAGAAGAAGAAGAAGAAGAAGAACTTCAACAATTATATTTGAACGTTCAGCTCTCTTTTTTTTTACAACTAGTGCTTCTTTAAATTTTACACTGCCAAGAAGTACTTGCTAGGATATATTTGTTGCTGTTGTTTCATTTGAGGACCTTGGACGTCGTGGTCATATAGACTCGTCCACTTTGGTGTGTGTGTGTGTGTAAAACGTTGTCTGATAACCTGTGTTATTGTGGTAGCATTATTAGTGTATTTGTAATTCAGGTGAGGATTGGAAAGGGGGCAGCTGTGGCTTTAAGCTAGGAACCATCCCCGCATTTGCCTGTAGTGGATCTGGGAAACCACTTCCAGGATCGCTTCTCACTTTTCCCTCACGAGGCTGATAGCATCCCGTTCCAGATCTCAAACCAGAATTAATTGTACTACATAGTCCAACACGGGGAGGGCATCCGGCCTTAAATCCCCGGCCAAAACCTGGTTGGCTCCGTCGACCCCAACTAATTGGGAAAAGCCGAAGAAAGTAAAAGTAGTGCTTCAACACACGGACGTACAGTAGTTTGCTAACCCCGTGGGCTAAAGACAGTGTGTATAATACGTCTGTTGTTGAGCCCAAGTTGATACACCAGAGTGAATCTCCAAAACACAAACGGCAAGAAACAAGAGGATTTGTTCGTGGTAAGTTACGTAAAGGTTAGTATTGTGGGTAAGTGCACTGAGCCCAGCGTGTTATTACGTTAACAACAGTAATGATGCACGCCTGCAGTCCAAGGACGTCAATTACAAAGACATCTGAGCTACTGTCTCATGCTGCTCAGGGCCTACGGGTACTACCACAATAGAGACCAGACCAGTTCCTTCCCGTCATTCATCATGGCCAGGTGAGTTACATTGCACCGTATAAAATATTAGCCACCTTCTTGAAAGAGCATATTACTCGATTTGGAGGGCTGTAGGTGGTGTTGTATTGGTACCAGGCAGTCATGTGACCCTTCACTGCTGACATTTGACCATGCCATTGAAGTAGTGTGCGTGCCGGTCTTCAAGATGAATGCCTTCAATGGGTCAAACAACACCGTAAGTGGACAGTATGATTATTTCGTGTTCTAAATAACTTGACACCCGATCAAACCATTGGTTGGTTGTTTTCTCAGATTAGGGGCTGCGACAACGCGTTCATGTAGCCCCGTATATTTTGGGTGTGCGTAGAATCTGTATGATAACCGGTGTTAATTGTGACGGCTGTATTAGTGTGTGTATCTGTTTTAATCCAAGTAAGAACTGCAGACATTGAATTTTTTCAAGTAGTTCCAACTTTTGCCGCCATACGCCACCATCAACGACCAACTAGTTCAGAACTTAGTTACCAGATGCCACCGCAGTCGGCTCTTGACGACGAACGTAGGAACCTAAGAACGTTAGTCAAATGTTTAACTTATATAATTCAGCTTCACACAGGTGTAATTAGTGGAAGGTTCTTTAACATGCCATAAATCTATGACATGGGACCGACGGCTTTACTTCCTCTCCGAAGGAAGGAAAACTGAGGGATTTTTCACGTTATTAAAAAAATCCGACGACTTCGGCTGGGTTTGAAACCGCGATCTTGGGCATAGAAGCTCAGCATGCTACCGACTACGCCACCGAAGCCGCATCAAACCATTGAATCGTAATCATTTTCGAGAAGACATTTTTGGTATTGGTTAGTTTCTGGAAGTCATATGGTTATCACGTGAAATGGACCAATCATTGGAGATGAACCTTATGCGTGTCCGATTTTGATCGGTCGTCAAGTTACAAGGAACAGGGAATAGAGTCGTCTTCTGGGTAGTCCGACAGGTCGATATGCTGTAGGTTTTCAATCAATCAATATTTTTGTCGTGTGGTCTCCTGAGAGGCCGTGTGCAGGTCTTTCTAGTCGACGCCCGTGGGCGACATGCGTGCTGGAATGAGAGATGGAATGGATGGATATGGATGAAACTGGGCAAGGATGTGGAAGGAAGTGGCCGTGGCCTGTCAGAAGGTACCGTCCCAGCATTTGACTGGTGTTGAAAATGGGAAACCACGGAAAACCATTTCAAGGACGGCTGACGATAGGGACCGAAACCACGCGTCTACCGAGTCAGCAGAGAGCTTGGCCCCATGACCTAACGCTGCGCTCTAGCGAGCGTAGCCACCGCTTTTGGTTTTCAATCAATGTAAAGTGTTGAGTGTACCGCCGACCCGTAATGTATGGAGGGTGTAGTTCTTATAAGGGCTCTACATTTCTTCAACATAGTGGTTTTGCAACTCTGTGTACGTGAGTGTAGTATCTGTTAGTTAACCTGTGGTATTGTGATGACTGTTCTAGTGTGTGTACTTATAATTGGGTTTAGGATTTGGGTAGGAAGCAGCCGTAGCTTTATTAAGATACCATCTCGTCATTCACCTCGAGTAGGAGTGGAAAAGCACACATCTAGGATTTCCGAGATGGGAATCATGGCCACATTTTCTCAGTTCTGCCTCATGATGCTGAGTGAGCCCTCATATCAGATTGCATTTCTTGGCAGCGCCGGGAATCAAATTTGGATCTCTGCAGTGACAACCAAGAATGCTAGTCACTACGCTACGAGGTGAACATTTGTGTAGTTGAGGCCGGAGGAGGTTCTGTGATGTTTTAGGGGAATTTTTTAGTATCACTCTCACTTATTCAGGTCACCGTGAACATGAACCAGGGTGTTTAATTCAATATTCTTGGTGGCCTAGTGTTGAATATTAATATTCGACATCTCCAAAATGAGTAATCTGTGGACACTCCCTTTCTTACCAAGATGACAGCAGCATTGCTTATAGGGCTGCATGCATGCACAGAAGGTTTGACGAACACACATTTACCCTGTCGCTCCTTGAATGACCCAGTAAATCGCTTGATCTTAATCCAATAGAAAATGCACGGGGCTATTTGGAACAGAAGGTGAACGCAGATACCAGAATCACTGCAATCGTGTGGCTCTAATGAATATGATCATAATTAATGTAATTGGTTCTACACCCCTTTTAAATACTGCGGCTTTTACAGATACCGGGGTGCCGGAATTTTACCCTGAAGGGGATATTTAACGTGCCAGTAAATCTATTGACACGGATCCCTTGCATTCGCACACCCTCAATTGCGCACTGACTGCGCCAGGATTCGATCCTGCAACCCTGGGCACAACTGGCGGGAACGATAAAACTGCGCTACACAGCCGGTCTATATTCATCACTGAGTGGCTTCAACCAGATATGGAATTCCTTCAGAAAATTTGTGAATTACCTTCCTTACGGAATCAAAGCTTCTATCAAGGCTAAAGGTAGTATGGGCAGTTTGTGGTGAAGACTCAAGGTGAAGCTGACGGCTGTGGGTAGACAGGTTTCAGTGGTAGGAGAAAAGCGACCGCAGTCACTCCTTGTCCGCTGTGCTGACAATATCTTGCCTATAATCTGTAAATGCAATCGTCTTGAGTTCGGCACAGATACGTGTAGGGTGTCTCCTCCAACGCTCCAGCTTCCCACCACTCATAGTTTACCGTGACCTTCACCACATACTGCTGAGGCTAAATGCGGTGTTTAAACGATATCTCCCGGTGACAACTAATTTCTTTGTTTAGTGAGCATTGACTATATTTAGGCCACCTGCAGCGCGACAGCTCGCTAAATATAACGATTATTTTTATGAATACATAAAATGTTTTCATACCGGGAATTTGACATCGTGATCATGTGTACATGTACATGTGTACAAGCGTGTGATTGAGTAGAATTTCTCCGATAACCTCTTGTTTGTGGTGTCTATAGTAGTGTATTTGTCATTGAGATGAGGATTGAAGAGCTGGTTGCCAGCTGGGAACAATCTCGGTGTATTCCTGCAGTAGATGTGACATACCACGGAAAGCTACTTCCAAGATTACTGAAGAGGAAATGAACCTATCACTTTTCAGTTTTTGTCTCACGGGACTACGTGAGTTAAGTTTGCGCTTAACATTCCTCCTTAGTGTTTAAATGTTGTGATTGTTGCTACTGCTGTTAAGTCAGTAGGTCTCGTGGTTCTTTCTCCTGATGCGTGGTATCTGATTCCTATGAATGAGAACTCAGTAGGTTGGTTTGAAGTATTTATTAGTCTGTCGATCTATATATATAAAGCACAAAGTTTGTCTGTCTGTCTGTCTGTCTGTTATGTATACAAATCTACACCGTTTCACCGATCTGAACCAAAATTTGTATACTTACCCTTTGGAACCCTGCGGGTAACCCCGTCAACATTAAATTTCGGACAGACCACCCCATGCCCTGCATTTAGGCCCTTTTGCACAAATCTACACCGTTTCACCGATCTGAACCAAAAGTTGTATATTTAACCTTTGGAATCCTGCGAGTAACACTGTCCACTTGAAATTTCGGACAGACCACCCCATTCCCTGCATTTAGGCCCTTTGGTCCAAATCCACACCGTTTCACCGATCTCAACCAAAAGTTGCATATTTACCCTTTGGAACCCTGCGAGTACCACTGACCACTTAAAATTTCGGACAGACCACCCCATTCCCTGCATTTAGGCCCTTTGGTCCAAATCTATACCGTTTCACCGATCAGAACCAAAATTCGTATTCTTACCCTTTGGTACACAGCGAGTAACACTGTCTGCTTGGAATTGCGGACAGACCACTCCATTCCCTGCATTTAGGCCCTTTGGCCCAAATCTATACCGTTTCACCTATCTCAACCAAAATTTGTATATATACCCTATGGAACACTGCGACTAACACTGTCTGCTTGAAATTTCGGACAGACCACGCCATTCCCTGCATTTAGGCCCTTTTTGCACAAATCTACACCGTTTCACCGATCTGAACCAAAATGTGTATACTTACCCTTTGGAACCCTGCGAGTAACACTGTCTGCTTGAAATTGCGGACAGACCACTCCATTCCCTGCATTTAGGCCCTTTGGCCCAAATCTACACCGTTCCACCGATCTCAACCAAAATTTGTATATTTACCCTTTGGAACACTGCGACTAACACAGTCGGCTTGAAATTGCGGGGAGGCTACTCCATCCCATGCATTTAGGCCCTTTGGCACAAATCTACACCGTTTCAACGATCTGAACCAAACTTTGTATACTTACCCTTTGGAACCCTGCGAGTAACACTGTCCACTTAAAATTTCGGACAGACCACCCCATTCCCTGCATTTAGGCACTTTGGCACAAATCTACACCGTTTCACCGATCAGAACCAATATTCGTAAACTTACCCTTTGGTACCCAGCGAGTAACACTGTCTGCTTGAAATTGCGGACAGAGCACTCCATTCCCTGCATTTAGGCCCTTTGTCCCAAATCTACACCGTTTCACCGATCTCAACCAAAATTTGTATATTTACCCTTTGGAACACTGCGACTAACACTGTCTGCTTGAAATTGCGGCGAGGCCACTCCATCCCTTGCATTTAGGCTGTTTGGCACAAATCTACACCGTTTCACCGATCTGACCCCAATTTTATATACTTACCCGTAGAACCCGACAAGTAACACTGTTCACTTTAAATTTCGAACAGACCACACTATTCCCTGCTTTTTGGCCCTTTGGCAGAAAACTACACCGTTTCACCGATCTCAACCAGATTTTACATAATTACCCTTTGGAACTCGACGAGTAACACTGTCCACTCGAAATTTCGGACAGACCACTCCATTCCCCGCATTAAGGCCCTTTGGTACAAATCTACATCGTTCACCGATCGAAAACAAATTGTTTATACTTACCCTTTGGAACCCGATGCGTAACACTGTCCACTTGAAATTTCTGACATACCACTCCATTCCCTGCATGTAGCTCAGGAATTCCTCGGGGTTGCCAGCTTCCTAACTCACCAGTCATGAGCCCTTGAGGGTGTACCAGAAGTGGTGGGTCTACACACACCCTGCCTCTTTGAGGGCCTTGAGCAGAAGACAGGAGATATTATGAAAAGGTAAAGAAGGCAGACCCCTCGAAGAATGAGGGTATCAGGAAAGATGAGACAAAGCCAATTAAGGCGGGAAATTGAAAGACTCCCTAGCCCTCGGATACCCTAATACAGTCTGGGTCGGAAGAGAACAAGAGTTGACCAAGGGAGGCCGACAGGAAAGAGAACTGAAATGAGCCCGGCACCAGGAAGTACAAGCGATGCCAGACTCAGCTGGGGTTCCGTGGTCGCCAACCCACGTCCCACAAGTTGTGAGACCCTGGGGGGTCAGTTGTGAGAATAGCTTACTGATTCATCGTGAGGTGACTTGAGAGTACTTTCCAGAGCCCGCCGTGTTATCTCCTGCTGTCTATGCTGATGCCAGCACAGGGCCGTTGCGAAACAGTGAGTGATTCCCGGTCAATCTGTATAGGACGGGGAACCCCGAACGTGTGTCATCATATTTCGTCATCATCTGCGATCATCTCAGGTTCGTGCAGCTTGGACCCATATTCTTTGCCGCGCAGTACGCCCTAAGCTCTTCCACTAGACGCATCGAGTACAGGCCTAAGCCAGAAAATAAGGTTGAGACTTTGGAAGACATCGAAGCTAGACACCTGAATTACCTATATCAGTTTTAAAATAACACCATGTTCGTTTAGTAGTCATTTTTTCATTACCTTATTATTATCATCATAAGTGCAAATGACCTAGATGTTACGCGCATCATACCAATAATCACCGCCGCATAAAGTCTTTTCGACTGTGATTTTTAAAATATTTATTTTTGGTTGGTTGGTTCTTAAGTTTAGGGGCTGCGACAACGCGGTCATGTAGCCCCGTGTATTTTGGGTGTGTGTAGAATATGTCTGATAACCGGTGTTAATTGTGATGACTGTATTAGTGTGTGTTATCTGTTTTTTAATTTAAGTACAAACTGCAACTTAGAATTCTTCAAATAGTTCGTACTTTTGCCGCCAAGCGCCACCGTCAACGACTACTAGGCCAAGTTCGGAACTTAGCTACTAGACGCCACTGCAGTCGGCTCTTGGCAACGGACGTAGACATCTATGAGCGTTGTTTACATATCCAATTTAGCTTCACACAGGTGTAATTAGTGGAAGGTTCAATAACATGCCATAAATCTGACATGGGACCGCCGGCTTTACTTCCCCTCCGAAGAAAGGCATACTGACGGATTTTTAACGCTCTTAAAATATCCGACGGCTTCGGCCGGGTTTGAACCCGCTATCTTGGGCATAGAAGCTCAGCATGCTACCAAATACGCCACCGAAGCCGCCATATAGTTATTTTTATTACAGTACATTGTGTACATTATACGTTGAAGTGTCAATTCAATACCCGTAGTAGTTTCCCTTATCATCCTCATCATAAGAGTAAATGACCTACAGTAGATGTTACGCCCATTACACCATTAATCACCACACACAATAAGTCTTCCTCGCCTGTGAATTTTGAAATATGTATTTCTATTAAGGTAGTTTGTAAGTTTGACGTGTCAATTCAACAGTAGTTTTTATTATCATCCTTATCAAAAGGGCAAATGACCTAGATATTACTCCCTCATTGTCTTTGGGGGCAAATGACTTAGATTTTAAGTCCATTATATTTCTAAGGAGACCTTAAAACATTATCATCATTCCACCGGGCGAAGCCGGGTACTACTGCTAGTAATTCAATATATACAAGTTATGACACCAGAAAATCAACCTGTTTAGTAGCTGCTGTGATTAGAAGAGACCTGTGCTTCTGACTTTTAATAGGTCAAGACTCGTTTGAGTAAATTACATATGATCCTGCTAATTTTATGGTTATTTGAGATTCTGGGCAGGTTTGCAAAATTATTTGGGGATTTTTCCTGAAAAAAAAGCTATGCTTCTTATTTAGTTGTTGAAAGACTTGTACCTCGTTTTGACTAAGGCAAATTGACATCCAGTAGTGTCTGTTAAATTAGACGAGGTTATTCTGGTATTAAAGAGTATACACGCATAATAATGAGTAATTTTTACACAAGGTGCATTAGACCATCGTAAGGTAGCCGGTAGGTCCTTGCAAGTAATATTTTTCCGAAAGGATTAATATTAGGTTATAATTGCTAGGTGGGAAGCCTCCGTGGCTTAGGCGGCAGCACGCCGGCCTCTCACCGCTGGGTCCGTGGTTAAAATCCCGGTCACTCTATGTGAGATCTGTGCTGGACAAAACGGAGGCAGACAGGTTTTTCTCCGGGTACTCCGGTTTTCCCTGTCAAAATTTCACTCCAGCAACACTCTCCACTAACATTTCATTTCATCTGTCATTCATTTAATCATTGCCCCAGAGGAGTGCGTCAGGCCTCGGCAGCCGGCACAGTTCATATCCTCGCCGCTAGAAGGGGGCTTCATTCATTCCATTCCTGACCCGGTCGGAGACTGGAAGCAGGCTGTGGAGTTTCATTTCAATTGCTAGGTACAGGATAAATTTTGTACAATATATAAGTTTTTGCATCAGTGATTGACATGTATAGTATTACAACCATTTCCTCGTTCATCATGTGAACTTGCGTTTTTGATAGTTTAAGATTCTCAAATTGATGATACTGGTCAGTATGGATGATAGTCTTTGTTGGGTAGATTAGTTGCAGATGTTTTACAATATTTGTTAAATCCTTTTGGGAGAACATCTTGGCATTTGTCATTTCATTAAATGACAAACTAATAGTGTCTTGCATCACTTGTATGATTTTATCTAAAACGTTCGTACACAATAGCACATATTGTTGATGTTCCAGAAGGTTAATCTTAAAGTCTTCTTCTTGTAAATACCTTTAATTACTTTCATATTATAGCTTACATGGTTCATTTCAATATAAAATTTTTGAGTAATGAAATTACTGAATGATACTAATTTATTAATATGTTTAATTTCCTTGGCGTTACTTTGTATTAATGCTTTCAATTGTTCTTGCAGCTTGTCTAAATCATCTTGATCAAAATTACCACAGATAAATTTAATTATAATACCTATACATTTTATAACGTCTATTTTACTTCTAGGTGTAGCAGGTAGCAACTTATTTAATTCCTTTTTGGTTTCTCTGATTGTTTCTGTTAATTCCGATATTAGATATGGAAAAGTATTAATGCTTCGTGATACGAGACTTGAGATAGTGTCTTGAAAATTATTATAAGAATCTTTTAGACTCGTTAAGTTGAAATGAAACATGAACCGGTGATAATCGCTTATTATTGAGGCTGGTTCTAATGAGTGAGCATGCTTCCTTGTGTCTGGATGGGCTGTGTGATGATGGTGCCATATCCAGGGAGGAATCTGGAGTAAGTCATTTTCTTTTTGGTTTAATGTCCCGAAAATTCCTTTCGTGTGTTTTACCGTTTCTCATTTTACAGTATATCGTGCCCTGATTTCTCTGATTTTGGTAATGACACCTTCGTTGTACAGGTTTTTTGATTTATTGATTCTGGTGAGGGTATCTAATACGTAGACAGATTCATTGATTTGATAATCGCGATTGAAAGTGTCAATGTTACTGTAGGTTTAGTATGACTCTCTTTTACAATTTTCAACCGATTTCCTTATCTTCAATGTATTCACTGATTTTAGGACATGGTGAGAAGACGTGGTCTAAAGCCTTATAGTAAGGTCCATATAGAACGTTGAAAGGAGGCTGTTTAGTAGTGGAATGGATTGAGGAATTGTAATTCGTTATTATGGTGGTCACGAGCTCTGAGAGCGGAGAGAACTTACCGTGATCTCTGGAGATATGAAGTTTCTCAAGAAGGATCAAATTCAGTCTTTCTACTGGAGAGTTCGATGAAGAATTCAAAGGGGGTAGTAGCGTGCTATTCGATGTTCGTGGCTTTACACTATTATTTTATGACAGCGACAGCGACATAGTTAGTTTTGCTTATGACGTATTTGATGTCAAAGTCAAACTCTCCAAGCTTTATCTTACAATGGTAAAGTCTCGAACTAGGCTCCTTTAGCGTGAAGAGCCACTGTAACGGGCGGTGATCATATTCTACTTGAAAGTGTCGTCCCCATAACTAAGGCTTGAAATTCTTGCAGCTAACAGGCACAGCACTCATTCCAGGTTCCGTATTGACCATGTTTACATGAAGTATATTATAAATTTCTCGCCAAATCAATACTTTACTTACATTAAAAAATACTACAGGTACATGCTTCGGAAAACTAAATGTTTCCTTCCTCAGCCCACTTTTTGGTGTATAACATCATACTACATCGAAAACCTCACCAAATAACAAAAAAACACATTTCACATTTACTCTCTCATTCTTCTTTGGTTAGGCCTGTGTCATTAGACACATTAATGTACTCACGGAATAAACCCCCGCTGCAATAGGTAATTTCCAACATATACCCTGAATCAATAAAATTTCTTGACACCATACCCAATCACCCTACCTTGGTGCTAGTTGATGTCTCTCCGCTTTTGACAAGGTTGTACGATTCCGGCGTTTTCCTCTGTTCTGTTCTTCAGACGTTTGTGTACAGTTCGGCAACCCACGTTGAAACTAACAAGGAGTAAATATTGTCAATGTTCCTCGCTCCATATTCAATACTTCAACTAAGAAGTGATTATTCCGTGAGTACATTAATGTTTCTAATAACACAGGCCTAACCAAATAAGAATGAGAGAGTAAATGTGAAATGTGTTTTTTTTGTTATTTGGTGAGGTTTTCGATGTAGTATGATGTTATACACCAAAAAGTGGGCTGAGGAAGGAAACATTTAGTTTTCCGAAACATGTACCTGTAGTATTTTTAATGTAAGTAAAGTATTGATTTGGCGAGAAATTTATGTTATACTTCATGCTTGCAGCTTTCTACAATTCCTCTTGAACTCTTGTGGAGTAGGTTTTCTTTGCTAGTTTTAGAATCCTGGAGTAGTATGGGATTGGGTGTCCCTTCAGTGATAGGACGGTTCCCAGAGCAAAATCTGAACTGTCCGTGGTTAATGTAAGTGTTTCTTCAAAGTCTGGATAGACTAGCGGAAGAGCATTTATTAATAGGATCGTAATATTAATAAAAGCGAACCTGTATTCAGTATTTTCTACATCGACTTTTGATCCTTTCTTTAAGCAACGAACCATGGGTTTTGCTACTCTTGCTAAATCCTTGATGAATTTTCTATTAAATCCAGCAAGGCCAAGAAATTGTTTAATTTCTTTGGTAAACTTCGGAAAAGGATAGTCTTTGACTACTCTGATCTTATCGGGATTTGGTTTGACTCCGTCTTGTGATTCAATATGTCCGTGAAAAGCAACTTCTGTGTGAAGAAACTCTGTCTTGCCTAATTGTATTTTGAGATTTACCTCTGCCAATTTCTGTAGCACAAAGGTTAAATGTTGTACATGTTCGCTTAGCGTCTTGCTGAAGATTATTACCTCGTCAATGTGCACAAAACAGAACTTGTATAAGTAAGGACGTAAGACGTTGTCCACAATGCGCTGAAAAGTGGCTGGCGCGTTCTTTAACCCGAAGTGCATTATTTTGAACATTAGGTGTCGATTGTTGATGGTAAAGGCTGTTTTCTCGATAGGCCTGGGATCCATTTCAATTTGGTGAAGTCCCTGATCTAGGTCTAAAGTACTGAAATACTGACATCGACCAAGATTATCTCTGCCATTCTAGGCAGGCGATATTTATCCTGGATAAGTTTCTTGTTCTGCTGTCTGAAATCTATGACTAGTCTCCATTTCTTTTCTACAATTCCTCTTGAACTCTTGTGGAGTAGGTTTTTTCTGCTGGGTGTAGAATTCTGGAGTAGTATGGGATTGGGTGTCCCTTCAGTGATAGGACGGTTCCCAGAGCAAAATCTGAACTGTCCGTGGTTAACTTAAATGTTTCTTCAATGTTTCTTCTTGAGCACAATCCGGACTGGATTAAAGTATGGAGATTCACTATGCGTGATTATTCCTTGGTCAAAGAGTTTCTCTACCTCGTCATTTAATATTTGCTTTAGAGGTGGTGGGTATCGATAATTTCTTTGGTGTACCGGATCTTCATCTGTAGTGCAAATAAAATGTTTTACTGCACTTCAAAATGTCAGGTCACACACATCCTGTATGATAGAAAACATCTGAGAATTCCGAGCATATGTCTTGAATAGCACTGATTTCTAGATCGTTCGAAGTGTTGTGTTCGGAGGTGTCACAAATGTTCTCTTCTGAAATAGAATTTATTTCTAGTGGTTCGATAGCTACGCTCTCTAAAGGTTCAACTAGTATGGGCTCCGTGAACTCTTGCTTCAACTGAATGTTTATGGGATAAGGAACTTGGTAGTTCTCCGCATGGAGAGTAGCATCTCGAAAACATATTCCTTCATATTCAAATTGGGAGATATACACGTCTCCATGTTGTATGTTAACATGTATGGCGAGTTGATCTGCATTTAATGTGGGTTGAAAGCTTTCCTGCTTATGTGAGGAATGAAAGTGAAGAGGTATGTCCGTGTTGTTGAGTGTGACTAGGTTCAAGCGTAATCAATCTTTGCTCCTAATTTAGCGAAATATGCGCTACCTATTAATGCATCAAAGTAATTATGCCATTGCATAACCTTGAAGTTTATAGGTGAGCCTATATTTTATTCCGAAAAACTAAGAAATAGAACATTTTCTTCTCCTATTGTTTCTGAGTGGATTGATTGGATAAAAATGGGTTCTTTCAACATACACTCTGAGAATAATGAGTATGATAATGCAGGATTCATAATTGAATTGCAAGCACCGCTGTCAATTAAGATCTTTAGTCCAATTAGTGTGATGAATAGTAATTGGGGGAACATTGCCCAAATTATTTAAGTCTTCGATTTTGATGGCTGGGCTAAGTGAAAATCCTTAGACTATTCTCATTCATCCCATTCGTATTCATAGTATTGAGTGTAGTACTCTTGTGGGTAGTCTTGCATGTTGTATTCGTCTACATGCTCGAATGATTGCTCTATGGGACCTAAAGCTTCCTGTTCGATGTCTTCTGAAGGTTCTAAGTGAGCATACAGATTACCTCTAATGGTTGAAACACCAGACATCGGCTGTGGAAATCTTTGATTGTTAGTGGTTGTGGAACGTCGGCCAATATTATTGGGAGTTGGGTAAGGACGATTCATAGAGTTTGGTGGCTTGGAAGGAGCATGAGGGGGTACGAAGTTTGGTTGTGGATTATTTCTAAATTATGGTCTGTGAGTTTGTTTTTAAAGTAGAGATTGGTTTGGTGGCTTCCTTGGTGGAGCGGGGTTAAAGTTTGAGAGTGGGTTGTGTGCTGAGTGGCTTAGTGGTTGAGCTGTTGGAAACCTGCTAGGAGGTAGTTTTCCTCTTAGTTGGTCCATGTAATCTTCATGGGCGCGATCGTTATCGTGAGATCTGCATAACCTGAGCGAATGATTCAGGTCGGTTATCTGTGTGTATCTTAAATGAGAACGGTTGGGTTCCAAAACTCCTGATTTAATTGTATTTAAGCTTAACTCATCTAATTCCCTTAATTGCAGATCCAAAATTTGGACTTGGTAATTGATTTTGCACAGGCTTCTGCATTGCATAGTCAATCCTTCTAATTTGTCATGATAATCAGTATAAGATTCGTTTCTTTTTCTGAGAGCAGTTAGAGATTTCCTGGATGAGAAGTCTCTCGTTATTGACGTTGCTGTATATTCTTATGAGTGTCTCCTTAAACTTTTCGTAGCTACTATTGGCTTCTTAATCAAGAACACTACTTGCTTCACCTTTCAGTTTCAATTTCACTGCATTAAATAGAAACTCGCTTATTATTATTGAGTTTAGGGCTGTTGCTGTTCTCTTATGAGTATTCAGAAATGATCCTGTTCTTGCTATGAAATAGTCAAGACTGCAATAATTACTGACGTTAAATTTTGGCAAAAGCTGTATCTGAGCGCAATCATATTTTGAAAGTAGCTTGGGCTCGGGCATTTATGTTTGAATTTATAAAAACGGTTTGCAGAATTGTTTATAATAAATATTTAAATTATTATCAATTCTGACAATAGTGACAAGCGAAAGGCCAGTATGGGCTGCACTAATTCACTTTGATTAGAAAATGATATTACTTTATTTTAATTGTTTAATTTCGATATTAATTCAAAAGGTTGATGAAGAGTGTATGGTCTGCTAATCCGAACGCACTAAATTATTTTCCTCTCGAAAGGCACAAATATTTATTACTAGCATTACCCGACGCGGCTTCGCCCGCGAATATTCTAGTTGTAAAGAGTACACTTAGCAAAATCTCAATCATGAATGCTATGACTGATTTATCCTTGGTATGAATAATCAGACTTTATCAATTCAGCTACTGGTGCAGTGGTTAGGGATTTGTCATTCCTTCATAGGTATATCAGAGCAAAGTTTGTTTTCTGGGAATATCACAGAGACTGTTAATTTAAGGGCCTTTAAATGTGGTTTTCGGGTGAAAAAGACCTTTCGTACCACACACACGTGAAAATTGCGTGAAAAATTCTAGAGTGCCCCTTGACCCCCTTAAGCGCATTATACTGTATGTATTGATGAAGTTTACAGCTTAATTTGGTTCCGTGATAACCTTATAACCGTCTGGAAACTTTCACAGTAATGTAATAATTGGAATTGCATTGTGTCTTACAGAAATAAATGGACCTGCGAGATTCTGTTACCATGGTTACCGTGTTGCATTCTTTCATTATTTCATTGTAAATATACATGTTTTAAGGTATTTATTTAATTGTGAGGCATTTAAAGACTACGTGAGTGCGTTTCGCTTACGCATTGGGTTATGCTGAACCTGTAGGTACCCCATATGTGTAGGTTGGTGTTAATGGGACCTTATTTTCGGTACAAAACTGGAATGGGACCTTAGCAGAATAATATAGGGAGGGATTAAATGAATTGATTTTTGTTTTAATTATTATTTTAATTCAAAACGAAATGATAAGGCAAATTCTACTAATTATAATTTACTGTAATTTGCTTCCGTTTGAAGGACAATATTTTTTTTTTTTTTTTTTAAATTATTATTGGTCTCCTAATTGCGTCTACTTGTAGTACTGGACCAAGCTTTACTAATAATAATCTAGTCCATAAATAAGAAATAAGGTATTATTTGGAGTTGACTTACAGACAAAATAAGATGATCAGTGTTGGCTGCACCCTCTAGGAACTGCGTAGTCGGTTGAAGTTCTTCTGCGTCGTCGTGTGGTCGAAAGGCACTCTTGTGGTGTTGTAGGCACGCATGTACGGCGATGGCAGTAGGTGGAAGTCGAAAGGCACTTTTGTAGCGTTGTCGGCTGGCTCCTTCTATTCGGCTCGTGATGAGGTTTGTAGTAAAAGGGCGCTCTTGTAGCGTTGTCGGATGCTTCTTTCAATCAGGTGGCTGTGTTCATAGAATCGATGACTGCATCTGCTGGCGGATAGGTATCTTGGTGTTGCTAGTATAGTGATGAAAGGCCTCCGTATGCGACTGTCATAGCACTATACCAAATTACTCGTAGATTATCTGGCAAAGATAATCGTTACCTATTCCGGACAGGCCCCTGTTAAGTTTCTCGCTTATTAGTCCTCTTTAGTGCTTAACTGTTGAGGTTGTTGCTACTGCTGTTAAGTCAGTAGGTCTAGTGGTTCTTTCTCCTGATGCATGGTATCTGAGTCCTATGAATGAGAACTCAGTTGGTTGGTTTGAAGTATTTATTAATCTGTCGATAATTCAATATATAATACAAGTTATGACACCAGACAGTCAACCTGTTTAGTTGCTGCTGTGATTAGAAGAGACCTGTGCTTCTGAGCGCAGGGCTTTTCTACAAGCCATTTATCAAGAGTGAGGGCAATTGTACGTCATAGTGAAGGGGACGGACTTTGGGTTTATAATAACATGTTGTTGAAATATATCCCTTGGCGAGTGAAGCAAACATTTGGTAATACAGCGAGGTTACTTCCTCTGGACTCTGGTTCCATGAATAATCATGTGGCCTGATTATTGACCATTAATAGATAGTGGGACAAACACACGGGGAAATACAGAGAGTGACTTCCTCCTTAGTAATAATGATCATTATTCTTAGTTTAGAATGGGGTCTGAAGCTCGACTCCATGTGGAATCTATAACTCGTGTACCCCGTTCTAACCATCAGACCAGAATTATAAGTTTCTCGGCAGAGTAGGGAATTGAGTTATTGTTGTTGTTGGACTAAATAGCTTTCGCTGAAAGACCTATACTGTGATAAATACTACCCTACCAGCGAATTGTTATCGGTGGTTGAAATCGGAACTAATGCGCTCCGCCCAGCCACACGCCTGCGATAGACATGCGGTCGTCGCCAGCGAAATCTCATCGTATGCCATTTGTGTGCATGATTCGTGCTGGTTCGTGCGCTGTGCGGTGTGTTCTCATTGTATGACTGTACATGCGTTCCCCTCTTGCCCCGCAGCCGCTTGCTGCAGCCATAACGTGGCGAGATGACGTAATGTATACAGAACAGCTGCGCTTATACAAAGTAGTATAAGGTAATAAATTCAAACTCTCAACTTATTTCTTAACATTATAGGAATATTAGTCAATAAATATTACAAAATTACGATAAAAATGTTGTTGTTAGGGTGCTTAAATTGTGTTGTTAGGTTGCTTAATTGGTCTTGTTTTAAAACAATGCTGTCGCCGATGCCTCCCAACAACAGATAGTAGTTCTGTTGTTTTAGTGCTAATCCACGGGCAAAGTGTAGCCTATTGGTCCTGCACTGACAAGCATAGTTGCATTGTACAATGAGACCTCTATAGATCCAAGACTTGTAGATGACGCGTGGTGGCCGGGGCACTGTGGCTAACCACGTGTAGAGCAAGACTGGCGCTAGAAGCAGCGTAGCGCCCAACTAGTTTAACACATGACACATTTTAACGTATTTAATATTCATCATTACTTACATGAATTTCAGAGCAATTGATGGAAATACTGTCCTTCAATTTCCAAACACACGTTGCACCAAAGTAGGAGGTTTTGGTACACTCGCTGTAATTCATCATCACTGATATTTCGTATCGTGCAGTTATTTTGTTCTTACGAACCTCCTGAGTACGTGGATTGTTTCTGTATACCTTTTGTTTGAGTTTCCGCCACAAGTAAAAATTACACGGTGCTGAAACTTGTCAACAAATTTACTACAAACCTTTTCTTGAGATGATAAGTTTCCACTAAGGGAAATTCTATGTTTTGTTCTATACCTAACCATGTTCACGTGATACGAGGTAGGCTAACGTCGTTCACAGCAAGCCTTAATTATCACAACTAAGGTATCTTTCCAGCTGCGTATGTAATAAATTCTAAGGCAGCATCCAGGGCTTCCCCATCCGCTGTTGTAATCAGCACGTGCTATTACTGTGACGGTGAGTCATAGCGACCTGTCCGAGGCACGGCCTTTGGAAACCTCCGTTTTATAGGGAGGGCCCTCGCTGTATAGTTTGGTGGATCATGGTATAACGTGGTCCTGTCGATTTATGCTCCGATTAAACAGTGTTATTTCTAGTGAATATTGAAGTTGGATAATTTCAGCATGTTTCTTCTGATGCTGTAAGTTACACAGGACTATTCAATATACTTTATAACTTAGACCGGTGGATAACAAAATCATCATTGCTCAATTGTGCAGTTTATTTGTCGTAAAGTTGTATTAGAACACAGTTTGGTAAGTACTTGTTGTGTAGACAGGAGATCTAGAAAGATTGTCTGGCAGCCAGTTGTGTTGCTTTCTTAGCACCACCCGAGGGACACGTGTAGGGTACTTTAAGGTTACAACCTACGGACGTAAACCAGGAAAACCTGCAGATCTCCCGCAAAGCTATCGTCCCATTGCATTGATAGCTTGCCACGGTGGGTGAGTGGATAGCGTGTCGGTCTACTAACCCCAAGATTGCAGGTTCACTCCTGACCGTGGTAAGTGATTTTTGAAAGGCGGCAAAAATACGACACGCATGTCATACGATGTTGTCATGTCAAAGAACCCATTTGAATTCAGTAGGTCGTGTTCAAAATGGCAAAATTAATCTCGGGAGTTTCCGCCAACACAAAGTTCCTCATTTCTCTACTAGAAAGCGCTATAGTGTTCAAGGAGCTTAGATATCTAACCTCCTTGACTTTCATAGTCATTCAAGGAACAACGAAATTTGACATGCAAACTACCTTCTGGGTGTTAAATAACAAAGCTTGCACCCGGCAGCCGAGGCCATACGATATTATTATTATTGCATTGCTTAGTGTGATATACGAACTCTTAGAGCGAGTACTGTTTAATAGGATTGGACCACCAATACTCTCGGCAATCCCTTTAGAACAAGCTAGCTTTCGTCCAGACCGAAGATGTGCAGATCAATTGTTGGCACTAACATCGCATATCGAAGCAGGCTATCAGAAGAATATGAAAACAACTGGGGCTTTCATTATTTATCAGCAGCCTATGATACCGTCTGGAGGCAAGGCCTACTCTACAAGCTGATGAAGATCATCCCATGCCAACAAGTTACAAAACTCATCGATAATATGATTGACTAGCAGGTACCCACGGCTTCGCTCGCGTCATAGTCGTGTCATATTGTTCTTCAATGAAATGCAGGTTTAACCCCGTTCACACCCCTTTAGAACTTGAATATCCAAAAATCCCTCCTTAGTAGACGTTTTCGACGCACAACAAACATAATCCCAAAATATCATTCTTCTCACTTTAATAGTTGTGGTTGGTCGATGAGAGTGAATATCCAAAATTCCTTCCTTAGTGGACGTTTTTCTTCCAGAATTTCACCCCTCCCCATGAGCCCCTTAAATTGGATTTATGAAAATACGGTCGAACACCTATTTATTAAATTATTTATTTATGTATTTATTTATTTATTTATTATTATTAAGCTGATTGTTTTCCTCTGAGTTTCAAACTCCTCGCCTATGTCGTTTAGGAGATGCATGCTCCGTTAGGAATCCTTCAACCCCCACTTTTCACCCCTTTACTCTTAATATACATTACATCGAAAAATCATTAGACATGTGTCAGCTTATTTTTAATGATTGGTTTATATGCCAAGTATCACATCCCCAAATGAAACCACTCGTGAGATATTGTTATTCAATTAAATGCAGGTTTACCCCCTTAACACCCATTTAGAAGCTGAATATCCAAAAATCTTTCCTTAGTGGACGTTTTCGACATACAATGAACATATCCCCAAAATTTCATGTTTCTAACTTCTATAATTTTGGCTGGGCGATGATGAGTGAGTGAGCCAATCAGGTCATTTTCTTTCAATTATTTTTACCAGAATTTTACCCCTCCCCATGGGCCCCTTAAATTGAATTTATGAAGAAACGCTCGAACACCTATTAACTTATTTCTTAAGCTGTCTTTTTCCCCTGAGTTTGATGAGTGAGTGAGTTAGTCAGTCAGTTAGGACACTTTCTCTCCTTTTTTCGCAAAATTTCACCCCACACCATCGGCCCCTTAAGTTGAATTTATGAAAAAACGTTCGAACACCGATTTACTTAATTTTTAAGCTGATTTTTTCCGCTGAGTTTCAAACTTCTCACCTATGTCTTTTAAGAGATACACGCTCCGTTAGGAAACCTTCAACCCCCACTTTTCACCCCTTTCACCTTATAATATACACCACATCGAAAAACCCTTAGACACATGTCTGCTTATTTTTAATGATTAGTTTATGTGCCGAGTATCACATCCACAAATGAAACCACTCGTGATATATTGTTATTCAATAAAATGCAGGTTCAACCCCCTTAAGACCCCTCTAGAACCTGAATATCCGAAAATCCTCCCTTAGTGTACGGTTTTGACATACAACGAACATATCCCCAAAATGTCATGTTTCTAACTTCATTAATTTTGGCTGGGCGATGATGAGTGAGTGAGTGAGTGAGTGAGTCAGGACATTTTCTTTCATTTTTTTCTCCAGAATTTCACCCCTCCCCATGAACCCCTTAAATTTGATTTATGAAAAAGAAACTGTCGAACACTTATTTACTTATTTTTAAGCAGTTTTCACTTCCTGAGATTGAAGAGTGAGTGAGTGAGTCAATCAGTTAGGACACTTTCTTTCCTGTCCCCCGCCCCCCCCCCCGAATTTCACCCCTTCCCATGGGCCCCTTAAATTGGATTTATGAAAAAAATAACGGTCAACACCTATTTACTTATCTTTTAGGCTGATGTTTTTCCGCTGAGTTCAAACTCCTCGCCTATGTCGTTTAGGAGATACACGCTCCGTTAGGAATTCTTCAACACCCAGTTTTCACCCCTTTCACCTCATAATATACACCACATCGAAAAACCCTCAGACACGTGTCTTCTTATTTTTAATGATCAGTTTATTTGCCGAGTATCACATCCACAAATGAAACCAATCCGGAGTTATTGTTATTCAATGAAATGCAGGTCTTACCCCCTTAACACCCCTTTAGAACCTGAATATCCGAAAAACCTCCCTTAGTGGACGGTTTGGACATATAATGATCATATCCCCAAAATGTCTTGTTTCTAACTTCAATAATTTAGGCTGGGCGATGATGAGTGTGTCAGGACTTTGTATCTTTCAATTTTCTTTTTTCAGAATTTCACCCCTCCCCATGGGACCCTTAAATTCGATTTATAAAAAAAACGGTCAAACACCTATTTACTTATTTTTTAAGCTGATTTTTTCCGCTGAGTTTCAAACTCCTCGCCTATGTCGTTTAAGAGATACACGCTCCGTTAGGAACCCTTCAACCCCCACTTTTCACCCCTTTCACCTCATAATATACACCACATCGAAAAACCCTCAGACACGTGTCTTCTTATTTTTAATGATACGTTTATATGCCGAGTATCACGTCCCTCAATGAAACCAAGCCGGAGATATTGCTATTCAATGAAATGCATGTGTACCCCCTTAAGACACCTTTAGAACCTGAATATCCAAAAATCCTTTCTTAGTGCGCATTTTCGACTTACCACGAACATATCCCCAAAATTTCATATTTCTAACTTTAATAGTTTTGGCTGGGCGATGATGAGTCAGTCAGTCAGTCAGTCAGTCAGTCAGTCAGGACACTTGTTTTTATATAAGAGATAACATAGGATTCCAGGTTGTTATGGGAAATAAAATCAGTAGCTAGAAATTCCTCCAAAATGACCTTCCTCAAGGTTCTGTTCTAGCCCCATGCTCTTTAGCCTTTACATTGCTGATATGCCAGAAACAGTTTGCAAGAAATTCGGATATGCTGATGATTGGGCCATCGCAACTAGGCATACTCACTTTGAACCTATGGAAGAAATTCTAACATCTGATCTGTCTACACTTGCAGAATATTTTCGAAAGTGGAGACTTCGACCAAACGCATCAAAAACAGAGGTGAGTTGCTTCCATCTCAACAACAGACAATCCAACAGGACTCTGGAAGTGTATTTTGATGGTACACAACTTACCCATAATAAGGAGCCATAATATCTGGGTGTCAAGCTAGATAGAACTCTATCGTATAAATCACACCTTACAAAAGTTGCTGCAAAACTGATGACAGGAAACAATATCATACAAAACTTTGTGGAACCACTTGGGGATCAACCGCCACAACTCTGCGGACATCTGCGTTGAGCTTGGTATACTCTGCGGCGGAGTACTCTGCACCAGTATGGTTGAACAGCACACATATAAACAAAGTCGATGTCCAGCTTAATAATACAATGCGTATTATTTCGGGAACGATCAGGTTTACATCCATCATCTGGCTGCCTGTCCTAAGTAATATACCACCCCCTCATCTGCGAAGGAAAGTTGCTTTGAGAAGAGAATACACCACGATCATGGGAAACCCTGATCTCCTGATACATTCTGATATTCCTGACCTTGGGGTCTACAGACTCCGCTCAAGACATCCACCTCTTGCACTTGCCAGATGCCTCGGCGAGTTCAACATCATTGACTCCTGGAGGAGAGATTGGCTCGAAAACGCTCCAGTTACTTGCCAGTCTATGCCTTGTATCAGCAAGACAGTTCCAGGTTCTGATCAGTCTCGTAAAATGTGGTCAGCACTCAATCGCCTTAGAACGGGACACGGACGATGCGGAGATTCGCTTTTTAAGTGGCGAATGCTACCCTCAGCAGCATGCGACTGTGGAGCACCGCGGCAAACTGTTGAACACATTAGGAAGGACTGCACAATCAGAGCATATGAAGGACGCTATGAAGACTTCCTGTTGGCAACCCCAAAATCCATTGAATATATACAGGGCCTAGATGTTTGTTTGTAATAATTGTTGTAAATTTGTATTAATGTATTTGTATGCCATACGCTAAATAAATAATAATTAGAACACAAGTGTTATAACAACTTTCTCAGACTAATTGACCCTTGTGGTGTCCTCTGCGTCACCCGTCAATCATCAGAAGTAAACTCAGTTCCCGCAACAACTCACTCACACGATATTATAGCAACCATTATTTATTTCACTTGTTATAAACTGTATTAGGGATGATTATAACCTCTCGCGTTTGCCCTCCTTTTGTCGTAAACATCAGTTTATATAATAATAATAATAATGATAATAATAATAATAATAATAATAATAACAATAATAATAATGTTATTAGATTCAAGTCCTTTTTAACTACTGCGGCTTTTAGAGACGTCGGGGTGCCTGAATTTTGTCCCGAAGGGGATCTTTATTGTGCCAGTAAATCTACTGGCATAGCTTCCTCGCATTCGCGCATCCGCAAATATCAGCTGACTGCACCGGGATTCGATCCTGCAACCTTGGGTTCAGCAGGAGAGATGTTACCGCTGAGCCACGCAGCCAGCCTAAACTTCAGTTTAGAATTCACAGGTGGCAACACTCTTTTTGCGCATTAAAAAAGAAAAACTATACTATGAGGTCCATCGTTACTTCCAACTTGAAGTTTCAGTGCTACGCTACAGCTATCTAGTGGTTAGAAGTGAAATCACTTTAACTAGCCAATCACAGGGAGCCATTAATATCGATATATCACGAAACACCGAGTGTCGTTCGCTAAATCGCAACATGAACGAAACTATATAGCACAGACATTCTCAGCCTTTTTGTTCTAGATTGTCAACACCACCTTCATGCTATACCAAGTATCCGAGCACCATAGAATCGAATATAATAATAATAATAATAATAATAATAATAATAATAATAATAATAATAATAATAATAATAATAATTCCTGATGGAATACACAACTCCTGGTGGAAGCATCTGAGAAGTACTCATCAGATTCTAGCTAGACTGTTCAATGCAGCCCTGGTGGACCCATCTATTCTTCCTAAAATCCTTACACAGGGAATTACCTACTATATGAAATTCAAGTCTGGGGTTTCCGCAAACCCAATGAAATTATTATCGCCATATCACCTACTTGGCTATGATATACAAGCTTTTCACATCTGTGCTCTCTGACAAGATGTACAACCATCTTCTCATTAATAAATTACTTGCCACTGAGCAGATTGGTTGTAGGCTGCAAGGGACGCCGGAATATCTCAGTTGGGTGAGTGGATTATAAGAAGGCGTATGACTCGGTTCCTCATGCTTGACTTGTGAATGTCCTCCTACTTAGAAGGTCCATCCTAAGGTTGTTGACTTTCTTACAGCATGCATGGCAACGTGACTTAAAGTTAGACACCTGAATCATCTTTGTACTCCAAAGCTTTGAAGCAGGTGACAGTTTTATCTCCAATGATTCCAGAAGCTATTGATATAATTTTATCTATATAAGGAAAGTGCGCGTGATTTTCAAAACTAGCTGAACGTTTGACTTTATCCGTAGCATCTCTATTTATTCGCGATTCACGAAAATACTTAACTTGCATAGATTTAAAGCCTTCATAAAGTCCGTTTCAAACATGAGTCCAGAATTAGCATCCCAACCTCCCACAGAAGGAGTGGCGATGCAACACTCATACCGGGCTTTCCGTCAGATACAGCTGTGGCAGGGAAATGAGCTGTCTCCTGATATTTAGGGTTGAAAACGCAAGCTCGATCATACTTGAGTGCCTATCAAAACCACCGATCCTGTTGCCCCTGATCTCGTAATAAACCTTACGTGAACACCGGCTGTGTGCCCAACTGTGGATGTAGGAAAACAGGAATCATATGCACTGCCACCTGCCACTACTGCCATGGAGTCTGCTTTAACAGACCAAGATCTGTTGAGGAGGATGACCTAATGGAAGATGAAATGGAAATTGATATATTTTGAAATTTTCCATTGAAGCCAGATTATTCAAAATGATTATTGACTTGAGAATATTGTCCAATAATATAATGCTGTATTTTATGCATTTTTTCATTTTAGTATGGTTTTAGTTACAAAAAAATGTCATTTCTTGAAGTTATTGTTCATTGTTTAATTCACCTGACCACAACATTAATTAACGCTCGTTTAAGTTTAATTAAGTATAATGGACGTACCGTTGAGCCACCCTCTTGCGGTGATGTCATTTTAGTTCATTAGTAGATCCTCCCAAACAATATTGTAAAGTTTCAAAACTTTGGGAATTATGTCCAAAAAAACACACCTGTTACGTGCCACCCCCTAGTGGCACTTTTGTTAACTGGATTACGGTGGGGGTACAAAGCACAACACCAATTACTGCTAAAAGAAATAATTAACTTTATTGTGGCCAGAAAATTACACTAATCAGCAAATACAAGCAATTAGGAACCTTACTCCAGTTTACAAAGTCTCTTGCTTGTGGAGAGCTCTTGCCCCTTTCACTTGTCAACAAACCACAGAAGTTAATCCTGCCGCTAATGAGCCTAGTGGCCTTGACAGAACTACATGCAACTTCTTTCTAATGTGCGCCTACTACAGTACTTACGAGCACTTGCTGCGCGCTGTTCACCAGCTGGGAGAAACAATGTCACTTAATTTCGACACCACAATATCTGACACTCAGTGAAAGCACACTTACTCAGAACACGGCAGTCCCCTGTATGTTCCTCACTTCGCCGCTACACTAGGGGTTTCGCAAGTCACCACACTTCTGTCGCTCAGAATAAACGCTCACACTAGCTCATAAAACACATCAACCACAACTGCTTCACGGGTCACTCTTATATAGCAGGCCGGTGACTCAATAAATGGTTCTAGATCCATCCAGGGTCCACGGCTTCTCGAGGTTTCCATCGCTGGTCCAGTCACGAATCTTCTGGACTATCCCTTTGTCTTAGTAGCCCTGTTGCATAAGGCACACGCAATACATGAGGCATGCCACAGCCCAGCCCCTGGGGCAGTTGTGACTCAAGCGGCGAGCGATGACACAAACTCACAGCCGTAACACCACCCCCTTCCTAAAAAGGCTGATCGTCCCGATCAATCATTGGTCCGTCTGTGTCCCTCCGTAGGCTGCCAGGCGATCTCGATGCACGATCTTCATCTTCGCCCTCGGGTTCCGCTGGATCCTGTAGACGACATCGTTGATCCGTTTCACGACTCGGTACGGGCCCTCCCAGGACTTCTGAAGTTTGGGTGACAGGCCTTTCTTCCGTAATGGGTTGAAGAGCCAGACCAGGTCGTCCTCGTGGAATCCGCCGGCATCCGTCTGCTGGTCGTATCGGGTCTTCATTCGGTCGGTCTCGATCCGCAGTTTCCTCCTCGCGAACGCGTGTACGTCCTCCAGTTGGTCGACCAGTTCTTGACAATACTGGCTTACCGGGATCGGATCATTCCCAGGTCGGCCGAAGGCAAGATCGACAGGTAGACGGAGCTCCCTCCCAAACAGGCCAGGGCTGGTGTGCACCCGGTGGCTTCATGCACGGCGGCGCGGTAGGCCAGGAGAAATAGTGGAAGATGCTTGTCCCAATCCCTCTGGTGCTCGCTGACGACTATTCGGAGATGGTTCTCGACGGTGCGATTGAATCGCTCTACCATCCCGTCGGACTGAGGGTGTAGCGGCGTTGTCCTTGTCTTCCGGATCCCCAGCAGCTGGCATAGGTTCTGGAACACCTGCAACTCGAAGTTCCTCCCTTGGTCGGAGTGCAGCTCCAGGGGTACTCCGTACCGGCTGACGAATTCCTTCACCAGGGTCTCTGCGATCGTCGCGGCTTCTTGGTTAGGGAGCGCATACGCCTCCGGCCATTTGGTAAAGTAGTCGTTGACGACTAATATGTAGCGGTTCCCTGCCTCGCTTAACGGGAATGGCCCAGCAACATCGATGGCCACTCTCTCCATGGGGCCGCCCACGTTGTAGGTCTTCAGTGGACCCCGTCGTCTTCGTCCTGGGCCCTTGCTGGCTGCGCAATCGTGGCACCTCGCGCAGTGGTTCTCCACCTCTGTTCGGCATCCGATCCAGTAGAACCGCTCTCTCAGCTTCTCCAGGGTCTTCTTTATCCCTAGGTGTCCACCAGATGATCCTCCATGAACTTCCTTCAGGACTTCCTCCGTCATAGCCTTTGGAACGACGACTTGTTCCCGAGATGTCTTCCCGTCGGTGCTCTCCCAGGTACGGCAGATGAGGCCATCCCTTACAATCAGCGAGTCCCACTGTGCCCAGTAGGACTTAAACTTTGGGCTGCAGTCACTCACAATGTTCCACCCGGGTCTGGGGACACAGGCCCTCTTCCATTCGGCTATCAGTCCCAGGTCATCATCTTCCGCTTGCGCCCGCGTGAAAGTTCCGCGGCTCCAGCTCCCTTGAAGTTCCACGGTAGTCCTTCGGCACTGTATCCCGGTGTTCTCCTCCCTTCGGGCACAGAAGGTGCAGTCTTCGGGGCACGGTCTTCGTGACAGGGCGTCGGCGTTAGAATGCAGTTGGCCTTTCCTGTGCTGAATCTCAAAGTTATACTGTTGAAGCCTCTCAAACCACCGCGCGAGTTGACCCTCGGGCTGCTTGAAGTTCAGGAGCCACCGCAGGGATGCATGGTCGGTCCTGATGAGAAATTCTTGCCCGTACAGGTACTTGTGGAAGTGTTCCATGGTCTTCACGATGGCGAGCAGCTCCTTCCTGGTGACGCAGTAGTTCCTTTCTGGCTTTGACAGGGCCTTGCTGAAGTAGGCCACTACTCTCTCCTCGCCGTCCACTACCTGCGACAGGAATCCCCCTATGCCAAAGTCGCTGGCATCGGTATCGACGATGAACCTTGTTCCAGGTCTGGGGTAGGCCAGAATAGGCGCGGTGCACAGAGCCTGCTTGAGTTGTTCGAAGGCACTGTGGCATTCTGCTGTCCACGTGAAGAGTTGGTCCTTCTCAGTCAGGCGATGTAAAGGTTTGGCGATGTCGGCGAATCCCCTCACGAAGCGACGGTAATAAGTGCAGAGTCCCAGGAAGCTTCGTAGTTGGGACTTGTCCTTCGGAACTGGCCACCCCCTCACAGCTTGCGGTCTTCTCGGGGTCGGTGCGCACCCCTTCCTCGGAGACGATATGCCCAAGGTACTGGACCCGCTTCTGGAAGAGCTGACACTTCTTGGGGCTAAACTTCAGCTGGGCAGCCCGTAGCTTCAACAAGATCTCCTTCAGGTTGCTGTAGTGCTCCTCGAAGCTTCTCCCCAGAACGATGACGTCGTCTAGGTAGACCAGGCAGGTCTTCCAGTGTAGTCCCCTCAGAATGGACTCCATTAGCCTTTCGAAGGTCGCAGGGGCGTTGCACAGACCGAATGGCATGACGGTGAACTGCCAGAGCCCGCTGCCCACAGAGAACGCCGTTTTCTCGCGGTCCTTAGGGTGGACCTCCACCTGCCAGTAGCCACTCTTCAAATCCAAGGTGGAGAATCATCTTGACCCTGATATGGTGTCCAGCGTGTCGTCGATCCGGGGTAGAGGGTAGCTGTCCTTCTTCGTGACGTCGTTCACCCGCCTGTAGTCCACGCAGAACCTGGTGGAACCGTCCTTCTTCTTCACAAGCACGACCGGAGAACTCCAAGGGCTATGTGATGGCTCGATCACCCCTTGCTCCTTCATCTCTTCTACCATCCGGTCGACTTCGGCTTGCTTGGCGAGCGGGACACGTCGGAATGGGGCCCTAATCGGTGCGCTGTCCCCAACGTCAATTCTGTGCTGGACCAACCTTGTCCTGCCGAAGTCTTTGCTCCCCACGGAGAAGACATCCTGGAATTCGCGTAGCAGGTCCTGAAGTTGGCGTGATTGCTCTTCGTCTAAATGGTCCTGGGATCCTTGGTACAGCTTCTGTAGTTCTTCTGGCAGTGTGCGTCTTCTTCGGTTGTCCGTCTGCAGGTGTCCGTCCGTCGTGTCGGTGATGCGGGCAATCCCGGTAACGGGCTCGCAGACTCCTAGGTTGGTGTCCCGGTGAACCGTAATGTCGTAGTCGTTCAGGTTGGACAAGCGGACGTACAGCCGAGACGTCGTGTTGATGAGGGTCTTGGCAACTAGCAATCCTTTTGTCAGGATGTCCTCATATTTTGGCTCGATGACAGCCGCCACTCCCTCAGCAGTTCCGTCGACAATTACGGCAGCGCTGACCTCCGTCCTGGCGGGAACGATGACGTCTTCTCTCAGCCTTACTCGTCGTGCGGTGATGGACTCGTGCGCAGGTTGCAAAGCAAGTTCCTCACCTCCGAAGTGCAGAGTGTTGGTACTCAGATCCAAGATGATGTTGTTCTGGTCCAGGAAGTCCAGTCCGATGATCACTTCATTTGATACGTCAGCCACAAGCACTGGATGTTTTATCGCCCGTCGACCAATGACGAACTCCAGTGATGCTTCGCCATGTACCGGTGCGGTCTCTCCGGTCGCGGTTATTAGCTGGAGGTTCCTTTGTGTGGGTTGAACTCTCCACTTCGGGATCACGGTGGGACTGACGATGGTCCTCGATGCTCCCGTGTCGATTAGCATGGGCCAGCTCTCTCCGTTGACGACTCCGTCGACCATCAGGCTGCTATTATCCCTCCGTAACTGCGTCACACGAACTTGGACTGCCGGGGCTTGACGACTGTCACAAGCCAACCTTTGCCCCCCTAGGCTGGCTGATACTTGCTTTCCTGGGCCGCGCGGTTTCCCTACGACTGACTGTCCCGACGGAAACCCTTGGCGGCGGCGATCACCGCAGTCCTTGCTCAGGTGGCCACTCTTACGGCAGGTCCAGCAGGTCGGTAGTCCTCTTCCGGGCCGCCTCTCCGGATGTCCTTCGGCTACGTTTTTGTTGGTGGTACTGCGATTCTTGAAGAAACGGCTTAGCGCCTCCATCAATTTGTCGGCCAGGGGCTTGGTCTTGTTGGTTTTTACTGGTTCGTCCACGTCCACTTGACGCACCCGCGCGTGCATTCTGGATGCCTGTTTTGCCGTCTCGAACTCAAGTGCGTGGCTCAGCGCATCTGCCAGGGTCTTATTGCGCGCGAGTCGCAGCGCCTGTTGAGTGTCCGAGTCCCGTAGCCCGTCGGTGAAAGTCTGCGTCGCTATCTGCTCCAGAAAGTCAGCCGGCGCTGTTGGGTAGGCGAGCCTTACGAGGCGTGCGATGTCCATCTCGAACTCCTGCAGGGTTTCCGCGTTCTTCTGTACCCGGGTCCGGAGCTGCATCTGGTAGGCCTGCTGAAGATGGCTATCTCCATATCGGGACTCCATATGGGCGATCAGTGAAGCGTAGTCCTGGGATCCAGTCGGGATGGCCTGAAGGACGTTAAGGGCGTCACCTCTCAGCGCTACAATGAGAGCTGTAGCCTTTTCTGTGTTGTTCCAGTTATTTATGGAACAGGCCGCCTCGAACTGACGTAAGTAGGTGCTCCACGGGACCTTTCCGTCGAAGGTTGGGGGCGTCACTCTGCTATGTCCCGTTCCTGATATTCCCGGTGTAACGGTGGGCGGGCGTTGGCGCAGCTCGGCAACTTCCTCTTGTAGGGCTTTGACTCTCTCATCCACCCCGGTCGGCGGGCGTCGGCGCAGCTCGGCGACTTCCTCTTGTAGGGCTTTGAATCTATCTTCCATCCCTGTCGGCGGGAGTCGGCGCAGCTCAGCAAATTCCTTTTGTAGAGCGTTGAATCTCTCTTCCACCCCCATCAGCGGTCGTTGGCACAGCTCGGCAACTTCCACTTGCAAGGCGTTGAATTTCTCCTCCACCCCCATCAGCGGGCGTTGGCGCAGCTCGGCAACTTCCACTTGCAAGGTGTTGAACTTCTCCTCCACTGCCGCGACTTCCTCACGTAGGCCCTGTTCTAATTTCCTTTGGCTCTCCTCTAATTCCGTCAGCAGACACTCTTCCAGATTTTTCTGGCCATCCAGAAATTTGGCGGTTAGGTCCTCTGCTAACTTATTCTGGCTGTCTTCCATCTGCTTCAGGTCCTCCGCTAACTTAATTTGGCCTTCTTCTAACTTGGAAGTTAGGTCCTCTGCTAACTTCTTCTGGCCATCCTCCATCTTCTTCTGGCCATCCTCCATCTTCTTCTGGCCGTCTTCCATTTTGGCAGTTAGGTCCTTGGTTAAATTCTTCTGGCCGTCCTCCATCTTGGTTTCCATGCCATTTAACTTTTCTAGCAGTGCTGCCAATTTCTCCTCCATTTTAGTTGTTTGTCTTGTAAAGGGCATGCACTCACAGGAAAATTAGAGAAAATGACCTGCTCGGGTTTTGAAACCAGGACCGTCAGGTGTTGTGCTTGAGTTCGTAATCCGGCTTCTGACACCAGTTGTTACGTGCCACCCCCTAGTGGCACTTTTGTTAACTGGATTACGGTGGGGGTACAAAGCACAACACCAATTACTGCTAAAAGAAATAATTAACTTTATTGTGGCCAGAAAATTACACTAATCAGCAAATACAAGCAATTAGGAACCTTACTCCAGTTTACAAAGTCTCTTGCTTGTGGAGAGCTCTTGCCCCTTTCACTTGTCAACAAACCACAGAAGTTAATCCTGCCGCTAATGAGCCTAGTGGCCTTGACAGAACTACATGCAACTTCTTTCTAATGTGCGCCTACTACAGTACTTACGAGCACTTGCTGCGCGCTGTTCACCAGCTGGGAGAAACAATGTCACTTAATTTCGACACCACAATATCTGACACTCAGTGAAAGCACACTTACTCAGAACACGGCAGTCCCCTGTATGTTCCTCACTTCGCCGCTACACTAGGGGTTTCGCAAGTCACCACACTTCTGTCGCTCAGAATAAACGCTCACACTAGCTCGTAAAACACATCAACCACAACTGCTTCACGGGTCACTCTTATATAGCAGGCCGGTGACTCAATAAATGGTTCTAGATCCATCCAGGGTCCACGGCTTCTCGAGGTTTCCATCGCTGGTCCAGTCACGAATCTTCTGGACTATCCCTTTGTCTTAGTAGCCCTGTTGCATAAGGCACACGCAATACATGAGGCATGCCACAGCCCAGCCCCTGGGGCAGTTGTGACTCAAGCGGCGAGCGATGACACAAACTCACAGCCGTAACACACCTTATTTGACTGGACTACATGTACCTCGCAAACTATTAACTCTAGAGAGGAAATGAATATAGCCGTTATTGTAGATAATTTAATTATCTATATTTATGATCCGAATTTTTTTCTGTAGGTCCAATAGATTATGAGATATTAGCCCAAAACAAACAATGGCACAATCTTTTACCTCCCCCACCCCCTGCTCACCATCTATCCTTGGGGACTTTTAGTAGGCCTACTGTATGTTCATTAGTAGACCCTCCCAAACAATATTGTAAAGTTTCAAAACTTTGGGAATTCTGTCCAAAAAAAAAACCACACACACCTTATTTGACTGGAATACACGTACGGCGAAGGCCAAACGATTGGTAACCCTAGATGGAGGGGTCGGTGTTTGATTTTAAGTGTAAATAAATTAAATTTTGTTCGTTAACTAAAGCTTTTCGTGAATATTACATTCCTCCAACGTTAACTAAAGCTTTTCGTGAATATTACATTCCTCCAAATGAGGTTAATTGCAGTTACTTGCAGTCATGGTTTCCCATTTGCCTTTTGCCAAGCATATTGTAGCATAGGCATGCACTTCGGTACAAACTATCAATTGTATAGCTGTATAGCATTTCATTATTCTCACCATTTAGAAGGTTTCTTTGTGGGCTCGATGAATAAATTACATGACCTTCAACATACTAATGTCTTAATCCTGTGCAAATAGTCCTTTGTTGCATTTATCTTTCCTGGTTATAAATTTCACATCTAATTTCTGACTCTCTCAGAACTACTTATCTTTACTCCTTTCCTATCTTCTGTATTTCCTGAATTAGGTCATATCCTGACCAACCACGACTCCATTGTAATCACCCAATCACTCTAACTCATTTGCAGATGGTACGAAACTCACTGGATATAGCTCTCAAGGCCCTCGGGCTGATAGGCTAAATAGTCTGCATCGAAGCCGGCGTCGAATGCATGGGTCAGGTCAGGTATAACATTGATTCTGTATGTGTGTTGTAATCTGAATGTAGGCAACCTTGAGCGGATGCTAGGCTGAATTAAAACGTTCCTGTCTGGAGTCTGTCTGAAATTTATTTCTTCAGTCGGCTTTAACGACTTCTCTCAGCCAGTCAGCTGGACACGGTCGGTCATGAGGTAGGTTATACTACTTATTGGGGCTTAACAAACTTTATGAATTCATTCAAAGAGACTATTAGCCCGTTTGAGGCGTTAAATGCGGAGGATGCATGGGGAGACTCCTCCCCCATATTTAGCAATTTATTAAGTTCTCAGGAATCATTGTCAAGGGTAGAAAAATTTCATCAACTACTGTGTATACGGTAATTTCTGACAACTTAGAAGTATCTGCAATAGTGCAACTTAACTACTCACCTTCTTAGAAGTAGATAAATCAACATTAGAATATTCGGGAATTTTCTTTTTACGGAGAAAGATGTTACCCGTGTCACAAGAAGTGAAAAAGCTATCTCATGTTAGTCGTCTACTGCCTTTAACTCTTCTAGACCAGTGTTTCCCAAACTTTTTTGAGTGTGTACCATTTTAAGAGATGAGAATCTCTCGCTTTCCACCTAATGGTTGGGAGATATGGTGACTATAAGTCCCATCACACCAATAGATGGATTGTACATTGTGTTTGTTAGATTTACAGTTCAAATAATAAGAAGTGTGTCCAGTTGTTTTATTATTTATTACAATAAGTATTCAATTCAAACATTCAGAAATGACACTGTACATATGATATTAATAAATGAACTCATAATAATTAAACATAAAACCAAAGTTTAACTAATAACTTCAATGTGAAGGGTGAGCTTGAAGATTAGAAGCCAACTTAGAACTTAGGAATGCCTGCTTTAAGAATGCTGAGTCTCAAATGAAGATCGTATTGCACTGCAAGGAGCCTATTCCGGTATTTATTCTAGAGATAAACAAGTGAAGAAAATGCAGTCTCACACAAGTACGAAGTAGTGAAAGGCAGTAAAAATCTAACTGCTTTGTCAGCTATGTGTGCATAGTCTGCACGCTTCTCAACCCAAAAGTTCACAAGAGCCATTTTTGAAAAAGTTTGCGTTAGTTCTGAATCACAATTTAATTCATAAAACTGCTCGTTATCTTTGGCCTTAAAGACCTCCGGCAACATATCCATGTTTATATATTTCAAAATTTATTTGTATATTTTTCGTAACATCACCGCGTACCACTGCAGCAGTACGAGCGTACCAACAGTGGTACGCGTACCACAGTTTGGGAAACGCCGTTCTAGACGATTTAAGCCTTTTTTACATTTTAAGAATTACCTGGAACGTGATAGCGCAGTGGCCTAGCTGCTCGTCTTTCACCCGGACGGTAGGTGTTCGAATCCCGGTGATAGCGGGTTGGAATTTTCACCTGAAAAATAACGTGGTGTCTGGAAGGGCATTCTGCCTTAAATCCTCGGCCAAAACCAAAATGAGCCTGGTTGGCTCCGGCGACCCCAATTAATTGGGAAAAGCCGAAGAAAGTTTTTGTTTGTTTTTGCGAATTAGACTAGGCTACTATGGCACAGAAAGGGACATGACCACATAGTCACTGCCTTGGTTTGACATTTACACATGGCCTGTCAGTTCCAAAGTGCTGAGATATTAAGCTATAGTTTCAATTTGCTATTGCTTAAACATTTACTGTCTCCAATGGACAGTATGAACTATCTCCAATAGTGCAACTTACGTACTCACCTTCTTGGATACTTAGCATTTTAATTTACGCCAACAATTAGGACGATTGTATTTTTCTTTAAAATTTTGTTACTGTTTTAACAATATTGTTAAACTAATACAACTCTATTGTCGTTAGTTGTTACTTTATCTTAGGAGCGTTGCATGGATATTTTGGTTGTCAGCCCCGTGTGTGCAATCTGCCTCACACTCTGTGTTATTGCGGTGTTTGTGTGGTAGTGCATAGTTTACAACATGAACGTTAAGTCCATATACTCCTTGATACTTTTTGATCGATTGTGCATTATTGTTTGTTGTTGTTTCTTAATGAATTTCATTTGCTAAAACATTTTATGAAAGCAAATTTGATAATGAACTTAGACAGGCGGCTTCGGTGGCGTAGTTGGTAGCATGCTGAGCTTCTATGCCCAAGATCGCGGGTTCAAACCCGGCCAAAGTCGTCTGATCTTATAAGAGGATTAAAAATCCCTCAGTATGCCTTCCTTCGACGGGGAAGGTCCATGTCATAGAATTATGGCATGTAAACGAACCTTCCACTAACTACAATTGTGTGAAGCTAAATTTGTAGATTAGATTTGATTAACGCTCTATTAAGTTCCAACATTTGCCGCTAGGTGCCGGTTGCAGTGGCATCTAGTAGCCAAGTTCGCAGCTAGGTGTCGTTGGCGGTAGCGTTTGGTAGCAAAAGTAGGAACTACTTGAAATCGATCGTCTGCAGTCCTTACCAGAATTACAGATAACACACACTAATACAGACATCACTATTAACACCGGTTATCAGACAGAGTGTACACACACCCAAAGTACACGGGACTATATGGCCGTGTTGTCGCAGCCCCTAAACGGAGGAAACAACCAACCGAACTTACGACATGTTATCCGAGGGAACCGTACATACTCATCTTGTTCTATGCGTCTTCTTTGTGGTAGGCTATATTTCCAATGGCAAGTGTGATCGCACCAAAGGCATCCCTTACTGCTTTTTTTAAGTTCAACGTTGGTTCTGTATTAACGTGCGGCAATCTTCAACTCAATACTCTACAGGTGCCGTGAGGTCAAGGGGCCATGGGAGTGTTTCTGGAGGTGTTGAGGAGCCATCTTCAACCCCGAGTCCAGGATTTTTTTCATTTAACAAATCACGAACTCTGCCAAGAAATTTTAATTTCGGTGTGTAGGCTGGAACGGGGTACACTCAAGCCTCGTGAGGTAAAGGTGAGAAGAGGAGGGTTCAATTCCCACCTCATCCTTCCTAGAAGTGATTTTCCGTGGTTTCCCTACTTCTACTCCTGGTATACTGACATGGTTCCTAAATTAAAGCATCGACCACCTCCTTCACAATCCTATCCCCAATTTACAAATACACACACTAGTTTATCCATCACAACATCATAGGTTATGACACACATTTTACACACTCTCAAAAAAAAAAAAAAAAAGACATCATAACCGGCATAGCATACAATTTAACCTCTTGCTATTTGCCAATTTAAGAAGTTTGGTTATTAATCGTTGCTCCAACAAGACGGATTAGAGGCCAATCTCTGCCATTGCAACTGTTGAAGTTATGAAGTTTAGCTTTTTTATTTGGCAAGATATGATTTCAGCGCAGTGACTTCATTGGGTTTATTATCTTTATATTGCTGGCGAAGTATTGAGGAATTACGTGTTCCTACTGCTGATTCCAACAAAGGTGTTCCGAACTGTTGCTGTCGTACCGAACCGGTACCATACATTTGTGTCTTCAATAACATCTAAAGACCACCGTGAGGCGTCCATTGAAAGTGTTTATAGGCCTAGTTCATAAGACTCTTGACATAACTCATATTAGGCGTAAAATGTTTCAATCTCACTTTATGGTGCACCATACAAGTTTCAATTTTAAGGGAATTTTAAGTGCTACGCAAAAAGAAGAAAAATAAATAAATTCTTGTATCGATTCTCTGGAAGCCTCCGTGGCTTAGGCGGCAGCACGCCGGCCTCTCACCGCTGGGTCCGTGGTTCAAATCCCGGTCACTCCATGTGAGATCTGAGCTGGACAAAACGGAGGCAGACAGGTTCTTCTCCGGGTACTCCGGTTTTCCCTGTCAAAATTTCATTCCAGCAACACTCTCCACTATCATTTCATTTCATTTCATCTGTCATTCATTTAATCATTGCCCCGGCGGAGTGCGTCAGGCCTCGGCAGCCGGCACAGTTCATATCCTCGCCGCTAGATGGGGGGCTTCATTCATTCCATTCCTGACCCGGTCGGAGACTGGAAGCAGGCTGTGGATTTTCATTTCATCGATTCTCTGACATATCGGCTGATGAAGGGGCCAAAACTATTAATTAGGCCTCGAAACATGTTCCATTAATGACCACACAGTGATCTTAATTAATAAAAGTATTGACCAGGCGGAACTTTTAACCTGTTTACACTCTCAAAAATACATGAACTTATATGACCGTGATGTAGCAGCACAAAAAGAAAAAGAGAAGAAAAGCACAAAGAGAAAGAAAAGGAGAAGAAAACAAACAACAACAACGACAACATATTTCTCTTTCACGTACACCAGTGTATGGTACACTCATGTGTTAACATAACCTTGGGCCTTGATATGTCAGTCAGAAATGTTGCTATAAAAGATATCGACATACAGTAGGCGTAACTTACGTCAAAACGGTTCCTCCGATCTGCGTCAAATTAATTCTGTTCTCAGAGCTGGAACGGGGCCGACTCAGCATCATGATGAGAACCTGGGTTCGATTCCCATCTGAGCCATTGCCCTCCACCATCTTAGAAGTGGTTTTCCGTAGTTTCTCTCTCGAACTCCTTGCAAATGCCGAGATGGCTGTTAAATTAGAACAATGGTTGCCTACTTCCCAATTCTAACCTTAATTACAGGTACACAAACAAATACATAAATAAATACATATACATAAATAAACAAATACATAAATAAATACATAAATACCGTACATAAATAAAATCATAAATAAAAATAAATACATACATAATTAAATTAATTTATTAATAAATACATAGATACATAAATAAATACGATACATAAATAAATACATAAATAAACAAATTCATAAATAAATACCATAAATAAATACATAAATACATTAATAAATACATAAATAAATACATAAATAAATACATAAATAAAAACATAAATAAACAAATACATAAAAAAACAAATATATAAATAAATAAATACATAAACAAACACATAAATAAATACATAAATAAATACATGAGTAAATACATGAATAAATAAATAATTACATAAATAAATACATACATAAATACATGAATAAATAAATAAATAATTTCATAAATAAATACATACATAAATACATGAATAAATACATAAATAATTACATAAATAAATACATACATAAATACATAAATAAAACATAAATAAACAAATACATAAACAAATACATAATTAAATAAATACATAAATACATAAATAAACACATAAATAAATGCATAAATAAATACATGAATAGATAAATACATAATTACATAAATAAATACATACATAAATACAGAAATAAATACATAATTAAATAACTACATAAATAAATACATGAATAAATACATACGGTACATAAATACATAAATAAATACATAATTAAAATAAATACATTAATAAATACATAATACATAAATAATCAAATACATAAATAAATACATAAATCAATACATTAATAGATACATACATAATTAAATACATACATAAATAAATAAATACATACATAAATAAACAAATACATACATAAATAAATAAATAAATAAATAAATAAATAAATAAATGTCAACTTACGTAGCATTAAACTACTGACAGTTAAGATACTGATTTACTGTATTTAGGTACAAACCTTTTAACATTGTTAAGAGGGATCACCCTGATGGTTCACGCCCCACCGCCGCGCTGTCTATGGTCTCGGGGTACAGTAAGTATTGAGACTCCGGTCTCAGGGTGGCAGCCAAGAATGCTAGCCATTGCGCCACGAAGCTGGAGATTAAGGAATTAAATTGACAATCAAGATACTCAGTCTAATAATGATGACCAACTCGTGGTGCATTAGCATTATTGGCTGTCGCCCCAGAGTTCCGGGTTCAATTCCCGGCTCTGCCAAGAGATTTCAATTCTGGTCTGAGGGCTGGAGCGGGGTAAACTCAGCTTAGTAAGGCAAAACTGCAGTAGAGGAGGGTTCGATTCCCATCTCAGCCACCTTGGAAGTGGTTTACTGTGGTTTTACAACTTCTATTCCAGGCAAATACCAGTATGGTCCCTAACTTAAGGCCACAGCCACCTACTTCCCAATCCTCATCTAAATTACAAATACACACGTTAATACAGCCATCACAACCAAGTACACAGGGCTTCACACCAGGATGTAGCAAAGCCCCTAAATCAATCAACAACAGCAACGACTCTATTGTAAAACCATCGTTACTCATTGAACTCTAGGTAATACTGGAATGCCGACTGTATGGGAGCAAAGTGCGGCTTTTGGAGCGACTAGTTACGCCTGGTAGTGCGCGTCAAGGAGGAGTGTTTGACGTATACGAACGCAAGGATGATGCACGTACGTACGACGAGATACAAGTAAAAGAGGTACTTTTGAACATTTAGGCGAACGGTAAACTAAACGGAACTTACGCCGAAATACATGTTTCAAAATATCATAATAATTTGATACTTAAAATGGCTAGGAATATATGCCAACATAAAATATCATATTGCAGCCTGATTGTTCATCATTTTTATCCTTAGATCAATGGCAGCATACACAATAACTAAAGGCCTACTGGCAAAAAATACAAGCCGTACGTATATTAAAATAAAATAAAAACAAGGTTAGACAGGGAATTACTAAGAATAAAGAACAAAATATAAGGTAATTTGTATTCAACATTTTTATTAATTCAAAGGCAGCATTCATATGTGTGTGAATATTCATAAGCCTACAACTAAACAATTAAATTGATGCTTAGTGAACAAAAATACATACTTTATTTATGCAAAACAACCACATGTTCAATATTCTTAAAGGCAATGGTGCATGTTGCTCAGCGGTCAAGCTATTCGCCTCTCTCCAAGGTGGACCAGGTTCGATTACCGGTCATTGCATGTGAGTTGTTCGAAGTGAAATGCCATGTCCTGTGATTCGGATTCCGCGTAAAATGGAGGTTCCTTGGCTCATGATCACAAGATTAACGGTCACGTAAAACTACAAGCTTCTTTTTCTTTTAAGCAGGTCGAAACTTAGAACTCACATAAGTCATAAAGCAAACGAACAGGATCCTGCAGGAAAGATCCCTTAAGCCGAATTCTTTTTATCGTCTCCAAGACTGACATAATAAAAGTATACTGGAAAATGTGAAATTTTATGCCTATGCTGATGAAAAAAGTAACAGTAAATATTAGGCCTAGGTCTACATACATCAACTTGTAGGCTACTTGTCGTTCAATAACTCTCGGACTTTTCTTGGGTGGCTGAAGCAGATGCTGTGGGAAATTGAAAATTGCAGGTACCGTACCACATCATTTTTAAGCAGTGGTTTGTTTCTGTTAGAATGAAACAAGTAGCATGATTTATAAAATTGTTCACAGCTATAATCCATTTCTTTAATACATCTGGACGTTTCCATGGAAATCTGTAATATAAGCTAGGCCGAGGTTATAATTCTGTGACTTATAACTTATAACCTACAATAGGGCCTACGTGTATTTGTCATATGCTATTTAGGCCTATTGTGTCAAAATTTGATGTAAGACGTATCCATAAACGCAGAATAGGCTACTTCATTACAAATCTCAATTCGAAAATAAAGTAGACCGTAAACCTACCGTATTATTGGAAAAGACCATACATATAGCGTTGCACAGAGGTATGTACGATCAAATATATGAAAAGAATCACGACATATCAGCTGACTTGCATTCTAGAGTTCAATGGTATGACAGTTTTTGGTGCGACTAGTTACGCCTGGTCGTGCACGTCAAGGAGGCGATGACCAGGAAGAAGTTTTCAGCGAGGGTTACCATGGGAGGAGTCGTTCCAGTAGTACCTACAGTTCAATGTCGTTACTTCCGACTTGACTCTTGTCAGTGCTATGCTCGAGCTATCTAGCGGTCAGAAGTGAAATCACTTTAACTAGCCCACGGCCGACTGAATGCGCTCATACCGGCCTAGACAATGAGACCTTTTTCATGAAATCTTGTTAGTTACTCAACTGCTCACACAGCGCTGTTCACCAAGCATTGCACGACTAAGACTTATCTCTACTTAGTGTAAAACAAAGTCCCCGATTCTTGGATATCACGGGTAATCTCGAGAACCACTGGATGGATTTTGATGCGGCTTTCACCATTCTGTACAGGTAATATCGAGGAAGATTTCTGTAGAAAATAATTTATTTATGATCAAAGGGAGCCAAGCAGTAACGATTTTAGATTCCAGTGAATAGGTCGAAGAAAGAACTTGACGTCCGTGCGCTTTTTAAGCTTACGCTGGACAAACCGTTAAAAATATCAATATACTGTTTTAGATCCCTTATTTGGGGGTGGTAGGATCTAAAACGGAGAGTTATTGTGTTGATTTAGAAAAAGGTGTCTAAAAGGGGGTAGCTTCCCGTAGTCGGGCAAGCTGACCAGTGTAGAGTGTTGTTTAGTGTTAGGGGGCTCCTATAAATAATGTAGGAGTGTTTTAGGGGATGGAACTCAATGCAAGGGTCACTGTGCTGGTCGCCCAGCTGTCTGGTTAGATAATCGACTTGTACGTGTCAGCTGTATGGCGCGGGCCGCTCCTAGCAGGCAGGCCGGTACGGGAATACGATGTTGCTTGCACTAGCAAGTATCTGGCTACTATAAGTCACGTCTAATAGTGACGGAGAGTTCAGGAAGGGAGTTAGGGCGTAAAGAAGCGTGTAAACAGTAATGCAGGTGTAAGAAACTGACCAAGTGTTTATTGGTCAGTAATAATGTATATGTGAGTCCCTTTTAAGGGATGTAGTGATGTTACAATGTAAAAGTACAATTTGTGGGTAAAGGTTACAAATGTAGGAGATCTGAACACTTGCTGACTCACTCACCTGATGATACCAGCGTAGCCTCCGGCCGTCACGTTGAAACGCTGATAATTGAGAGATCATCTGACCTCCTTAGGACCCCTTTATATATTCTTCGGCGCTATGCTGTCAGCATTGTGACGGCATAGCTGCCCTAGTTAATAATGTGTCGCTGTGTGTAATAATTGTGCAAGGATTGAACCAGCTTTCTAGAATGGCAAGCTGTCCTTGCGGTGTTGATGGATGTTGGTCTGGCTTTACAAGGGTTGCCAGTTAGGAGTTTTAGATAGATGATGGGGGGATGGTCTCCAAGGGGTGCATACCCCTGGGGTACTGTACAAGCCTCTTTCCCTATTTAGTTCGCGTCCCCGCGAACGGGAACGGAACTTGGGGTTGGGATGTCGATGTTATGGCTGTAGTCGATGTGGTTGTTTTTGAAGTCCCCTCGTATCTTCTGTAGATGTCTTCCTCGTCGTCGTGATGTCGTATTGATGTGTGTGCGTGAGATCAGTTCGTGTTCAGAGGGGAGGGTTATGGGATATACATATATACATAACATTGCCATTGACATAAAAATATTGTAACAGAAATTGACATTTGCATCCTTGAAGTGTGATGGAGAGAAAAAAAATACATGGTACTGATGGTACATTGTTGTGCAGGGAGGAAAAAAACCCAGGGCCGAACGGATGATTGTGTCGTCCACCCTATCTTGGGGAAAAAGTGCTCCCTGCAATAAGAAAGGTAGAAGAAAATAGAAAAAATGGGTGTTCCAGGGTATAATTTAAGGGAGATATTCAAAGTGTATTTATTGGTTTGGGATAAAACGGAACACCCTGACAAATGGGGAAGTTAGAAGAGTAGAAAGGAAAAAAACAAAATCGTGTATTCAGTGTTGCCATTATGGCAGTGTTGAATGGCGTGACATATTGTAAGTTTACGTGCCTAGGCGTACACTTGAGCATTAATATATATTTGTGTACGCTTTGGGTTTACATTTAATTTACAAGCATGATGTAATATAAAATAATAATCTTATTACTAGACCGGTTTGCTCATGAGCCTGGTACCTCGTCTCATTCTCTAGGCCTTCTGTAGCGCTCTCCTCTGTCGACACATTCTCCCTTCATTTTGCTATTCGCTGAGCTGTAGGTACCTCTTACCTATGGCTGTAGGTTAGTGGTCATGCCGTTAACCTTACCTGTCGCAAATTTTCCCCGTGGGTGGAAAAATTCACCTTGGCAGCGAGGGTAGGTGCTCACAATCTCTGCACCGCCCCTGGCTACCGTATATTGCTTATTATTGAAGCGTATTCATACGTGTGTTTGCGTCAGCGTCGCTCGGTGCCCCACGTCACCTTACGTCGCTGATCGCGGCGCCGTCACCTTATTGGCGCGACTGAAAAATGATGAGGAGTAGTGTGTTTGTGTGACAGAGATAAGGGTATGTGTAATTTGGTGTGGGAAATATATTTACAATAGACATGCTCATGCTCCTTGCTATATGTAAAAAAAAAAGTATTAATGGCAACTCTTTTTCTGTTGTGTAGATCCGTGGACGCGTTGCTCCCTGGGTTTCCTGTGTTTGGGAAAACGGATTTGTTGTTAGCAATACATGACAATACATTACAATATATTATATATGCCATATTCGTGGCAGCGCTTAATTTATAGAATTAAGTGTGGCGCCACTGAAGTCTAATTTACTCCTAGGTTAGCCTATGTTAACCTATCTTAGCCTAGTGTTGTCGGGCTTACCTTGGTAACGGATTTTTAGTCACCAAGTGCCGAGATATTCTACCGCAATCCATATATATAATAAAAAAAAATTTGCCTTAAATGTAGGCTTATGCTATCTTACAACGAATTATCATGACTTATCATGAGTTGTCGGACTTACCCTGATGCCGGGTTTGTGGGTCATCAGGCGCCGAGCGGCGTTATCTTAATACTACTTATCTTACTTATTAATAAAATTAATTAAATGTAAACTATGCTGTATGTACATGCCGAGTGGACCTTACTCTAAAGCCGAAATGTGCTGTGCTATTATTAGCAACAGCGGTTGGTAAATTTGCTTACATCTAAGTGACCTTAAAATGGCACTATGACTTAAGTACTAAAATTTAGATGGAGGCTGTCCGTTTGATTTCTCTCGCGGTGGTTCCCTTGTAGTACATTGTCGGGACCGGAACCCAACAATGTCTCGTAGTCCCCTCCGTTTTAATCCTATTGTCGACATCTATTCTAGGTCTTACTACTAGTACTAACCTAGTCGCAGGCGGCTTACGGTGCCACAAAGCAAAACCGTTTCGCCTGCTGTACCATCCTTGTCATTACCGTTATCGTTCATTGTTGTCGTAGTTGAGCCGCCCACTTTGGCTCCTATGAGGTGCCCGCAATGCCCCTCTCTTAATGCCCATTGACTGCCCGCTGCGTCGCCATTTATGTGGGCATTGGACATTGTCCAATGGCATAATATCCTCTTCGCCTTCATCGGCAATCGCAGTCTGCTTTTCGCAGTAATATTCGCCTTTATCGGCCGCCGTAGTATGCTTTTCGCATTAATATATCATTTCGCCTTTATCGGCCGCAGTAATATGCTTTTCGCATTAATATATCATTTCGCCTCTATCGGCCGCAGTAATATGCTTTTCGCATTAATATATCATTTCGCCTCTATCGGCCGCAGTAATATGCTTTTCGCATTAATATATCATTTCGCCTCTATCGGCCGCAGTAATATGCTTTTCGCATTAATATATCATTTCGCCTCTATCGGCCGCAGTAATATGCTTTTCGCATTAATATATCATTTCGCCTCTATCGGCCGCAGTAATATGCTTTTCGCATTAATATATCATTTCGCCTCTATCGGCCGCAGTAATATTTCACTCCAACGCACAGGAGTCTGGCTTCCCGCTATAGAAGCCCTACCTAACTTAAATTTAACTAGAAGTCTAGTCATAATGGGGTCGTCTCTAGGGATAGTTCTCGAGTCCGGCGCTGAGTGAGCTATTTCTCCCGCCATTCTCAGGAAGTCTCCCTGCAGGTCTTGGCTTCGACGACCGTGGCTCAGAGTGGGTGTAGCATCCCTTCCTCCCAGGGGCAGTTGAGGTGCACCTAGGATTCCAGAGCTTGCCCGGCCAGGCCGCGAGTGCCTTAACCTTACGTGGTTCGTCTGTTTAGTCTAGTCGTTAAGTGAACTAGGGTAGGCTCAACATCGCCTTACCCGCTTTCAAAGTGTGGTGCCTTTGGCCTTTGGCTTATGCTGTTATCATCAATCAGAGTGTTTCAGATTCCTTTGTAAAAAAAATATAGGCGTAACCAGTGTAAATAGTTTAATCTTTGTGTAAAATGTAAAATATTTCCAGTGTTGTGGGGTTGTAGATCTTCTAAGTACATAGACTAATTCTGGTCTACCATTGCTACGTCAGCTTTCCAGCAATAATGCTCTTTTTACCTTAATGGAGGTGTTAGTAGGGTCTATGATGTCAGGTACCCTGTTATTAGGATCTGGGGGTAGTTATTTGTAGAGTGGGCTTAAAGTATGGTAGGAAGGGGTTATGCATCTTTGGGCTCAAATAAATGGTGGCCTTGAGCCGGTAATGCTATTAGGAGTGCTCCTACAATGAGTGGACTGGGGAGGTAATTCCCGGGATTGCAAAGATATGAAAATTCCATGCAGGTTTGATAGTAATACCCCTGGTAAATGGATGGGATACTCATGCAGGTATCTGGATATGAGGCGTCTGCACTAATGTACGGATAGGTGTGGGTTGAGGCATAATACTAATATATTCCTGTCATGCGGGAGTATTTAATTAACAAAAAGTGGTTAATATATATAATTGTGGCCTCATCTCTCATTTGGAGATGCGCATTATGCTTATTTAATGTTTGCCGACCCACCCCTAATACTCAGGTGGTAGCATTGTGATCCAAGGCGTAGCAAGCCTTCTCTTTAGACGCATGAAGTCTATCAACCCCTTGTGTATACTCTGTAATGTAGTGTAGCTGTTTTGGTCGTGTTCATGTGTCTGCGTTGTTTATGTTGGACGTGAGAAGGTTATTGGAAGGGAGTAAGGTGGTACGCTGGTAGCCTGTTCTCCTGTCATCCTCCCTTGGTCCATGCTGGCTTTCTATCCGCGCCTTGGGATTGTAAAGCTTCACGACCTAATCTGGTCTGCCATTTGTAGTGTGAGTGTGTCCAGTGGACGTAGTGCGACTGGCCATGTCCTAGTCGCCTGGAATGATTTCTATGCCTTACAATCGAGAAAAGAAGTTATTAGAGGGGAGGTCTTGTTTTCTCAGAGCCCCTGTCTGTGTTCGCTCCTAATTGTTGAGCGCATGTGTGTGTGTGTGTGACTATGTTCCGCTACACCACGCGGACGGTTGGTCTGTTACAGGCTAAGTCGTAATATGTATCGCGTGTATGGGCAGAAGGCGCCCGTGGCCTGTCAACGTCTTTGCGAACGTGCTCCTATAGGCCCAAGGTAAGTTCCGATCTGTCACGTCTTGTCCATTGCTAAATGTTTTTGCAGTGTTAAAAAAAATGTATGGTGTTGTAATTGTTTTGCGTTCGTAACTTCATGGTCAATGCCGATAAACAATAGTGTCTTGTCACCAGCGGTATTGCAATGTGACGACGTCTGCCAGTCAGCAGTTTGTATGTGTAATGTCAGGCTGGGATGTTATGTATGTCAGCTGTCGCCATGTGCCTCCTTGCACGTATGCCAGTGTTGTCACTGTTCCAGATTCCTGGCGGACTAATGTGGCAATCCGCCCTAATTAGCTAGTGGTGTTGTGTGGCCCTTATTTCATAAGCCTTTTGCCTTACGAAATTATCCTAGCTGTGTCTGGTGTAATTTGAAATTTTATGCCTGGCTTTTGGCGTGAGGAAATGTGGTATTCCCTGTTCATGTATCTGTAAGGGCCAATTTCGGTGTGGTTGGAAGCCTGGATGATTGCCTTCCTTGGTGTCTAATGTTTACTGGGATTGGAACCCGTGATCCTGTGTCATTCTCTGTGTACTATGTCTGCGTTGTTCATGTTTTGTGCGCTCCTTGTATGTATTTTGATTGTGTTCCCCGTACCAAAAATACCGTTGGATAGTTAGTTTTTTGGTACGAGCGTGGTGTGTGATCATGGGTTCGGACCCGGTTGCCTGTAAAGACTTGTCACGACGGTATTTGTGCCGTCCATATTATGGCACGTTCCCCGTCTATGTGCAATGTGCAAATGAAAGTATGCCTACCTGTGAGGAGTTTGTATGTTTTTGGATTCCCCTCGTAGTGTAATTTGTGGAGTTCTGAGGTGTTTGAATCTGCCGTGAATGAACGAGTCTTTCCTGTCCACTTGGAGCAGGCTTAGTTCGTCTGTGTGCGTGAAGGTCAGCCAGCCATGCGTGCCTTATCGCTGACAGTGTAGAATTACAATGTCGTGAGCTCTCATTTGTTACTTGCTTACTGTCATGTTCCCGCCACGCGTATGTGTGAACTTGATTGCTCTCTGTGTAATTGTGAGTAGTGCTTCTCGCACTGTAAAAAAAAGAAGGAAACTTGTAGTTTAGCGTGCCCGTTGATCTGTAGATCATGAGCCACGGGCCTTCCGTTTTACGTGGAGTCCAAACCACAGGCCATGGCATTTCACTTCGGAAATCGCACATGCCTTGGCCGCACCGTAAAAGAACCTCTCACTAACTACATTTGTGTCCCCAAATTTTGTGTTAACTGTATCGTGGTTTGAGTATATGCCTATCCATTGTTCAAAATGTCGTTATACACGAGTGTCTCCGGGCCGCTAGTCGCGTGTTTGGTGACTATGTGCCGGAGGTGATTTTGTTGTTTTTCATTTATGACCCGCTGTTAGTGGAACTGTCCCAATCTGTGTTAGCTTCCTACTTGTCTATCCTAGACTGGATATCTACCCGACCTTATGTTCCTGGTATTCAGAAGGTTGCGGGTTTGGAGACCGTCTTTTCTCAGAGTAATTGTTTCTGGCGCCATTCTAGGCTGTGTCTCCGGGACAGTTCTGGTGAGTGTTAGGATCGTATCCCGGTTCGGTCAGTGAGGTCTGAAGGCTATTTCTTGGCCTTCTTTCCACGTCTGCCATCGGGATCATTTCCTTTTCTTTTAGTAGTGTTTTACTGTCATGTGGCAATGTAAACTGATTGTGTTATTTCAAAAAATGTGCAGGGTTTCCCAAAGTCTGGGATTTCCATCCTACGGTGTGTTAGCGTTTTAGCTTGCGTGTTGTTGTGGAAATGAGAAAAAAAAGTCATATTACAGGCAGTGTAACGTGTCACGTATGCCTATGTATGCAATATATATATAGTTCAACTTGGCCAATTTTTTCTTCATCGGGCCTAATGACTGAGGCAGAGAAGAGAAAAAAAAATGAGCTATGCCCCGCTCCGTATTAAGAGAGCACTTTGAGAAGGTATAGAAGATATATTGTGTGTCGCCTGCACCCTGCCTCATGCTGATTAAAGCGGGTTGCCCGACGGCGATAGTCTGTCAAAATTGTGTCGTTAACACTATGAAAAACAAAATGCTTAAAAATGGTAAGTAGGTCCTGATCGTACTATCCACCTAGTAGGTGTCGTTAGCACTATAGTAATCTAGTTACGTCTCAGGGAAATCTACCCCTTTTTGGGAAATAGTTTGAGATTCTTAATTCTTGTTACAATGAGGGTTCTCGCCCGCCACAAGAGAATCTATCAAACTGTTGGACCGGAACATAGAACACTTAGGCATTTCTACCCAGAAAGACCCGCTTAAGCTCTATGCTGTGATTTTGTTGCCTAAGCTGTGTTCGGAATATCTCTTTCCGGCTTTAAGCCGCGTAGCTCACCTGATGGGCTTCTACTTGGCCTTGGATATTAGCACTTTACGTTATCCAAATTATAATATGGACCCTATGTTCAGTAACCATTGATGGCCTGAGAAAAAGAATGCTAGGTGCCCAAAATAAATCAAAAAGGATTTAGACATATACATCTTTGGTTTAGCCATGTTGTACTGCATATAGGTGCAAAAAAAATGTGCCGTTTATGTTAGTGAATCTGTATGTATTTATTGGCGTATTTCCCCCGTGTAAACGAGCTTATGTGTGTCCCTGGTGGAAGTCGTTACTCCGGTCCGAGCGTCCTTGCTCGGAAAGGTGAAGGGTTCTGCCCTGTTATGAGATTATAGGCCCCTGAAATCCACTTCTTTGCCATTTTTCGGGGGATTTTGTAGCAAAGTAAGCCTGGGCCTACTTCCACCGTAGCGCGTGTCTGTAGGTTTGAGTGTGCCTGTTTTCGAGGGCCTAAATGCGCTCTGCGCTATCCTAGTAGAGTTTACGGGGGTGTGTGTGCTTTTGCCTGAGTGGTTTTGTGGGGTAGGTAATAACACCTTTCCTGTACCCCGTGTATTGTGTGTGAGTGCGTGGTCACAATGTGCAGGCGTGTATCGTGCATGCTGAGGGACTGAATGCAACACCCTTTTATGCATTCGCACCTGAGGTACTAATGCCGGTGTTCGCCTTCGTTCTGGCGAACTTGCCCTTTGAACTGGCGATATAGGCCGCTTAATTTCCTGTCTCCGGCCTGGCAATGTGGTGGCGTGTAGCCTGACCGCTTTCTGGCCCGTGGCCACGGCAGACTCCTGCCATTGTGTTAGCCTATCTGTGTGGGTGTATGTAGGCTTTATGTGTAGTGGGACGGGTTCTATGTCGTCTGCCCATGACGTGGTTACCTCCTGTTGTCTCTGTGTCATGCCATGTGTTTCTGAGAGTCCTGGCTTCAACTCCCTCTCGTTCGTTTGTTCCGAGGGGATTGTTCCAGGCTCTGCCCCACGTTTTGGCAAAATTGCCTTCTGAATCGGAGCTAAGGGATGTGTATTGGTGTAAGCTTGTCCCCGCAGTGTATTGGAGTCTAACCTGGCCGTCTTCTGGACTGTAGCCATGGTGACCTCCTTCCCATGTGTGGCAGTACATGGCGAGAGGGACATCCTCGCAAATTGTCGAGTCAGCGTATCCACGCTTATGTCCTCTCTCGGCTGGGCTGGTGGCCCTGCCATGTACTCGAAAATGGCCTTATTGTTTTGGAGTTCACGGTACTCGTCCCAAATTTGGGTGTATTGCCTATTGAGGCAGATGGTTTGTTTGCAAATTACTGTATTAATGTTTCTGTGCTCTGTATAGTTTTGTGGCCGCTAGTTGGAGAAGCGCTTGCTCGCGAATTAACTCCCTGTACTGAGCGTGTAAAGTCGCGTAGTGCACCCTCATTCTCTCGAGGGTTGCATTATCTATTACGGGACCATGTGTGGTGATTAATTGTTTGTATATTTTGTTTCTTTGGACATGGATCCTATTGAGGTGTTCATGTATGTGCCTCAAGTGCTTATGTGCGCATCTTAATCGCGCTATCCTACCCTCTGACGGAGTGTATGGCTGTTTGCCCTGTATTGCCCCGATTTTTTGTTTGGAGTGCCCGTATTTGCGTTTGCCGGCTTTGTATGTGTCTCGGGCATCTGGACAATAATGCTAATAATATTGGCGTACCCCTACTGCCTGTATGGCTTGCAATCTCTGCATGAGGTGCCATTCTGACTGAAGTGTATGCGAATAAAATAAAAATAAAAATCTGTGCGTGTTTGACAGTGTATTTTCGTATCTCTTTGATTCTGTCTGGGGCTGGGGGTTTGGTTTACTAAGAATTTCCCCTATGTAGCTAGTTTGGAGCAAAAATGGTGTTTCTTGTCTGGGAATTTTTTTTTTCACTATTTGCTTGGCTGCGTGCGGTTAGGACCGTTTTTACTACGAGGGCTCGTTGGTTGAGTCCTGTTCTACTGTGCGTAGTACCCCGCGCCTCCACCATCTGTTTTAGATCCCTTATTTGGGGGTGGTAGGATCTAAAACGGAGAGTTATTGTGTTGATTTAGAAAAAGGTGTCTAAAAGGGGGTAGCTTCCCGTAGTCGGGCAAGCTGACCAGTGTAGAGTGTTGTTTAGTGTTAGGGGGCTCCTATAAATAATGTAGGAGTGTTTTAGGGGATGGAACTCAATGCAAGGGTCACTGTGCTGGTCTCCCAGCTGTCTGGTTGGATAATCGACTTGTACGTGTCAGCTGTATGGCGCGGGCCGCTCCTAGCAGGCAGGCCGGTACGGGAATACGATGTTGCTTGCACTAGCAAGTATCTGGCTACTATAAGTCACGTCTAATAGTGACGGAGAGTTCAGGAAGGGAGTTAGGGCGTAAAGAAGCGTGTAAACAGTAATGCAGGTGTAAGAAACTGACCAAGTGTTTATTGGTCAGTAATAATGTATATGTGAGTCCCTTTTAAGGAATGTAGTGATGTTACAATGTAAAAGTAAAATTTGTGGGTAAAGGTTACAAATGTAGGAGATCTGAACACTTGCTGACTCACTCACCTGATGATACCAGCGTAGCCTCCGGCCGTCACGTTGAAACGCTGATAATTGAGAGATCCTCTGACCTCCTTAGGACCCCTTTATATATTCTTCGGCGCTATGCTGTCAGCATTGTGACGGCATAGCTGCCCTAGTTAATAATGTGTCGCTGTGTGTAATAATTGTGCAAGGATTGAACCAGCTTTCTAGAATGGCAAGCTGTCCTTGCGGTGTTGATGGATGTTGGTCTGGCTTTACAAGGGTTGCCAGTTAGGAGATTTAGATAGATGATGGGGGGATGGTCTCCAAGGGGTGCATACCCCTGGGGTACTGTACAATACTATGAGTGTAAGAATTGTTCAGCATGAAGAATTGTACAAAAAAGTCCGCGTGAGCACATCTCTATCTTCGATACATCGTCCACTATAAGTGTTTTTAGTTTGGACGGGAGGGGGATTTGGCTTGCACCTCGCCATTCTTAAATTACGTCTGACAGGAATTCCTTGCACATTCATATCATAATTGTTCCCGGGCGAAGCCGGGGCGGGTTGCTAGTGACACTATTATATTATCATTATAATTCCCCACAATATCAAAATGCAAATTATATCACAAAATAAAATAGCGTGCTAATAAATCTAAGAGAAATTAGACATACCTTGCACCTTGTTACAGTTGAATTCGATCAGAGTCACTCGGTTTTCATTAAAGTTTATGCATTTTTCTGCTGAACGGTTTGGAAGTTCGGCAACAGGAAAGTAGGACTGTTATTTACTTAAAATATTCATTTTTGTATTTTTGTACTATTTGTGTTCATGATTTCATTACATTGTCAGAATTACCGACAGTAGTGGCTACGCTGGCTAAAGCGCAGCGTTAGGCCATGGGGCCAAGCTCTCTGCTGACTCGGTAGACGCGTGTGTTCGAGCCCCACCGTCGGCCGTCCTTGAAATGATTTTCCGTGGATTCCCATTTTTCAACACCAGGCAAATGCTGGGACGGTACCTTCTAACAGGCCACGGCCGCTTCCTTCCACATCCTTGCCCAGTTTCATTCATCTTCATCCATTCCATCTCTCATCCTGACGCGCAGGTCGCCCACGGGCGTCGACTAGAAAGACCTGCACTCGGCCTCTCAGGAGGCCACACGAAAAAAAATGTCAGAATTAATGCTTTAATTAGTAGGGTATACTATTCAGTTTACCTATTATAAATAAAAACCGTGAGGTTTCTCACCTCCCCATATTACGAAACCCGGTTGCCTAATACGGGGAAAGTGCACTTTTAAAGTTAACAATAATATCAGAGGGTATTACAACATCAAACGTGCCCATATTTGTAATATACATAGTATATCGCCTGAGGTTTACATTGGTGAGAAAACCAAAATTATTCCGTTCCTTCTTATGTCTAATGTGAGCCCTATAAAAAAAATCCCCATATTTGGCGACTTTCCTCTACCCATTTTTAGAAGATACCTTATGCACTGGACAGCTGAATCCGTGATTAATTGTATAGGTAGCTTCGTAAGTCTCAGAACTCAGGAAGTCCTTTCTAGCAGCGTTACTAGCAGCTTTCAAAGTTTCAAGGTAAGAAAGAAAATATTCCTCTAGCCAGTTTAGGCGACTGACATTTAATGAGAAAAATGCCCTTTATCTGGATTTCTAGACTGAATATGATGATATGTGATGCTTACGTCATGCATAGCGAACCATTTATTAAAGTTTTTCCAAAAAATGGTTGCTTCTGGGTCCATGAATGTGTACGCTTCCGGGTGCATGCCTATATTTTCTTTCAGTGTACTAATGGCACCAATAACTTCTGACGAGAACACTTCCTTGGCACGCCGAACATTCATTTTTTCAAATTTAGTGGGTTCGATGTGTTTTTAGTGAGGTGTCTGACCGGTTTGACGATCTCACCCTTTTGCATTGTGTATAGTAATGACAAGTATTTCCCTGAAATTATTCCAGGACCATCAGTCATCTCTCGTTACAGAAACTGCGTTCTAATGTTTTTTTTAGAATGTGACAATGATCAAAACTAGGGAATACATTCCTAGACTCGTCGTATGGGTGATTGACCATTGGTTGCAAATTCCCTCCCCCTAAATGCCTCATCATTGTAGTGTTAGTTTTGTGATTATCAGAGACAGTTATTATAATTATGAAACCGCATTTTTCAACCTCGAGAATAACGTCCAGCAGGAGTTTATGTAAGTCCCGTCCTGACAGCTGCTTCGTGAAAAAGAAGGCACACGGTATCTGATAATTTGTCGAAAGATCTCTTAGCACAAAACACAACACACGATTAGCTGCTACTTGTTCCCGGCTGTAATTTTGATCCTCTCTTTCCTTTTAATGAGACGGTGCTGGAGAAGTGTCCTTGTACCCGAAGAAGGTGCAAGGTATGTCTAATTTCTCTTAGATTTATTAGCAGGCTATTTTATTTTGTGATATAATTTTAATTTTGATAATGCGGAAATTATAATGATAATAATTATGTAGTGTCACTAGCAACCCGCCCCGGCTTCGCCCGGAAACAGTTATGATATGAATGTGCAAGGAATTCCTGTCAGACGTAGTTTAAGAATGGCGAGGTGCAAGCCAAATGCCCCTCCCGTCCAAACTAAAAACACTTATAGTGGGCGATGTATCGAAGATAGAGATATGCTCTCGCGGACTTTTTTGTAGAATTTCTCACTCTGAACAATTCTTACACTCATAATATAATGATATTTTTAACGGTTCGCCCAGCGTAAGCTTAAAAAGCGCACGGACGCCAGGCTATTTTTTCGACCTTTTCACTGAAATCGTTACTGCTTGGCTCCCTTTGGTCATAAATAAATTATTTTCTACACAAATCTTCCTCGAGATCACCTTTACAGAATGGTGAAAGCAGCATCAAAATCCATCCAGTGGTTCTTGAGATTACACATTTAATATACGTACTGTACAGCTGATTCCTTATCGCGCCTATAATGGGAGAGGAGTGCGCTCTACCGGCAACGAGTAGAAACTTTCCAATTACATGTTATTGTACAGCCACCCAGGGTTCTGCATCCCCTGGAGGACATCCCCCCATCATCTATTTAAATCACCCTTAACTGGCAAATCTTGTAAGTCCAGAACATATCTATTAACACCGCAATGGCAGCTAGCCAGTATGGAAAGCTTAGCCAATAATTGCATCACTACCACAAACAGCGACACACAAATTAACTAGGTCATCTAGGCAGCAGTATGCTGACAGAACAACGCCGAAAGCTATAAAAGGGAGCCTTATGTAGGACAAGCTCTCTCAATTACCAGTCTTACAGTGCAGCGGCCGCAGGCTATCGACGTTATCATCAGAGGTGAGTCAGACGTGTTCAGATCTCCTGTATTTGTAACCTTTACCCACAGATTGTACCTTTACATTGTGACCATTATTACATTCCCTAAAAGGGACTCATAATTCAACATCACTGACCAATAAACACTTGGTCAGTACACTACACTCGTCTTACTATTTATACGCCTCTTTACGTCCCAACGCCCTTCCTTATTCCCGTCACGGTTAGACGTGACATACGGTAGCCCAACAGTGCTAGCTCAGGTATCATTGTATTTCTCGCGGCGGCCCGACTGCTAAGAGCAGCGCGCGCCACATAGCTGACACGAGCACGTTCAGTTATATAACAAGCCAGTCAGCTGGAAGACCAGCGCATTGACTTGTACACCAAACTCCATCCCCTAAGATACATCTACATCCTTTATAGGAGCGCCCCCTAGTTCCTAACACTAAACAACACTCTACACTGGTCAGCTTACCCTGCTACGGGAAGCTACCCCTTTTAGGCACTGCTTTATAAATTAACACAATAACTCTTTCTTTTAGATCCGACCACCCCCAATAAAGGGATCTAAAACACTGGTGGTAGCGCCGGGTACCACGCATAGTAAAAAAGGAACTCATACAACGAGTTTTCGTGGTCAAAACGGTCCTAACCGCACGCAGCCAAGCAAATAGTGAAAAAAAATTTTCCCAGACAAAAAAGCACCATTTTTGCTCCAAACTAGCTACACAGGGGAAATTCTTAGTAAACCAACCCCCCAGCCCCAGACAGAATCAAAGAGATACGAAAATACACTGTCAAACACGCTCAGATTTTTTATTTTTATTTTATTCGCATACACTTCAGTCAGAATGGCACCTCATGCAGAGATTGCAAGCCATAGAGGCAATAGGGTTACGCCAATATTATTAACATTATTAATAAGATGCCAAAGGCATATACAAAGGCGACAGACACAAATACGGGCACTCCAAACAATAGTCGGGGCAATACAGGGCAAACAGCCATTCACTCCGTCAGAGGGTAGGACAACGCAATTAAGATGCGCACATAAGCACTTGAGGAACATACATGAACACCTCAATAGGATCCATGTCCAAAGAAACAAAATATACGAACAATTAATCACCACACATGGTCCCGTAATAGATAATGCAACCCTCGAGAGAATGAGGGTGCACTACACAGGTTTACACACTCAATACAGGGAGCTCATTCGCCAACGAGCGTTTCTCCAATTGGCGGCTACAGAACTGTATAGGACACAGAAACATTAATACAGTAATTCGCAAACAGGCCATATGCCTCAACGGTCAGTACACCCAAATTTGGGACGAATACCGTGAGCTCCAAGCCAACAAGGCCATTTTTGAGTTCATGGTAGGGCCACCAGCCCAGCCGAGAGAGGACATAAGCGTAGATACGCTAACTCGACAATTTGCGAGGATGTCCCTCTCGCCATGTACTGCCACACATGAGAAGGAGTTCACCGTGGCCACAGTCCAGAAGACGGCCAGGTTAGGCTCCAATAGGCTACAAGCACAAAGTTACACAAACACACGTCCTTCAGCTCCGGATCGGAAGGCAATTTGGCCAAACCAAGGGGCAGAGCCTAGAACAATCCCCTCGGAACAAACGAACGAGAGGGAGTTGAAGCCAGGACTCTCAGAAACACATGACATGACAGGGGGACAACGGGACGTAACCACGTCATGGGCTGAGGACGTAGAGCCCGCCCTACAGTACATAAAGCCTACATACACCCACACAGATAGGCTAACACAATGGCAGGAGTCTGCCGTGGCCACAGGCCAGAAAGCGGTAAGGCTACACGCCACCACATTGCCAGGGCAGAGACAGGCAATTAAGCGGCCTTTTCCGCCAGTTCAAAGGGCAAGTTTACCAGAACGAAGGCGAACACTGGCATTAGTCCCTCAGGATGCACGATACACGCACGCACATTTTGACCAGGCACTACCACACAGTACACGGGGATTAGGAAAAGTGTTATTACCTACCCCACAGAACAGATCAGTCGAAAATACACACACCCCCGTAAACTCTACTAGAGTAGCACAGAGCGCGAGTAGTTCCGCGAACACAGGTACACTTAGACCAACGGTCAAGCGATATGGTGAAAGCAAGCCCGGTCGTACTTTGCTACAAACTCCTCCGAAAAATAGCAGAGGGGCACCTCAGTGGATCCCAGGGGCTTACACCCTAGTGACGGGGCGACGGTATCCACCTCCCTGAGCAATGACGCTCGAAAAAGGATGACGACTTTCACCAGGAATACAATATATTCCAACATCACTTGCACCAATAGTATAGTACACATAAGTTCTTTTACACGGGGGAAATAAGAGAATAGACAAACATGTACTCACAAACACAACTGCACATTTTTTTTCTCTCTCTTCTTTCATCTATATGCAGCGCAACATGGCTAAATCAGAAGTGCATAATTCAAAATCCTTGTTTTTTTTGTTTGCCCCTGACATTTTTACTCTCAGGCCATCAATGATTATTGGTCGGAGTTGGTTATCACCATAAATTGGATAACGTAAAGTTTCTACTATCCAAAGCCAAGCGGAAGCCAATCAGGCTTCAGGCCGGAAAGAGATATTTTGAACATAGCTTAAGCATCAAATCACAGCATAGAGCTTAAGCGAGTCTTTCTAAGTAGAAATGACTAAATGTTCTATGTTCCGGTTCAACAGTTTGATAGATTCTCTTGTGACGAGCGAAAGCCGTAAGCGTGGCAAGAATTAAGAATCGCAAACTAGTTTTCAAAAATTTGGTGAGGTGTGCTTTAACCAACTGAAAAGCCCAATTGCACACCGGGGCGTGACACTGTCATTTTGTTGAGTTACAATTGCTTAGGAGGGGAGGTTGAACTCCCATAGTGCACTGGCCTTGCTCGTGACGTGATACAAATGTATCAAATACGTCTTGCAATGGCCTTCCCAAGGTGTACTAGACAGTGTCGGTAGATTCCCCTGAGATGTAACCAGATTACTGTAGTACTAACGTTACCAAATTGGTAAATACTACACTCAGGTCCCAACCTTCATTTTTAAACATTTTTCATATTTACGACACAGTTTTTACAGACTACCACCGCCCGGAAACCCGCTTTTATAAGCATAAAAGCATTGGGCAGGCGAGATACAATATAGTCTTTCTATTATTTTCTTTCAAAGTGCTCTCTTAATTCAGAGCGGGGCATAACTTTTTTTTTGCCTCACGCATTCGGCCCGAGAAAGGAAGGTGGCCAAGTTAAACTGTATATATTTAATACATAGGCATACGTTACACATAACACTGCCTCTAACATGACTTTTTCTCACCGGCACATAGTCACCAAACACGCGACTAGCAGCCCGGAGACACTCGTGTATAACGACATTTTGAACAACGGATAGGGACATACTCGAACCACGTCACAGTAACACAAAATTTAGGGACACAAATGTAGTTAATGAGAGGTTCTTTTACAATGCGGCCAATGCATGTGAGATTTCCGAAGTGAAATGCCATGGCCTGTGGTTTGGATTCCACGTAAAACGGAAATCCCGTTGCTCATGATCTACAGATTACGGTCACGTTAAACTACAAGTTTCCTTCTTTTTTTTTACAGTACGAAAAGCACTACCCGCAATCACAATAGACAGCAATCAGGTTCACACATACACGTGCCGGGAACATGAGAGTAAGCAAGTAACAAATGAAAGCCCACGACATCGTAATTCAACACTATCGCGTCAGCGATAACACACTCCTCAATGGGCAAGACTGGTCGGTACAGACGAACTAAGCCAACTCCTAGTGAACAGGAACAAACGCATCATTCACGTCCGATCCAAGGACCCTATAACTTTCAAAATTACACTACGAGGAGAGTTCAAAAATATACAAACTCCTCACAGGAATGCGTACTTTCATTTGCGCATTACAAATACACGGTACATGGGACATAATATATGCGGCACAGATAGTGTCACACCAAGTCTTTACAGGCAAACGGGTCCGAACCCATGATCACACACCACGCTCGTGCCAAAAACTAACTAACCAACGGTATTTTTGGTACGAGAAACACAATCAAAATACATACAAGGAGCGCACAAAACATGAAAAACGCAGACATAGAACACAGAGAATGACATGAGATCACGGGTTCCAATCCCAGTAAACATTAGACACCAGGGAAAGCAATCATCCAGGCTTCCAACCACACCGAAATTGGCCCATACAGATACATGAACAGGGAATACCACATTTCCTCCCGCCAAAAAACAGGCATTAAATTTCAAATTACACCAGACATGGAAAATACATTTCCCAGACACAGCTAGGATAATTTCGTAAGACAAAAGTCTTATGAAATAAGGGCCACACAATACCACTAGCTAATTAGGGCGGATTGCCACATTAGTCCGGCAGGAATTTAGAACAATAACAACATGGCATACGTGCAAGAAGGCACATGGCGACAGCTGACATACATAACGTCCGAGCCATTACACATACAAACTGCTGATGTGCAGATTTCGTCACATGGCAATATTGCTGGTGACAGACACTATTGTAGTATCGGCATTGACCATGACATTACAAGCATTAAGCAATCATAATGCCAACACATTTTTAACACTGCAAAAACATTTATGACATTTAGCAATAGACAGACGTGACAGACCGAAACTTATCGTGGACCCATAGGAGCACGTTCGCAAAGACGTTGATAGGCCACGGGCGCCTCTTGCCCATACACGCGATGCATATTAGGACTTAGTCTATAACAGACCAACCGTCCGTATGGTGTAACGGGACATAGTCACACACACACACGCGCTCACCAATTAGGAGCGAACACAGACAGGGACTCTGAGAAAACAAGACCTCCCCTCTAATAACTTCTTTTCTCGATTGTAAGTCATAGGAATCATTACAGGCGATTAGGACATGACCAGGCATACTGCGACCACGGGTTGCACTAACACTACAAATGACAGACTACATTAAGTCGTGACGCCACAGCGACGCTTTAATATCCCAAGGAGCGGGTAGAAAGCAAGCATGGACCAAGGGAGGATGACAAAGCATAGGTGGATAATCCCAGAGGGATTACCGACATACCACAGCAGGCTACCATTTTTTTATACCCAATTCCCTACCATGACCTTCCCACGTCCAACATAACCAACGCAGACACATGAACACAATGAAAACAGCTACACTGCATTACAGAGTATACAACGGGGTTGGTAAACTTCATGAGTTTACAGAAAAGGCTTGCTACGCCTTGGATTTCAACGCTAACACCTGAATGAGAGGGGTGTATCAGCAAACATCAATTAAGCATAATGCGCATCTCCAAATGCGAGATGAGGCCACAAATATATATATATATTAACCATTTTTTGTTAATTAAATAATCCCGCATGAAAGGGAAATAATATTATTACACCTCACTATATACCTATCCCAACATGAGGGCGGATGCCTCATATCCAGGTACATGCATGAGTGTCCCACCCATTTACCAGGGTTATTACTATCAAACCTGCATGGAATTTTTATATTATTGCAATCCTGGGAATTACCTGCCCCAGTCCACTCATTGTAGGAGCATCCCAGCGCCATCACCGGTTCCAGGCCACCACTGACGTGGAACCCAATGATGCGCAACCTCTTCCTACCATGCTTTCCGCCCACTCTACGAATAACTACCCCCAGATCCTAATAACAGGGTACCTGACGCCACAGACCCTACTAACACCTCCATTAAGGTAAAACGAGCATTATCGCTGGAAAGCTGATGTAGCACAGGAGGCCTAAAGTAGTCCACGCACTTAGAAGTTCCACCACCCCACAACACTTGAGAAAATTTTACATTTTTACATAAAAATACATTATTTACACAGGTTACGCCTATATATATTTTTTTTTCTCCATAAAAAGGAATCTGAAACACTCTGATTGGTGATAGCGGCGTAAGCCGAAGGCCAGAGGCACCACACTGGGGGCAGAGCTGGGGTAGGCGATGATGACCCTTACCCCAGTTGGCTCAACAAATCACTGACCCGACCGAACAGACGAACCACGAAAGGTCAAAGCATTCGTGACCTGGCACGGGCAAACATCGAGATCTAGGGGTGCATATAGCTTATCCCCCTTGTCGGAGACGGTTACACCCACTATGTACCACGGTCGTCGAAGCCAAGACCTGCAGGGAGACTTTCTGAGAATGGCGGGAGAAATAGCTCACTCAGCGCCGGACTCGAAAGCTGTCCCTAGAGACGACCCAATTATGACTAGACTTTAGTTAAAATTAAGTAAGTACGGCTTCCATAGCGGGATGCAAGGCTCCTGTGCGTTGGAGTGAAATACTACTGCGGCCGATAAAGGCGAAGAGATTCTTATACTGCGAAAAGCATACTACTGCGGCCGATAAAGGCGAAGAGATTCTTATACTGCGAAAAGCAGACTACGATTGCCAATAAAGGCGAAGATAATATTATGCCATTGGACGACAATGTCCAATGCCCACATAAATGGCGACGCATCGGGCAACCAATGGGCATTAAGAGAGGGGCATTGCGAGCACCTCATAAGGGTTAAGTGGGCGGCCCAACTACGACAACGATGAACGATAACGGTAATGAGCAGGAAGGTACAGCGGGCGAAACGGTTTGCATAGTGGCACCGTAAGCCGCCTGCGACTAGGTTAGTACTAATGATAAGTGTCGACATCTAGAATTAAGGGGGCGGAATTCGGCGACACTAGAGACAACCGGTGTTTCTAGGACTCGTACGAGTGGTGCCCTGAGGAAGTAAATTGCCTCAGGCGATCGCCCTGGTCGAAATTTTAGTTATAACACAGTTGCACTTTGGTACGCAACTTAGGATAAGAAAATTTACTGAACGCTGTTGCTAATAATAGCAGAGCATCTTTCGGCAGTAGATTAAGGCCACCCTTTCGGCTTAGAAATAGCATTTTTTTAGACCATAATTAAGATAGATAGCGTTAAGTAACGCCGTTCGGCGCCTGATGACCCACAAACCCGTCATCAGGGTAAGTCCGACAACTCATGACAACTCACGATAACTCGTGATAATTCATTATAATACAGCATAGTTTTACATTTAAGACAATTATATATATATATATATATATATATATTACGACAGAATATCTCGGCACCCGGTATCCAAAATTCCGCTACCGGGGTAAGACCGACAACACATTAAGAAACGGCATTACGGCACCGTATAGGGTAAGCCCGGCCATACACCGATTAATACTAACCATGCCATTTTTTCACAGGTCAAAAGAGCTTCAGACTGTGGATACACTACCACAGGAAGCGGCATAGAAAATAGTCAATTTAAATGTTTTATTAACCTCTCCATTTTTTTTCAGGCATTGTCACCAAGAATATGACACGGGTGACTATGATTTTGCTGCCATATAGCAAGCAGCATGCTATTAATGACCTCTTACTATTGTATTACACCTGTGCGCACTAATTTATATTTAATATCCATCTCCACTTACACACTCACCACATTTTTTTTACAGCTACACTTCAAAAATCTGCACAGCAGGAATGGTGCCTGTGGGGTATCAATCAGGCTTGCTGGCAGATCAGCATAAAACAGAAACACATAAAGCGTCAAAATGCGACGCAACTTACGGCGATGAGAGCGCAACCGACTTGTGGCGGCGACTCTCATGGCCAAGTGTGAAAGCATTCGCCCACAGGGAATGCTTCACAGAGTAAACATACATTACAAGCGGTACGACCACTAAACCGTACCAGGTAGTGGCCGTGAAGGATTAGCCGTGAGACGGCGCGTACGAACAAACGAGTAGCGTGCACGCGAGGTACCAACGACTAGAATAATAAGAGATTAGCGCGCTTAAGTTAAATATAAGGCTTTGTAATTGATAATTTTAAAGGGTACCTTAATACATATTCATGCGCCCACGGGCAACTAGTCCACTAGAAATTAACGTATATATAATATTTTGCAACCTCACATTGTTAAAATCACATGTACACGATGTCTATACTTTTTTGTTCGATTGTTAATATCACACGTAAATAATGTCTATGATTTGTTATCTTTCAATTTTCTTTCTTCTAACTTCCCCATTTGTCAGGGTGTTCCGTTTTATCCCAAATCAATAAATGCATTTTGAATATTTCCCTTAAATTATACCCTGGAACACCCATTTTTTCTATTCTCTTCTATCTTTCTCTTAGCAGGGAGCACTTTTCCCCCAAAATAAAGCCAGACGGCACAATTCCTCGTCTAGCTGGGTTTTTCCTCCCTGCACAACAATGTAACGGATAAGTATCAAAACCATGTTTTTTTTCTCCTTCTTTTTGAAACTTGCAATATGCCAACAATGGCAATGTCAATTTTTTTTCAATGTCAATTTCCATTTTTACAATGTCAATGCCACTGTTATATATATATATCTGTACATCCCATAACCCTCCCCTCTGAACACGGGCTGATCTCACACCTACACTTCAACACGACATCACCCATTCTATACGACGACGACGACGACGAGGAAGACACCAACAGAAGGTACGAGGGGACTTCAAGAACAACCACATCAACTATACTGTACATCAACATCCCAACCTCAAGTTCCGTTCCCGTTCGCGAGGACGCGAACTAAATGGAGGAAGACGCTTGTACAGCCCCCCAGGGTTCTGCATCCCCTGGAGGACATCCCCCCATCATCTATTTAAATCACCCTTAACTGGCAAATCTTGTAAGTCCAGAACATATCTATTAACACCGCAATGGCAGCTAGCCAGTATGGAAAGCTTAGCCAATAATTGCATCACTACCACAAACAGCGACACACAAATTAACTAGGTCATCTAGGCAGCAGTATGCTGACAGAACAACGCCGAAAGCTATAAAAGGGAGCCTTATGTAGGACAAGCTCTCTCAATTACCAGTCTTACAGAGCAGCGGCCGCAGGCTATCGACGTTATCATCAGAGGTGAGTCAGACGTGTTCAGATCTCCTGTATTTGTAACCTTTACCCACAGATTGTACCTTTACATTGTGACCATTATTACATTCCCTAAAAGGGACTCATAATTCAACATCACTGACCAATAAACACTTGGTCAGTACACTACACTCGTCTTACTATTTATACGCCTCTTTACGTCCCAACGCCCTTCCTTATTCCCGTCACGGTTAGACGTGACATACGGTAGCCCAACAGTGCTAGCTCAGGTATCATTGTATTTCTCGCGGCGGCCCGACTGCTAAGAGCAGCGCGCGCCACATAGCTGACACGAGCACGTTCAGTTATATAACAAGCCAGTCAGCTGGAAGACCAGCGCATTGACTTGTACACCAAACTCCATCCCCTAAGATACATCTACATCCTTTATAGGAGCGCCCCCTAGTTCCTAACACTAAACAACACTCTACACTGGGCAGCTTACCCTGCTACGGGAAGCTACCCCCTTTTAGGCACTGCTTTATAAATTAACACAATAACTCTTTCTTTTATATCCGACCACCCCCAATAAAGGGATCTAAAACATTATACATGGGTTCTGACTGGGAATGTCAAGGCCGGTATAGAGCGCAGCTCGTATTCAGTCGGCCGTGACTAGCCAATCACTGGCAGCCATTCAAATCGATATATCACGACAAATTGAGTTTCATTCGCGTTCGCTGCCCTGTAAAGAATTTCTCCTGGTTCGAAATTTATAGCCGCCTTCTTTGGTCCCCGTTCCTGATGTTGATTCCTTGTTCTTCAAGAAATTAATTCTGGGCTGAGAGTTGGATCGGTGAATATTCAGCCCCCTGAGGCCAAATGCATTAGCCATCCTAGAAGTGGTTTTCCTCGGGTTTCCACTTCTACTCCAAGTGAATGCCGGGATTGTTCCTATATTAAGCCCCGGCTATCTCCTTCCCAGTCCTAACGTCAGTTACAAATGCAGTCACTATTATAGACACCGACATAACACAGTTTCACACACCCAAATACATGTGGCTGATGACTACAATGTTTAAGTCCCTAACAAAAAGAACATCAACACCCTATTGACCATGTATAATAAATAGGATAGGAATTTTTCGATGATTTCAAAGTCGAGAAAGCGGTATTTTAAAGTGACAAATTCGGTGGTTTCAAGTGCACTTTTCGGTACTTTAAAAATGATAAGTTTTAAGCGGGATTTAAAAAAATCATGGATAACAAGCATCATACATCTAAATACTATACATTAACGACACATTTCAGTCATCCTTCAAAGTATACTTCGGAGAAAAGATCCAAATTCTCTTGTGACAAACGGTGACGCATATCACTCAACGTGTTAGTGTGAGCTGAAAAAAAAGTTCGTAGTCATCGATTGAGCAGGCTATCCAAAATGGTTTTCGACAAAGATTCAGAGAACGTTGGAAATGCAAATATAATTCCTTGCAAAACTCCAACCAGGGGCGCCGAATCCATGGTCGAGGTCTAGCGACCGCTAGACCTGACGAGGGGGTGGGTCTCCCGGTCCTGGGTTCCGTTGGGGGGTTACGGATAGAGGAGGAAAGGGAAGTAGAAGGAAAAGAGGAAAGGAAAGAAGGGAGAGAGAAGAGAAGGGGAGAACTGTGCGAAATAAGCTGTCAAAACGTAATTATTGGGGTAGGGGTCCGGTTTAACAAGGGGGGGGGTCCCCACAGAACGAGAGGGGTGGGTGTCTGCTAGACCTGAAAAAAAAAAGATTCGGCGCCACTGACTCCAACAATGTCTGTCTTGGTCCAGCCGTGTATCTGTTTCTTGATTAAAGTTTGCAGATTTTTGTATCGTCCTATCACCTCACTTTCTTCCAGTGTTCCACAGAATGGCGACTTCTTAATTTTCTTTGCAAGATCCTCATTGATGTTTATTGGCACTATTTCTGTTGGATCAAACACACAAATTTATAAAACCTGTTTCCAGGGTCTACGGATCTCAAACTGATTAATTTTGTAAGAGCATGGGACCCTGTGTTTACTAAAACTGAATGTACATGTATTTTTCCTCTTTCTGACACATTTCCACAACCCTTCAACAGCTCCTTAATGTTGGTACTGTACCCGATATTTACTTGATGCTATCGGCTACGCTAGCTTGATTTGGAATGTATTGCTTGGGAATTAAAGATTGCGCTGAGATCGAGCCGGTGACGACATGCGATATGACGTAGGAGGAAAAGGGACAAAAGAGCGTTACCCCTCCAACGCGCGGCATCACGGGAAGAATGCAAGAAATTTATGGAATTCACTTAGAGATGAAGCCGTATTTAATATCAGAAAAGAAAGGAATATTGTTGAATATTTATTATAATAACAATTAAGATGGTGGATAACCCCTTAATAGAGAATAATGGCTTTATTATAGCAGATATTGGCCATGGTTGAATAGCTGACGTCAGTAGTACAGCGGCAAGCAGTCTACCCTTCCATAATGAGGGGAAAGAGAAGTCACGTGTGCAGCGGGGTGGACAGTTGCAGGTTGCAGCACGGTTTGGGGAGGAATTCATTCTAGTCTATTCTGTTACAGTATACACTTCAGAACAGTGCGCAATGCTTGACCAGCAAAGTAAAAGCTAGCGAATTTAACATTGTGACTAAATAGTGCGACGAAGTCATGTAGTATGCGGGAAGCAGGATCGCGACGGCCGTGGATAGAACGGAAACAGCCGGTGATGAGAAGCACATTAGTTTCCCAGTGAAGTTGCTTCAGTACACTTTAATCTACAATACTTTCACAGTTTATAACTTGTAACGCAGGCAAGCGATATGTTTCACTTGGTGAAAGCGGACAGTATGATATTAGACTTTGCGATGAATATTCTCGTGCAGCATTGGTTGAATGAGGCTAGTAAATCACTTCATGATTATCTGCATGTGGCGAGGCCAGAATTTTAATGCAGTGGTCGACATTTTGTGAGGATTTAGAAGTCGTATTACGGAACATTGCAGCCGGCATTCTTATTTCACTCATAGTTGGACATAGACTTTCAATGATCCAAATACTTGCTACAATTCACAGCTTATGCCTTTTCAATGTTAATGCGTGCGACCAGATGAACTTTAAATTATTTTCACCAGCATAATGGAGAGCAAAGCTGATGTGTTTTAATATAGCACATGCTAGGCAAACATGGGGACTTTCATCTGTAACTCCAATGTTCAAATGGAACAATGGACTTCACATATTTTCTGAAACGGTGAAGTGTTCGATAAGTGACTTGGATTTATGAACAGTTATGGACATGCTTATCACATCACGTTCAGATACAGGGTGTCTGATAAACTTGCATTCAATTTAAACATTTTTATTCGTCAATGCAAATCAACAGTACTTGGCAAGAACTTTATCAGTGTGTGTCCATCAGCATTTTTCTCATGGAATAGTGGCGTAACATAATCAAGGACAGAATGGGGTACCCATTAGAGTGGAACATTTCGATGGATTATTGGACAATATCCGTGGTGGATATCTTCTACTTTACGGTGTGTGGCTAGGCACAACGAAAGACGGGATGGCGGAACATAGTGACGGGGTTCGATTCCTACCGAAGTGAATGACTACATCGTGACATGCATTAGAATGGGGAAAATGCATTCCAAATGGCACAGGACGAAGATTTCGCCGATCTTTCGAGAAATCAATAGTAAATACTTGGATTATCGCCGATCTTGGAATATTTTTTTTTGAACCTCTGGAATATTGAAAGGTAATGTGAGCGTTTATGGATTTACTGATATGATTTTGATATGACCCTGGGCACACTTGTATATCATTAGGAGTGTTATTTGAGACATTGCTTGATATTTTCTACATTTCACCCTGATGAATTCGCTAAGAGATGGTGGATTCCATGTGAGATGGCAGGCGCATTTCACCGATCTTTGCTATTTACCGACGTTATTAGGCAGGGTTTTTGGTCATGCTTTTTCTTGAGTAATAGTGCATTCTAAGCACAGTTATTTTTTCTATCGAGTATTTCGAGACTCGAGACCTGCAGTCGGGTATTTTTGACAGCTTTTCGCGTACTAGAACTGACAATAAGAACACGCAAGAAGTAAATGCTGTAGTTATAGATAATGCCGTTCAAACAGAACAGAGGACATCGTGGGAACAGATAAGAAACGAGGGAAACAGAGGAAAGTTTCGCAACGTCCGTGGGAATGATATCAGGGACCATATGAGAGACCATACGATCGAGATCCACGAGACAGTAGATATCGAAATAATAATCAAGATTTCAGATATCAAAATCGCAACAGATATAACTATAGATATCGAGGCAGGAATAACGGAAATTAGATTCAGAATCAAAAATCCAATCAGAACAGTCGAGAAGGCGACGGGAATCGCAATAATCCGGGCGAGAGACGCAGAGAAAGTCAGGAATATGTCAGGACAATGCGACAGGAGAGGCAACCTAGTGCACCGCCAGAGGAATAAGTTCAAGACATCGATAGGGCAGGTTCAAGTAAAATGGAAAAAAGGACGTCGAGGTGATCATCAACATTATAGTTATCTGGAGATCATTAACAGTACAGAAAGTACCAACGAGGTGATTGGAACGTTTAACGCAGCTAGCATAAGAAAATATCATTACCCTTGAGATGAGAGTAGTTGGAAGTCTATCGAGTACATGAAATATTGAATACAATGAATGCCTGAGTGTAATATTTTTTAAATCTGTTTCTTCAGGATTGATAAAAAAAGATGAGGTGAGGGAAAGATGGTACCCGATATTTATTTGACGCTATCGGCTACGCTAGCTTCAGTTGGAATTTATTGCTTGGAAATTAAAGATTGCGCTGAGATCGAGCCGGTGACGACATGGGAAATGACGTAGGAGGATAAGGGAGAGGAGAGCGTTACCCCTCCAACGCGCGGCATCACGGGAAGAATGCAAGAAATTTATGGAATTAACTTAGAGATGAAGCCGTATTTAATATCAGAAAAGAAAGGAATAATGTTGAATATTTATTATAATAACAATTGAGATGGTGGATAACCCCTTAATAGAGAATAATGGCTTTATTACAGCAGATATTGGCCATGGTTGAATAGCTGACGTCGGTAGTACAGCGGCAAGCAGTCTACCCTTCCATAATCAGGGGAAAGAGAAGTCACGTGTGCAGCGGGGTGGACAGTTGCAGGTTGCAGCACGGTTTGGAGAGGAATTCATTCTAGTCTATTCTGTTACAGTATACACTTCAGAACAGTGCGCACTGCTTGACCAGCAAAGTAAAAGCTAGCGAAGTTAACATTGTGACTAAATAGTGCGACGAAGTCATGTAGTATGCGGGAAGCAGGATCGCGACGGCCGTGGATAGAACGGAAACAGCCGGTGATGAGAAGCACATTAGTTTCCCAGTGAAGTTGCTTCAGTACACTTTAATCTACAATACTTTCACAGTTTATAACTTGTAACGCAGGCAAGCGATATGTTTCACTTGGTGAAAGCGGACAGTATGATATTAGACTTTGCGATGAATATTCTCGTGCAGCATTGGTTGAATGAGGCTAGTAAATCACTTCATGATTATCTGCATGTGGCGAGGCCAGAATTTTAATGCAGTGGTCGATATTTTGTGAGGATTTAGAAGTCGTATTACGGAACATTGCAGCCGGCATTCTTTTTTCACTCATAGTTGGACATAGACTTTCAATGATCCAAATACTTGCTACAATTCACAGCTTATGCCTTTTCAATGTTAATGCGTGCGACCAGATGAACTTTAAATTATTTTCACCAGCATAATGGAGAGCAAAGCTGATGTGTTTTAATATAGCACATGCTAGGCAAACATGGGGACTTTCATCTGTAACTCCAATGTTCAAATGGAACAATGGACTTCACGTATTTTCTGAAACGGTGAAGTGTTCGATAAGTGACTTGGATTTATGAACAGTTATGGACATGCTTATCACATCACGTTCAGATACAGGTGTCTGATAAAATTGTATTCAATTTAAACATTTTTATTCGTCAATGCAAATCAACAGTACTTGGCAAGAACTTTATCAGTGTGTGTCCATCAGCATTTTTCTCATGGAACAGTGGCGTAACATAATCAAGGACAGAATGGGGTACCCATTAGAGTGGAACATTTCGATGGAATATTGGACAATATCCGTGGTGGATATCTTCTACTTTACGATGTATGGCTAGGCACAACGATAGACGGGATGGCGGAACATAGTGACGGGGTTCGATTCCTACCGAAGTGAATGACTACATCGTGACATGCATTAGAATGGGGAAAATGCATTCCAAATGGCACAGGACGAGGATTTCGCCGATCTTTCGAGAAATCAATCGTAAATACTTGGATTATCACCGATCTTGGAATATATATATTTTTTGAACCTCTGGAATATTGAAAGGTAATGTGAGCGTTTATGGATTTACTGATATGATTTTGATATGACCCTGGGCACACTTGTATATCATTAGGAGTGTTATTTGAGACATTGCTTGATATTTTCTACATTTCATCCTGATGAATTCGCTAAGAGATGGTGGATTCCATGTGAGATGGCAGGCGCATTTCACCGATCTTTGCTATTTACCGACGTTATTCGGCAGGGTTTTTGATGATGCTTTTTCTTGAGTAATAGTGCATTCTGAGCACAGTAGTTTTTTCTATCGAGTATTTCTGGACTCGAGACATGCAGTCGGGTATTTTTTGACAGCTTATCGCATACTAGCGGGTATGTGGGATTTAATATCAAGGATTTTTGTTTTATTGGATCTCTTTTGAGCTATGGAATTTAATTCGCTCTAGCGAAGCAGTATCACTTTTATCTGACAGTATAATAATTGTTGATTCCAGTCATGTGCATTCACTCATTATCCGCTGAAGACAGGGCCTGTTGCTATACGCAATTGTGTGGAGTTAAACGCTTTACCTGTTGTCTAGGGACTAATCATCTGAGCCGTCGAAGGTGGGGCCTTTTGCTCTGAGCAATTGTGTGGTGTTAAACGCTATTCCCATCCGTAGGTAATATCATCTTATCCTCCGAATGCAATGTTGACTGTAAGCGAATCAAGCAATAAGTTACTGGTCATTTATTAGTTGATCTTCATTAAGTAATTTGAAGATAAATGTCAACAGGATTACATTTCGTGATTCTTGTGTGGTAGATCCAATAGTTTTCTGTTGCATTGCTCTATTTAAGAGTACAGTAATTTAATATCTGTTATAATTTTTGATGAGTTGATTTATACCTTTGACAAGGGTTTTGGGAGCGATTGTTTCTTTTAAGACGAGTTCTTCCTTTTATGAATTTATCACAGACAGATTATGAACAGCTACGATGATTATTATTAAATACGACACAGTTGGTGTCCTTTTGAAATAAATTTCAATGATCTTTATAGAGATTTTGCACTTCGAGGCTGATTAAACTTGGATTGGATTACAATTACTTCAGTAATTTTTCATGGTATTTGAGAAGTTGTCTAAACATGATAATAGTGACCAGAGTTTTCATAGGTCAAATTTATGAATATCTAAAGCCAGTCTAATAATAAATTTGTGGATTATTGAATACGTTGAGTTGAGCTATTTTTGCCAAACGTTATGTGATATTGCCAAGTTTTGTAATATTACCACTTTGATGTTAATGATGCAGACTAGAGATCGTCGAACCCTGTCTTATATTTTGAAATTTATGCTGTGGGATGAATATTTGTGGTGAAATGTGGTGAAATGATAGTGTTCAAATGTGATATTTGATGAAGTGGTTTATGTGATATTTGAATCAAGTGGTCATTTGTGGATGATAACGTCCAATGTGGTGTAGTGGAAGCAATGAATTTTTGGCATGGCAATCGAGTACAGTAAACGTTTATTATGACATGTAACATGTGTGATTTAATCTGGCAAAATAATTTCACTGAAGTGATAGATTTTGATGACAACTTTCTTTGACCGATCTCAAATATTTTCTAGAAGTTTTCCAAGTTTCTCTAATAATAATTTGTGGAATTCTAATCTATAATTTAAATAAATTAAATGATAATAAATCTAATAATAAATTTAAATAATAATAATAATAATATCGTATGGCCTCGGGTGCCTGGTGCAAGCTTTGTTAATTGACACCCAGAGGGTAGCTTGCATGTCTAATTTCGTCGTTCTTTGAACGCTATGAAAGTCAAGGAGGTTAGATATCTAAACTCCTTGACACTACAGCGCTTTCAAGTAGAGAATGGAGGAACTTTGTGTTGGCGGAAAATCCCGAGATTAATTTTGCCATTGAACACGGCCTACTGAATTCAAATGGGTTCTTTAACATGCCAACAACGTATGAAATGAGTATCGTGATTTTTGTCGCCTTCAAAAATCACTTACCATGGCCAGGGGCGAACCTGCAATCTTGGGGTTGGTAGTCCGACACTATAACCACTCACCCACCGTGGCAAGCATAAATTTAAATGATCTGACCTGATAATAGTAAATAAAATAATAAATTAAATAAGCTGATAATTAGTCTGATAATAATTTAAATGCGTTGATGGTGAATATAATAATAATTTATATGAACAGCTGATTTTAGCTGAGTGGAATATAATGGTTTGAGTAGACAGCTGATTGAATAACAGCTTATGCGGTGACATTTAATGATTTTATATGCATTCTGAGCATAATAATAATAATATCGTATGGCCTCGGGTGCCTGGTGCAAGCTTTGTTAATTGACACCCAGAGGGTAGCTTGCATGATACCAGATAATATAACGATGATAATTAATGATCGAGGCTTCGACAGGATGAATGTAAATAGTTTGTATAAATTTGTTGTTAGTTATGTAAGTGGTGATAATTATTCTAACATTTGGAATATGAAAATTCATTGAAATTACGAATGGTTGAATATGTTATTGATATGAATTTAATTGTTGTTGTGTGTTAGATCAGTGTAATATTTAACTAGTTCACATGCCATGATGTTATATTTAATGAAGCTAGGTCCCAGGGCTCACAAAGAAATCAGTGACGAGTGATACAGTGCTACGGTGACCCTGAGATCACAGGAGAACTTTTAATTTATTTTTCCTTTCACGTGAACACATTTCTTTGAGATAGTGCGGAGATGGTATGACTTGAATGAACAGTTACAACCTAATAGTCGTACTCTACCATACTCCTAGGCAGGATTTTTTGATTTGTTTGTCTTATCATTCAAGTTGAATAAATTTTCTTTTGATTTTAATTTATGTGATCTCACGACGGTGTATTTTCCCAGTCCTTTCCTGTATCATATTAAGGCTTCACCAGGAAGGATGTGGTTTGATAGGAATTCAGTTGATGGCGCCCTTTTATTTGCTATTTAATTAAATTTAAACCCGTCAACGACCCAGAGATACTTTGTCTCGTGTTACTCACTGCTTTTGTTGTATTTTTTCAACTGAATTTCCGACACATTCCTTGTTTTATTTTGTGTTTTTTTCAATCCACTCTGGCCTGGGATGCCGGGTATGCGGTGTTATAGCAGTTGGGTCATCGCATACCTCGGACGATCGGGTGCAGTACCATACTTTTCAGAAACAGCAAGTTTAAGGGCTTGCTGAATTCTCTGCAGATGTCCATCTAGAAGGTGTACAGGTGGATAAGACTGGCCTTCTAATAAAGGGATGATTTCAGTGATGTCTGTGCCAAATTCTTTCATGCACATGGTCTTTTCTCGAATCTCAAGTATTTCGTCATGTGAAACATGACTTCATTCATAAATTGCACAATATCTTTCAAGTACTCTGACAGGTACACTACAGAATGAAACCAAGAAGACCACCTGGTTAAGACTGGTTCAGGAAACAGTGGCACATTTTGATCTGGATACTTGCCATCTAGATATTCATGTCTGAAAGGCGCGCTATATGGCGCAAAGATATGACGCCTCGCGTCGAGTTGTTACTAGGATGAAGGTCAGATGACCTCGCAGTTCCGCCCCTTAAAACCTCAATAACTAACTTACTAGGATGACCGCCCAAATAGAGATCTCTGTATGCGGAAAGCGAGGCCCGCTTTCTACCGTTAATTTTCCAATAATTCCGTGTTTGTTGGATGCTCTTAATGCAGACAACTCATGGGAGAAAATTACCGCTACTACACTCGCACAAAAACAAACGTTTGTCGGGTTCTGTGACGATATTTAAAACGGGCAAGGTGGTCTCACTACGATGACATTAGGGCAAGGCCTGAATGAATGTCAAGATGCAGAAGAAAGTAACATTCAGTAGTTAGACTTCGATAGGCCTAAAGATGATCATGAAAGCGAGGAGGATAGTGTACGGAATTTCACGGTCGGTGAGGAAAACGGAGATCCAGTACAGTCATATTGAGTGCGGGTGTGATGCAACGAAAATCCCGGAAGTTCTCACAGTCAAGCCAGTGTGTCTATAGTCACACTTATCTCTTATATACAAAATCGAAATGAATTTTTGTTCTGATATATTGATTTCTTCAGATTTGTACAATCTGAAATTAGAAATAATAAACCATCTAAGAAACAAAAAGTGATGACAGTTGTTTTTCTTAGATATTAATGTAGGCATAATCCCCATAGTGTGTCTTACAATACAATGTTATAAAGAGTTATATTTTTTTTTTGATTGTTCATAAAATACATTTCAATATTTTAACTAACAGTTTTCTTTATGTTAGGCCTAAAAACATAAATGCGGATAATTCGCGGTTTTGGATAATTCACGGAAGTTAATTAGCGCGAATTATCGGAAGTGCACTGTAAAGAAAACAAGAAAAAGCTGAAATTCGCGTTTTCATGCGGAATTCGCGAAATTTCACGATTTTAAAAACCATTCCTCTGGCAATTTTATGGTTATTAAAACACATTACCACTTTTGTAATACTTCATTTAATAATTCGCGAAATTCGCAATCGCCAATTTTTCCTATCCCTAAATATAACTGTGTGCTGGTTCTGAATCTTGTGTTGTTCCAGCTCATCAGCGGTGTCCTGGATAGGCACAATACTGCTTATTTCACTGAGCGGAAGTCATGGAGCTCGAATACTCGGAATATTCCCCACTCCATCCATCAGTCACCAGCTGCCCTTCCAGGTGATCATGAAGGCTCTGGCTGCCAGTGGACATCAAGTCACGGTCATCAGCCCTAACCCTCAAAAGGTATTTAAAATTGACTCACTTAACACATCACCAGAGAAGGTAATAATGATAAATAAAGTGATGAATATGAAAATAGGCAAAGAGTTGGAAGGAAGCAGACGTGACCTTTTAGAATATCAATGGATAAATCTTTCAGTTGATAAATACGTATTTATGTCCAAGTATGTTAGGCGGGATATATAAAACCCTATCTGAAGAAATACATGTCGCTGTCTTTTGAGTTCTTACTTCAGTATACTGCTGGCAGATACTCTTTATGTTCGACCGTGTCGAAATGCAAATATTATTTGTCAGAAAACTGTTTCATAAGAGGGTCATTATAACACTATTTTTCATTATGAAACAGTTTCTCCCACCAATCAGAGCTCAAGAAACAGTTGTGTAACCAATTAGGTAGGATAGCATCGCACCTGCACTGACTTCCACGGCCTCCTATTTTAAATTTCACTGCGTGGCTAGTGTCATAGTGGGGTATTTGAGGAGGCCATGGTCAAATACAAGGTATTCTCTACGTATCATGCGCTCTGTTCAGTACATAAACTCGCGAAATCTCGACAGATTTTTATGAATATTTATGTTCGAACATAAAATAGTTATAATTATCGTCGAACATAAACAGTCGAATGCAACTCACCTATAATGTTAATTAAGACACTCGTATGGAAATTAAATGAACATACTCGTGTCTTAATTATTGCCATTATAGGCTCGTTGCATAATGCACTATTATTGATTGATTAAATTGATACTACTCTATCGATTTTCTTGGCAACGTGAGACTACATAATTCTTTGTGCAGGTTTCCAAAAGTAATGCAATTACATCAAGAACACGGATACATTCTAATTGCGTTGGTGTCTGTTACACTCATATGATGCAATGTACACTAAACTCTCGCTAATCCACATATGGTGGTCTGATTAACGGAGGCGCCGGATTATTGAGAGTGTCTGAAATTTAGATAAACTTATCTAAAATTTCGACTTTCTGCTTGAGGTCTAGCGGAACATGTTTCCATTTAGATAGTGATGATAATAATTGATGAAAATAGAAAACTACAGAAAACCATTTCGAAAATGACAGAAAACAAAAATGAAATATATCCCATTTAGAGAAACATTAAATTAAGAAAATAGACTGTGAATGTAGAGAAATCTGGAGAGAAAAAGAAAAGAAAAAATATTACGAGCCTTACAGTAGTCGCATATGATGTGTACCGTCTGACATAGAAGAAACATCACGTGAAATTGTTGATACACCGGTATTTTATTCTATTATTGGCACAAATATTAATCTATTGTAAAAGGGAGTGTTTTACAGATATTGTAGTTTATAATACGGAACTCATTTTATTAGAAGATTTGTAGCTTCCACCAGCACTAGCCTAAATAAAGAATCAACTAGATTAATAGACGCGACACCGCTCATAACCTTAAATTCCTTATAAACAGGTCCTCTTCATTCACAGACCAACACGTAATTTCATATGGATTCTGTTAAAAATGTCATATTGATATGATAAATATCGTTTAAAATGATAATCTGGCAGCAAAAGTATCTACCCCGTCCGGGATTCGAACCCAAGATCACTAGATTCACAGTCATAAGCACTAACCCCACGGCTATTTCGACTACGCAAATTTTGTGCACACGATGGTGACTTATTTCCACTTTCCAATAATACTGCATTACGGAATTCAGTTTCATTTATATTTTGCTTGTTTCGATAATGTTCCTGCGTGAAATTGAGTTTAAAATGCCTTATGAATAGGCCCTCTTGTGAGTAAAGAGAATGTATTCAGTAATAGTTCATGAAGGCTTGCTCATTTCTCGTATAACCACAATGATTTTATTATATTGATGGCTGCATTACCATTATGTAGGTTAATATTTGAATAGCCATTGTGCAGAAACATAATACCGGCTATGCCGACTACTTACAATGTTTGTTATTAAGGCATTTTACCATTTAAATACTGATACGAAGACTTCGAACATGTACCATGTCATTTGTTTCCATCACTTGACACCAGAGTTCGTATGAGCGTTTTCCGTTCAGTATGTCATAATTATACATTCCAAATGGCCGAGAGTACGTCTTGGTATCAATTTCCGACACCGCGCGCTCATTGTTTCTCGTACCTCTGCCCGCTGGATCGATCGATCGACGGGCGGTGCATACTTCCGTTTTCCACCACTGCCAGCTAGTACACTTCCGTTCGATCGATCGAGCGGGCAGTGCATACTTCCGTTTTCCAAAACTGCCAGATAGTGCACTTCCGTTCGATTGATCGAGCGGGCAGTGCATACTTCCGTTTTCCACCACTGCCAGCTAGTACACTTCCGTTCGATCGATCGAGTGGGCAGTGCATATTTCCGTTCAATCCACCACTGCCAGCTCGATCGTTCCGATCCACTTCCATCCCCAATTTTCAAAATCACTCCCACAAAACTATCCAGCAACCGAGCGGAAAGATGTTACACATCAAAAACACCATAGCTTGTACAAACAGATCTGGAGGATGACAATGGGACCTTATACTGCTATGATGGTGCCTTCGTATACCACCTGAGCTCCCACATTTGGTGTCTTGGGCTCAAATAAATTAGCACTTCAGGAGTAAGCTCACTATGAACAGTGGGGATTCTTACATTATGCAAAACTAATGGTTTTCACTACAACTCTAATTGTGTGTTTCAGGTTCCAATCAGTAACTACACTGATATTGACGTATCAGCGTCATACGCTCTCACTGCTCAATGGGATTTTCATTCCTGGGATAATTTACAACCCGTTGACACCATGAGTATCTTCAACCGCCTCTTCATCAAGGTAATCGAGTTCCAACTCAGCAGCCCTCAAATCCAGGCGCTTATGAAGTAAGTATTATGAAGTCCACCTATATAGTGGCTACTCTTCTCCCTTTAGAAGCTACAGTAATACTCATAGAATTCGACTGATGTATGTCAACATTTACATGGCGAAAAATTTCATGTAAGCTAGAATATTCACAGACACATTACAGACAATGAAATGTGGTTACATGCCTCGCCTCATGACAGAAGTTGTAGTATTACCACAATCTGAATACACAGTCCCGAAACTTAGCTCATTTGTTTCCTTCCACGCGACAATAGTGCTCTCACGCGGCCAGCAAGCACGCACCTGCATTAGACTGCATTGTCGACTGTGTTGTATTGATGTAGCCTATGTTATTGCTGTTAGATTTATGAAGTTTTGCATTAATTTAATTTAACATAACATGGGTTTCACAAGAGGAGATATGTGCAGTGTAATTACCGTGCCTTCCAAACAATATTGTTACGGCTGTGAGTTTGTTTCATCGCTCGCCGCATGAGTCACAACTGCCCCCGGGCTGGGCTGTGCTCTGCCTCAGTGTATTGCGTGCGCCTTATGCAACAGGACTACTAGGACAAAGGGATGGTCCGGAATATTCGTGACTCAGCCAGCGAAGGAAACCTCGAGGAGCCGTGAACCCTGGATGGGTCTAGAAGCATTTATTGAGTCACCGGCCTGCTATATAAGAGCGACCTGTCAAGCAGTGTTGTTGTTGTGTTTTTCGAGCTAGTGCGAGCGTTTATCCTGAGCGACAGAAGTGTGGTGACGTAACTTGCGAAACCCCTAGTGAAGCTGATTCTCTTGACAGCGAGGGAGTGAGAAGCATACAGGGGACTGCCTGTGTTTTGAGCGAGTGTGATTTCACTGAGCGACAGAGGTGCCGTGCGAGTTACGAAATCCAGTGACATTGTTTCCCAGTTTGTGAACAGCGAAGCAGCGTGAAGCAGGTTATCGTAAGTAACTGTAGTTTGTGTACATAAGGAAGAGGTGCAGGTATTCCACGGGTCTCATTAGTGGAGAATTAGCTGCATGACTAAGTGAAAGGGGCAAGAGCGCTCAAGGGAGAGACTTGAGGAAACTGGAGTAAGGTTCTAATTGCTTGTATTTGCTGTTGAGTGGTGTATCTTTCTGGCCGCAATAAAGTTAATTATTTCTTTAAAGGAACAATCTGTGTTGTGCTTCAACCCACCGTAATCCAGTTAACAAAAGTGCCACTAGGGGGGTGGCACGTAACAATATAAAGAGGAATGACGCTTATCACTCTAGGGACATTTTGGATTGAGTTTTCAAAATTCTGTAATTATTAATGGATTTTTTAAATAATTTAGCACACAATACTGTTATAAAATATACATCATACGACTGACTTACACTGAAGATAGGACTAAAATTAATAGAAATTAGGTTGGAGTCTATTTTGATAAAAGTAGGGCACCAAATGCGAATATCCAGTAATTTTTTAAATTTACATTTTCAGAAACAATGATACGACATTCGATCTGGTGGTTATAGAAAGGCTGACTTACCAAGCGTACCACGGGCTCATTCACCATTTTGGCTCCCCTCCAGTGGTGGGAGTTCTGTCTCTAGGGGGCATGGTTCAATCCTACTACAACATGGGCAACCCAGTTATCCCCTCCTACATGCCAGAACTAATGTCGCCGTACTCCGACCACATGACTTTCCGGGAGCGTATGTACAACACGTATGTTGCCCTCAAGTTGATGTATGTCTGGCAAACAGAGGTCCTCCCAGATCAAGAAGTGGTGTTGAGGAAGTACTTCGGCTCCGCACCGCCGTCAGTGTATGAGATTGAACATAACGACAGCTTATTGCTCCTCAACAACCACTGGAGTCTGGACTACCCTCGACCATTGCTCCCTAACGTGGTGGAGCTCACTGGTCTTCATGTGCACACCACAACCAAGCCACTCCCTGAGGTAAGTGCATGGCTGTGGTACGGTTACCATAGCAACAGGTATTTGTCATCCAGGTCTATGAATTCTAGTTCAGTAGAGGCTTCTATATGTTGCTATAAGAACATCTTACTTGCTATTACCCCTGACAGTCGAGGGATAGTACGAACTGGTTGTGTTGGACTAAAAGTTCGTAATGCCACTAAAAGTTGTTCAAAATTTATATATTTTCTTCTGGCTATCTGAGTGTCATTTTCCATTTAAAAAATATCAGTGCTACCAACATAAATTGCTTAATAAGTTACTAAATTAAAATATCTTCCAAAGTGTTATTTTAAGTGCGCCAGTAATCAAGGCCTATGTGGTTACCATGGCAACAATGCTCTCAAAATGGGCCATTATTATAAATTACATTGACTGTTGCCTCATAATAATAATAATAATAATAATAATAATAATAATAATAGTAATAATAATAATAGTAATAATAATAATGTATTTTTACAGCCGCCCTGGGTGGGTATGGAACACACTACCAGGGGATACCAAGAACTTGCCTCTTTGGAAATTTAAGTCGTTCATAAAAAGTCATTGTGTAAATAAACTTCTTTATGAGTGATTTGTTGTCACGCTGAATGAATGAGTATCCGAAATAAATGAATGAAAGAACGCGTGGATTGATTGAGGTGATGAAAGTGCGTACGTGAGAGAGTGAATGAACAGAATAAAATGTACTATATTATTATACTAGCAGGTACCCGCGGCTTCGCTCGCGATCAAGACAATGGGGATGATAATAACATTGGTCTATCCTATTACAGCAATCGCGGCTACAGGTGGGTCCATTCTAATTGTAATACATACAGTATAATGATGAGCAGCAAAGTGGGAATTTTATAGAGTTGTGAAAGTCTGCAGGGTACGATGATACATTAAGTGAACACATTTGAAAATTATGTCTTTGGTGTTGCCACCTTCTGCTGAGACATAACGATTTTGTTGTCTGGATACTCGCGAGCACGCCACATACATTTGCCCATGGGAAAAAATTGTTTTTTTTAAACCTGCTGATATTAAGTGTGTGTCATTGCGTTTTGTTAAAAGAAATAGCGAATATTGTTTGAAGAGGGAACTGCACTCTTGCACACTGGAATGGCAAATCTATCGGAATATGGGGAATTAAAAGTATTTTTCCTTAAGCTATTCTAGGTGTAATTTTGCCACACTTATTGATGATTTGAACCTCAACATGTCGCTATTAATAGACCTATAGTAAAATATCTCTCACCTTGGCCGCTGATGTACATTATGCAGTCTCTTCCAGTGTTACATCCCAGGGATTGAAATTTTCCAACAACCCTTTTGACTCACATGCCTCTCTAAGTAATTAAAATTCCTGATTGATGTTGTTTGAGTCTTCAGTTTTTTGACTGGTTTGATGCAGCCCCCCATGCCTCCCTCTCCTGAGCTAATCGTTTCATCTCTACATACAGTAGCTACCTCACCCTACATCCGAGGCAATCTGTTTAATCCTGGGCTAGCCCTACAGTTCTTGTCCTCGATCCTCCCATCCATAACTAAGCTTGCTATTCCTGGGTAGCTTAATATGTGTCCTATCAACCTATCTCTTCTCTTTATTAGCAGTCGCCAGAAACATCACTCCTCTCCCACTCGTCTTAATACCTATTCATTTGTTACCCTATCTACTCATCTGATCATAAGTCTCCTGTAACACCACATTTCAAACGCTTCAATTGTCCTCTTTTCTGCTGCACCATTTGTCCAAGGTTCACTTCCTTATAGTGTGACGCTCCAGACAAAAGCTTTCGAAAATGACTTCCTAATACCTAAATGTATATTCGATGTCCACAGATTCCTTTTCTGTAGGAATGCTTCCCTTTCCTAAGCCAATCTACGTTTTATATCCTCTTTGCTTCGTCCATCACTGGATATTTTTCTTCCTAAGTAACAGAAGTCTCCGACTTCCCGTAGCGTTTCACCTGCCAATTTGATGTCCATAGAGGTTTCTCATTTATTTCGGCTGCATTCCAATAATTTTGTTTTACATTTATTGATTTTTATAATGAATTCTTTCTTCAAGGCGGAGCCCATACCATTCAAAAACGCGTTCAAATCCTCTGGCGTATCGCCAAGATGACGATGTCATCAGCAAATATCAGAGATGAAATTATTTCTCCTTGAATCTTCGCTCCGACGTTAAATTCTTCTCCAATTTCCTGATTATTATGTTTTTAGAGATCTTTGAAATGCGTTGCCCTCGAACATGGTGTAGATGCATTGTCAAAGGGAAACTTCCATGTTACGAACATGGGCCGCATAACCTGTACCAAAAGCTTATTCTGAACAGTAGTTCCTTGAACTCAGATTTGCCTATATTTCATTGTATCTTTCCATGTGGTATATCTCTGTACCTCAACATACAGAAGAGTGCTTCAAAAATCATGTCCTGTGTAAATTTTGGAAAAGGTAGTGAGTGTGGTTTTTTCCGAAGTGGATACTCGCTCGTAGAAATTCCTTTCAGTAAAATAGACTGGTTCACAATTTTGTAAGTGCACATTGAGGTATGTGACGGTGGGATGCCTTAAGTGTTCATGAAAGGCATAGGCCTATCTTGCGACCGCTTCCCAGCCATTTGGCCTACATATATTGTGGTGACCCGTGGTCAGTGCATCGTGTCCCCTCGGCCGTTAATCTTCTTCGTGACTGGGGCGCTGCCTCACTATCAAACAACTACTCAATTGTCCTCACGAAGCTGAGTGCATCCCGTTGCAGCCCTCACGTCAGTGTCTAAAATTTCTGACGGAGCCGGGAACCGAACCCGGGGCCTCCGGATGAGAGGCAGGAGCGCTACCCAGTTCTTATTGTGTTGATATATATCTTGAAAAAGATAATAAATGGACTTGCATTGCCTCTTACAGCGATATATAGAAAATCGGATGTCATACCTTGAGGCTCTGTTGCCATGGAAACTGACTTGCCATTAGTTCATCAGTTTATTAGAGTGGAGATAGTTTTCTGCGAATATCTTTGAAACTGTTGTTTTTAGGGCCTTAAAACGTGGGTTTCTTGCATCGAGGTGCGTAAAATGAGCTTTGTCCGGTCTTTATGCGACAACTTCGATATTTTGTCCTGGTTGAGTATTTTTGGCGACTTTTCAGTTATGTTGCCTGTTTCACGAGAACAATGATTTATTTCCGGATGAAAGGCAGCCTATATGTTATCCCAGGGCATACGCTGTCTCCATTTCAAATTTCATCCAAATCCGTCCAGCCGTTTTAGTGTCAAGAGATAACAAACTAACACACAGACAGACAGACAGACTTTCACAATTATAATATATATAGGGATATATATTTCCGTAAGATGGCGGACGGGATGGAAAGCCGTGTTGAATTCGCTCTTAAAAGTATTGAAAATATTACGGATTTAAGTAGATATCTCAAGAAGGAATCAAAGGACGACTTGTATAAAGCGGTAAGGATTATACGAGAATGCTTTGTTGAACTGAAATCTAAACTATGCAGATGTGAGGAACATGTTAAAGAGCTTACTTTATGTGAGGTTATGCAACTAGACAATGACATTGTAGTACAGGAAGACAATAGTTGGTCGGGACAAGTGGCGCAGTCTGGTGACCTAGAGAGGCAAAACGTGGTACCGGCTCCCGCGGCTCAGTCGAAAGAGATACAACAAATTAAAGAGGGAGCAGGAAACATGACGGTCAAATTACTAGTGCCACCTAGCGGTCACAGGGACAACTCGCTAGTGGCACCCAAAGATCCCATAGATGAAGCAAACCATCACGGAGAAGGCGGTGGAGTAACGCTACAGCGATCAGAGTCGTATGACATTCATCATAGCGAGACTTTATCAAATTCAGAAATAGAGGCGAGAATCATGGGGAAAACTAACCTGCAGATACAGTCCATGATGGATAATATTCACATAATGGTTAGAAATGAACTGAAAGAGTCAACTCAACAGTCGTTTGAATTTCATAATACACAGCATGAAATCAGTCCCCTGATGAGAAATTCAACAAGAAAACCAGAATTGGACGTCGTAAACGCGGAGTATGCCACAGCAACAAGTCGACAGGTCAGACAGCAACCAGACAGGCATAACAGAAATGAATGCGATATCCAAAGTAGCAGATACCAGTTACGCCCTGCTCAGCAGGATCATCGCCCACTGCCCACAGCCAAAATAGGGAAGGGGAATAACAGTGGTGGACGACTCAAACCGGCACCAAGGCTATACTGGATGTACATCGGACACCTGGACGAAGAAACCACGGAAGAAGACATCACCTCATATGTGGCAGAAAAGGGCATTAATAGCGTCAAAGCATGCTTCACCATTCGAACAAGAGGAAGGAACAAAGCGTTCAAGATAGCATTCCTGGAGAAAGACAAAGAAGTGGTTGACGATGAAAATTTTTGGCCTAAAGAGGTTACTTTTCGCCCCTTCGAGTTTTAACACTGAAGGCCGGTTATCAACAAAATCTACCATCGCAAGAGGCCATCCGGAGTGCAGATCTCACAGCAACAAAATCATCAACAACAATAACACTGAGTGCGTCAGATTAATGACTTGGAATGTAGAAGGGTTGAAGAGTGTATTGGCCTTGACCCCACAACTCGCACTTGTAGAGAATGACATCCTGCTTTTTACAGAAACTTTCAGCATGGAAGAAATAGGCATTAACGGTTTCTACGGTATTCACTCTCTAGCCATGAAAGGCGACAGAGGCCGCCCCTCAGGCGGATTGAGCTGCTATATAAAGCCGCACCTACAACCTATCAGCCAAATTATGAGAACATTCAACACCCTAACAGTAAACATTAGTAAGATGAACATAATAGGAGCGTACTTCACGCCCAATACAGATCCTGAGGTTATAATAGACGAGCTAGGGAAGGCACTGGAGAACACAGAAAATGATAAACCAACCCTGTTACTTGGTGACCTGAATTGCCGCGTAGACAAATGGGATACAAAATCTCAAGCGGTCACAGACTTTCTTTTAGATTACCATCTAAGGCTACTAAACAGGAAGAGTGATTACACGTACATTGCTCCAAATGGAAGGAGCACAATCGATTTAATCTTCTCAAATGCAGGAGGACAGGCACAAGTGAAGACCGAAAAAATAGCAATCAGAAAACACCTCCCAGTAATAGCGGAAATCCAACTAAGTACTGGAACACAGCATCAGAAAGGAGAACCCCCTAAGCAGAGAGTCTCTAGACATATAGAGGAGGAAAGATGGCAAATGAACAGGGAGGAGATACCGACAATCATGCATATGATAGGGCAGGGGAACCTGGATGGAGCGACAGCAGCACTGAATGACACAATTCTAAACGCCACCACTGTTATACCTACATATGATCGCATTGCAAAGCCATGGTTTGATGAGGAATGTTACGTCATGAGACAAACAACGATACATTTACTTCATTCCGCTAGGGTATTTGGTATGGACGCACTAACGAAATATGCTGAGGAGCGTCGGAAATATAAAAGTCTACTAAAAGAAAAGAAAACACAGTACGATTTATACATAGAACAGAGGTTAATAGCCGAGGCGGAAGCGAAACCTTATAAAATCTTAAGGAACTCGAAGAAAAAGGCAGCAACTCCTCTCATAAACATGGCGCAATGGGAGGCACATTTTAGTCATCTTCTTGGAGAAACTAATATAAGGACAAACGGCTTCACACCGCAGCTGGCAAACATCCAAGACACTCGCCCAATCACAACAGAGGAGGTCAGACAACTTATAAGCAATGGGAAAAATAACAAAGCTGCTGGGCCAGATGGGATTTTTACAGAGCATTAAGGACACACTCCATGACCTGTTAGACCCGTTAACATGTCTGTTTAACGAATGCCTAAAACGTAAGTCAATCCCAGAACAATGGAGGAAGACACTCATAATTGTGATCTACAAAGGGAAAGGGATGAAGGAGGATCCAAACTCTTACAGGGGAATTGCCCTGGAAAATGTTATGTTCAATACCTTCTCTAAACTTCTTCTAATACGGGTGGAACATGGACTACGTGCTAGCATACCATCAAATCAATATGGCTTTACCCCAGGTAGATCAACTCTACAGGCTGTACAGGAACTTGTGCAAGAAATAATAACGACCTTAGCCCAACCCGGTAGACCGCTGTATGCAATCTACATAGACTATTCCAAGGCATTTGACAGTATCAACAGAAGGATACTTATCCACAAACTGGAAAATATATTAGGCACCTCCAATAGTGAATTAGAAACATTGAAATCGATTTTAAACGCGAACTATGTTACAATCCATGATGGTATCACCACGTCGAGGAGTATCACTCAAACAAAGGGGGTTCTACAAGGGGATCCCATGAGTCCAGTCCTCTTCAACGTAATGACCTCAGACATTGGGCAAACATTAGACTCAAGAACAGTCAAATTACTCATGTACGCCGATGACATGGTCATCCTCTCAAGATACCGAGATGACCTACAAACAGCTATGGGGAACATTAGGGCATGGGCGGAAGAAAACTCTATGGAAATTAACAGCTCCAAAACAAAGGCTATGAAATTTAGAAGGGGAGGAAGGATAGCTAAAATGGACCAACTCAAGTGTGGAGAAGAACCTTTAGAATTCGTACCCAACTTCAAATACCTGGGTGTCGTGCTACAAACAACTGGAACTGCTTTCTCCCTGCATGTACAGGAGCGAGCTACGGCAGCAACGAAAGCCTCATACGACATTCCCAAACTCCAAAGCCTATCCCTGTCAACAGCGATAAATTTATTCAAAATTAAAGTTATGCCGACCGCCACATATGGCATACAATTAATTTGGCCCTACTTGTCGGTGAATAACCTCAGGAAGCTAGAGAGCGTCAAAGCGAGATTTATTAAGAGAGCTCTATCTATATCAAAATTCTCAAGGAACAGCTACGCCTATAAAATAGCACAGGAATCCTTCTTTATAGAAGACGTAAAGCACTCTTTCGATCTACCGGAAACTCAAACGTATAAAACCATCATCGAGGCGAGACGAAAAAAAGCCGACGAAATACCACAAGAAATAATGGAGACTGAAGCAATGAAGACAGATATCTGGAAGGGGCCAATTTTCAAACTTCGACATCTGTATACGCGATTCGCTGTCCATGGGTTCCATGGAAGGATCTGTCAGAATGAGACATTTCATGAGCCCAAGGAGGACTGCGTCTGCAAGAATTGCAATAATCCATGCCCCAAATACCACTTAGTGGAATGTGTAAGCAGGTCTCAATCTCTAATCGCAGAAATGTCAGAGTGGTGAAAACGTGATTGTACACATTGTGTTTAATAAAATCATATATATATATTTCCGTATCCAGATACATTGTTAAATAATGTTCATCCAATGTTCAGCTACAAGAACAGCTTTATCATTGGCCTGCAAAACATCGTATTTTGTGCACGGTGATGGTAAATTCTGGCAAACCAGAAGGTGGTCTTCATCCTGTAGTAGTCCACAATCACAGACTATTTCTCCTTGTGCGTAGCCCCACTTCACAAGGTTGGATTTGCATTTCGAAACACCTGTGCGAAGTCGGTTGAGGATATTCCAGATGGATAGCGAAGGTGAAAACCTGCAGTAGGGTTTTCCTGTAGACTCATGGATGGATTAGGCACTTGTTGTTCCCACAGTTCACGACTACGTTTTCCTGCCGTATCAACAAGGGGTACAGTTGTTCTTAAAAAACTCTTCCTTGACCTGAGTCGAACGGACTGTATTTGATGACCATAAAGGGGGTGACGTGGATCGGTTGTTTGCTTCCAACGTTCAACTTCTGCAGCTACTTGTCTTCTTACGTGAGGAGGAGCGATGCCTGCGATAGGATAGAGATTTCCGTTGGTGTTGGTCTCAAACACCCTGTAATTATGCGACTGGTCTCGTTCACAGCAACATCTACTTGTTTTGCGGATGCGGAGTTTCTCCTTACGGGGATACATATTCTGCAGCTGATAGGCAGAGGGTCAGAGCAGATGTGCGTAGGACATGAGGGTGTGCACCCCAAGATGTGCCTGTTAATTTTCTGATAATATTATTCCTAGCACACACCTTTTGTTTGGTATTCTGTCAGTGTTGTATAAAAGATAATGTTCTGTACAGTTTCACACCAAGGTACTTTGGTGTGTAACAGTGTTCAAGGACTGATCCTCTCCATTCCACACGCAGCTTTCTGCTGGCTTCTTTGTTACGTAGATGAAAGGCACAAACTGGAGTTTTGCTGGTGTCGGGTCTCAGATGATTGTTCTCGTAGTATGTACCAAGTTCTTCGAGAGATCTCGCCAGATTTTCTTCAACCTCTTGAAATGTTTTCCCCTGTGCTGCCACTGCTGTGTTTTCAGCGTAGATAAACTGCTTGACTTCGGCGTGAATCGGTTGGTCGTTAGTGTAGATATTATAGAGCAACGGTGCAAGAACACTGCCTTGAGGCAATCCATTCTTTTGAGTTCTCCAACGGCTGTTCTTATTTTGGAGAGAGACGTAGAAGCGTCGATTTTGTAGGACGCATTCAACACATTTTGTTAAACCGTAATCCCTTGTTGTTTGGTACACTTTACACACCAGTCTCTTATGATTGATGGTATCATAAGCTGCGCTAAGGTCTATAAATGCAACACCAGTCACTTGTCCCCGCTCATATCCGTCCTCTATATACTGTGTCAGATTGAGAACTTGTCTACAGCATGATTTTCCAGGTCTAAATCCAGCTTGTTGAGGTATGAGAGCATCATCTACTAGAAGTGAAATTCTGTTCAGTACCATTCGCTCTAGGATTTAAATAAGAAAGTTCTTAGGGTCATTTGGCCCTTTGCCAGGCTTTAAAATAGCTACAACATGATCTTTCCTCCACATCCTCGGAATCTGTCAAGTGGTGAAGCAGTTATTCATGATGTTAACGATCCATTTCAATGTTTCAGGCCCAAAATGTTTTATTTGTTCTGTTCTCAGATCATCCACTTCAGGAGCCTTGTTCTTCATAACGTAGATCGCTTCTTGTAGTTCAGCCAGTGAAAACGGTGTGTTCAGTGAATGGTTTTCACTCTCAATTTCACGATGATACTCCAGTCTTTTCGTTCTCTTGGTAGATTTGCCATTTAGAAGTAGCTGATGAGCAATCTGATTAGGTGTAACATCACTCATAGGCATCCTAGGTGAAGTTGGATCGTTGCTAAGGTTTCCATGCACATCGGCTACTCTGCTTCATGTACAGTTCTTCTATTAGAGAGCACCATCTTTCTTGTCTTGAGGTGGTCATAGCACTAAGCAACTCCTCACATGCTTCCATCGTCTCTTCTGAGAAGGGATCGTTCTCAAACAATTGCTGGTATCTTTCAAGAGGAAGTTTTGAGTCATTAGTGAGTCCAGCTACATAGTTTGTGCGACATCCCCTTGGAATATGTCTTCGGGATACTTTCTGTGTCAGTTTTATGAATGATTCATATGACTTCACCTCTGGTGGCAATTTAATTATTTCAGCAAACTGGTCCCACTGTGCTCTCTTGAAATTGAAGCATCGTTTTAGTGGCACTACATCAGGCTGAACCACTGCTATTACACAAGAGGTAATAGCTCTGTGTTGTGTGCCTGGTATTGGGTCATCATTTCATCAACATACTTTATAGTTTGTTCAGCGATCTTATTACTGACAAAGATGTTGTCTGGATTGTATCCACGCTTCCATCTTCCACTATTGAAAGAAGGTGGTAGTTTTGGATCATGGATTAGTTTCAGTCCTTTCCGCCCAGTTCTCCAATTCATCTCCGTTTGCATTGGTATGAAGATATCCCCATGCAGTACTGTGACATTTGAAGTCCCGAATGACAATTTTATCAGCTGAGATTGGAAATTAGCTCAAACTTAAAGGCGACATTAGGTGGTTTGTAGACAGATGTTACTGTACAAGACTGATGCTCCATGGTCAGGATTTCTATATCATTGGTGCAAGTCAAGGCGGTTGAACATACAATTAGATCTGGTTTGATGAAGACAGCACTTCCGTATTGGTCGTGGGATCTTTCTAAGATTAGTTTCATCCCACTTATCTTTGGTCTACGACTGCTTGGTCCTCGATGGGTCTCTTCTAGGATAAGAATATCACAGGCACGTTGTTTACACATTTCAGCTAGAAGCAGTTCCTTATTTGCAGAAAGTCTTTCAATATTTATTGAAGTTATCACGAGAGGATGCTTTGAAGAAAGCCGTTTATTCGTCATATTCATTATATATAAGTGCTCTGGTTGTGAGAGAATCAGCCGTCTAGGAAGAGTCCTAGTCCGTTGCCAATATCACATGCAAATACACCCAACTGGGAGGTTTCTCTCGTGTCCTCCACTATATTATATATCTTATGATTAATGTTCTAAGTATGTAAACACTCTAAACATCATTGTAAAACATGTCAATATTAAAAACGAAATGCACGTAGATGTAAGTTGTGCCATTGAAGCATAAAATATGAAAGTTGGACTTGCCCATTTTCACGAGGTCTTCCATACTTCTTGTATGATCTAAATAAATAAATAAATAAATAAATAAATAAATAAATAAATAAATAAATAAATAAATAAATAAATATATAAATAAATAAATACATAAATGAATAAATAAACGAAAAACGAATGAATGAATGAATGAATTAATGAATAAATGAATAAATAAATAATAAATTGAAATTTAATTGGTTTTACATAAAACCACCAATAGTCAATAAATATGTTATTATAAGTTGTTTATTACAAAATGACTAGTTTCGACTGCAGTGTGGTCATCATCAGCAATAAATTATCGGAATAAATTATTAAAAATATAAAGTTGCAAGTAATTGAAACTATATGGTGATTTAGAGATTCTCTTAAATTATTCTAAAGCAATCGAAATCATATCTGTTACAAAGTAATTCATTCAAAAATATAACCAAAAAATATAAATTATCTTCTAATAAAACGTATTAAAGTGTTGTGTTGCAGTCAAGATTTAAAATCAAAAGGAATTAGTAATTTGTACAACTGAAAGGACATTTTAGACGTTAAAATCAATTATAAATGTTCCCCTATTATTTGTTCGTTGTGTGTGGTACTTCGCTCAAACGCAAAGTTATGGGCCAATTCTATATGCCCTTGAAGAGAAAAGAAAATCCATTCACAACACAGATTAATTTGTGTTGATGACAATGCTATGTTCACTGTTTTCCCACCCGGCCCTTCACTCCATGGAAGGTTCTATAGAATGGCCTTCGCAATTACAATACATCTTCAACTGTTAGGGTTTTAAGCTAGGGTTGAGTTATGCAAACTGAATTCTTTTTAGAGATTCTAGACGGGAAGAACGCTTATTTTAAGTCATATATCTGTAAATTAGAATAATTTTTAAAGACATTAATTAAACAAATTTTGTGCAACAAGGCCTAACGGCCCTGGGTGGGCGGGGACCTTACGGCCCTTAATTACACACCGCCCCTGACCCAAGATGTCCTAAGCCCTTATATACTGTAGCTATTCTGTGAAGTTGCGTCGACTGATTAATAGAGGTTTCTTATTACGAATGCATTTAACGTTCATATATTCATTCATACGTTCACTCATTATTATATGAGACTGTTTTGCCTTTCTGCGACCAGCTACTCTGCAGACCTCTGTATACGAATGAGTTGCCTCCATGTTCCCTCATTGAAAGTTAGCACTGCAGCACACTCTGCTTCTACATCTCTTTCCTTGAAATCATTAAACAAGAGAATCTAACCCACACCTCCTAGCTGTACTTCTAGTTGTCTTATCCTCTATAGCCGAGTAACGTTGAATATAAATTGTTTTCATTCAGAATATAAAAAGTTTCTTGGATGGTGCTGAGCATGGGGTCATCTACTTCAGCCTGGGTTCAAACGTGAAGAGTAACAATCTACCACAAGGGAAGCTGGATGAGATCGTACAGGCACTGTCTGAGGTCCCACAGCGAGTTCTCTGGAAGTGGGAGTCGGATGCGTTACCAGGAAAACCGAGCAACGTCATGGTGGGCAAATGGCTACCACAACAGGACATTCTGGGTGAGTCTACTCTCCGTGTTATTACCACATAAGTGACCTCAAAATTGAGAAAGATTGTCTCGAAAGATTTTTTAAAAGTAAGTTTACTACTGATTGGTAAGAATCGGCAGGGGTAGCTACGCACGCTAAGGTGCAAGGCTATCTCCGGACTCCCCGAGGCGTAGCGGTGCTCTTGAAATTGTGCACCACAGCCGCGAGGGGAGCTGCAGCAGGTCTAGAGATCAGAGGTTCGAATCCCGGTGCTGACAGCGGCCATCCGGAGTGTGAATTTTCCCTGGATCTCTCTAAACTAGCTCCATGTAAATGGCGAGATGGTACCTTATTTCGGCCGCCTCTTGGGGTCCCGGGGTACTATTGAGACTCTGTATTCGATTCCCAGCTCTGCAAAGATATTTAATTCTGGTCTGAGGGTTGCAACAAGGCACACTCACTCTCGTAAGGATATATTAAGAAGAGATGGGGTTCGATTGTTACCTCAGCCAACCTATAAGTAGTTTTTTTTGGTTTCCTACTTTTTCGCCTCAATTAAAAATTGCACACACACACACACACACTACTACAATTATGACAATGACACAGGTTATCAGACAGATCCTACACACCCAAATTCACTTGGCTACGTGGCCACGAAGTGGCAAAGTTCTTAAATGATTAAAACGACAAAAAACAGTAAGCTATCTTATTTACATGTTGGGTCATCCCCCCCCCACTCCCCCAACTTCTGAACCTAGCCATTTACGCACACTACTACTGTCACCACAGAAACACTTAATCCAAGTACATGGGGCTGATGACCAAGATATCCCAAGCTCCTAATATTAATTAACAATAACAACTATGAATGTTTATTTTGAAGCTCATCCGAATATCAGAGTATTCATCACTCAAGGAGGACTTCAGAGTTTCCAAGAATCAGCGTATCATGGGGTACCTCTGATAGGTATTCCATTCATCGGAGACCAGTTTCATAACGTGGCCAAGTTTGAAGCTGCAAAGATCGGTGTCAAGTTGGAGTTCCGAGACCTGACGAAGAAGACGCTATTGGAAGCCTTGGGGAAGGTCATTAATGAATCTAGGTAAGGAACCAGCAGATGATAATTTATATCCAGGAGAATCGAGTTTACGTTACTGTTAATATCACGATCATGAGCCACGGAGCGTCCATTTTTACGTGGAATTCGAACTAGAGGTCGTGATATTTCACTTGAAAAATCTCACATGCATTGACTGGGAAATAAGCCTTAGAGAGAGGCATACCTCACAAAAAAATATTGTATTTAAATTGCAGTACAAATCCCTGCCGCACTACATTACATCTATATTGTGATATACAGCGGTATTTTATAACTAATTGCTACCTATTGTTTCCCAGGGAACGTATTGAGACTGAATATCTATGACTTTAGTCATTTTTCCAAGTTTTCCCGTATTGATTTTGATAAGTTATTGAGACTCCAAAGTTCTGGGTTAGAACCGCAACTCTGTCCGGGCAGAGGGTTGATACATGGTGCACTCAACCTCGTGAGGCACAACTGAGAAGAGATGGGTTCGATTTCCACCTCAGCCATTCTGGAAGTAATTTACCGTGGTTTCCCCTATCCACTCCAGGCAAATTCCGGGATGGTCCCTAACTTAAGGCCACGGTCACCTCCTGTGAAATTCTAGCACATACACACTTCTACGGCCACAGATTATCAGACAGATTACACTCGCCCAACAAGTACACCATGTCCCAAAGCCACTAAATGAATCAACAACAACAGCAACAACATCATCGTAGACCTGACATTTTAAGTGCATTTCTGTAATTCAACTCGCTTAATTGAGCCGGTATGATTAACTTGCAGAATTTTGTGAAAATGCTCAAGTGAATGATGATTTAAGGATTTAGTTTTAGTCCACATTTCGTATTTTTGAAATGAAGAATACAAAAAATACTAGGTTTGTGAGCCAATCTGCGTGTGTTATATTACTGTCGACCAAAATATTGTTACGTGCCACCCTTAGTGGCGCTTCCGTTAACTGGATTACGGTGGGTAGAAAGCACAACACCAATTACTGCTTTAAAGAGATATAATTTTATTGCAGCCCACAAACATACACAGTGCACACACACACACACACACACACACACACACACACACACACACACACACACACACACACACACACACACACTGAGTCTAACTTCAGAAAACACTACTGGTCACTATTAGTTTCCACATTTACCCTCACACCACTGTCCTCGCTATTTATGTTATCTCTGTCCGTGAGGCGTTACAGTGTTCCAGCTTACACTCACACGTACAGTCTACACAGGTTCTCTACAGCCTTGCCCCTGCCACTTTACTTACTTCCAGAGTCCACTTGCTGCTCCTTGTGCGCTGTTGCTCGTCCCGTGTCGATCCCACGACCACGACTTCCACGAAGCACCGCGACACCTCCAAGCACTAACAGTCCTGACTCAAAGTTGCACCCTGGCAGACAGGCTTCCATTGTTACCGTAGACGTCCAGTAATAATCACTGTACTGCTCCGCACTCACTCACTCGACAACACTTCAATACACCCTAACGCTGACCGCTCCAATACACTGTCCAATACACTCCAATACACACACTGCCTCCTCGCCGCGGCACGCTGGTTTATATGGGATCAGTCCCTGGCCTGGAAAGTTCGAAATGTCACAACCCATTGCCGCATTGAGTCTGTTCTGGCTGGTTCCACATCCAGAATTTTCGCGTATTCTCTGGCCGGCTCGCACTGACACAGGTGCTTTGTTAATGTATGGCCGTGGGAGGAACCGAGAGGGTGTGGGCACTCTCTCTCTCTCCCTGCGGGGTTCGTCCAAGGCAACTAGACTGTCACACTGCCCCTCCCCCCGGGAGCCTCCTGCTGACCCGCGGCAACACGCAACAATATTATGTGCACTCGAGTTTGAAGGTTGTTTGTGAAGTAACCAATAACCTACATAAAATCCAATAACATCATCATTGTCGTCGTTCTATTGTACATTAGTCTTATTTTTGCGTACAAATACAAACAGATATTAAATAAATGAATTAATTTACGTATTTCACAGTCATACAGCATACTCTGTTGATGCATAGGGATTACAACGTGACCAAGAACTACATTTTCCAACCATCCCGAGCCGAGAAAGAATTACCTTACAAAAATGATAAAAACTTTGTTTCTTGGACACACAAAATTTTAAAATTAATAAACCTGTTATAAAACATTCCAATGTATACGGTGTTAAAATTTGGATTCGATTTGATGAAGGGTGTTTGAGATACTAATTCTTAAATGTGACGCATGGTTGAAACACGCTTGATAATGGATACATTTTGTGTTCCAACTGCGATAAATATATATATATATATATATATATATATATATATAAATGAGAGTTTGTCTGTTTTTCTGAATTTCCACGGAAATTTGAGTTATTAACGCGTTTCAGACTGGTTTATGACGGTTGCGCGCAAAAACAAAATTTTTGTCTGTCTGACTGTCTGTTTTTGCCTGTTTGTTTGTTGTGTACAAATTTGCACGCGCATCACTCGAGAACGGCTGAGTGGATAAACGTAAAATTTGGTACAGATGTACATCTGAGGCACGAAAGTAATCATTGATGTAACTCTTCCACATACCTCTCATAAAAGAGGAAAGGAAGAAGGAAGGAAGATTGTAGTTTTACGTGACCGTGAATCTTGTGATTATGAGCCACGGGACCTCCTTTTTACGTAGAATCCGAACCACAGGACATGGCATTTCACTTCGTCATAAAAGAGGGCCAACCCCCTTAAAATGCATGATGAAATGGGCGTAGAGAGACGAGACAAATCTCATTTTCAGCGTCTCAATGTGAGAAGCAAAACTCGGGAGCCCTACGGGCCCCGAAAACCACATTTTAAGGTCCTAAAACCAACAGTTTTTTAGATATACCCAGAAAACTAATTTCATTTATTAAGCTATTGAAAGGATGCGAGCTGGTAACCATGGCAACACAATCTCAGAAGTCCATCTATTTATGTAACACGCAATTAACTGTGAACGTTCGCAAACGGCTATAAGGTTATCGCGGAACCAACTTAAGCTGTAAAATTCATCAATACGTATTGTACCCGTTCGTCCTGGGGATGCGATGACCCATCTGCTATTACATCGCATTCCTGGAGTTCCAGGACAGAGCGGAGTTAAATGAACCTCTAGTCAAATAAGGAATGTGTCGGAGATTCAGCTGAGATATCGAAAAAGCAGAGGGTAACACGAGACAAAGTATCTCTAGGGTCGTTACGGGCTTAAGTTTAATAAAAAAAAATGCAAATATAAATGGGCGCCATCAACTGAATTCCTAGCAAACCACATCCTTTCCGGTTAAGCCTTAATCAAGACAAGGAAATAAAAAGGAAAATCACACCATCATCAGATCACAACTAAGATAAAAACAAATTTATTTCACTTTGATAGTCAGACAGACATTTTAAATATTCATCCTACCTGAGAGCATGGTCGAATGCCAACGTTAAATTGTCATTGTCCAAAAATCGAACCATCTCTTTTCTAATCAAAAGTATTTAATCCACATAAAACAGGAAAAATCTCTAAAGTTCTCTTGGGTTCTCAGGATCACCGTAGCACTATGTCTTTCGTCACTGACATTTGTGATACCTGAGACCTAATTTCTCTTTAAATTAACATCATGAATGTGGATTTGAAAATAATATTAATCTGTCTAAACACACATATTATAATCACATATTTTAAATATCACGTAATTTATGGCTTGCATGGCATAATTTAAACGTTGAATACGTTAGTAAAATGCTCCTAAACATCGAATAATTAATTTACACCATTTACATTATTTCATCTAGTCATTCTGATTTATATCTCATTAGGTCAGATCATTAATATGCTTAAATTTCAGATTATTATTTCATTAATTATTATTATCAGAAAATCTTGTATTATCAACTTTATTTATTTGTTTAATTTCGTAACAAATTGTTTAATATGGGTTATAGAACGTTGTCTTACAGTTTTATCACTTCCAAGTTATATCTCGTATTTAATTATCATGCCAAAAAATATTATTGCCTTCACGACATCACGTTGGATCTGACTATCCACAACTACATTATATATCCTCACTTCTTCAAATATCACATTTGAATACCACAATTATTCCACAAAACTCCATAAATATTCAGCATACAGCCTGAATCTCAACAATTACGCTAGACTGGGTTCGACAACCTCATGTCTGCCTCAAAATACATTAGCAACATTGCAACTATCACTTGGCAACTTCCACAAAATGCCTATCACAAACTTCACTTAACCATGTTGCATGATCTACAAAAAATATATCACTGGCTTCAAATTATCAACGCACACAATCTCCAATAACTGTAATTATTCTGATCACATCTAGACAACTTCTTAAACAATTAGGAAAAATATATTACCTTAGTAATTCAAGATCTGCTTTCAAATAGCATAAATTCTCTTACAATTCTCATAATTCACATCACAGAAAAACACCAATGTGCTATAATCTCTCATATCAAAATATGCAATACTGATCTGCCTTAAAATAAATCTGACCATTAATGATTCATCTTACAAGATTCAATTACTTTAAATCCTTCTCAAAGGTATCAAACACAATTATAAAAATCATCAAAAGCATCAGCTGTACCAGCTGTTAAACTGAAAGTACTCTCAAAAGAGTATAGCAAGAAAATATTGGATTGGCAAACAATAATTACAAAACGTAACCCTGCTGACATTTATCTTTACTTTAATTAACACAAATTCGACTGATATGTGACTAGTAGTTCCTTGTTTGATTCTCTTACAATCTCAAGTACACTCGGATGATAAAAATGAGTCCCTCAATGGCAAGTAAATGAGTAACCACCATACAATCGTATAAATACGAAAGACCTTGCCACGTCGTCTAACATGATAGTGCCCTGAACGATGGGTAAGATGAGTAACCACCATACAATCGTATAAATACGAAAGACCCCATCTCGAAGACTAAATGAGTGAATGAACCATATCGGAATCAACAAGTCTCTAGTTGTCATATAAAAGCGATATTCATCCACTAAAGTGAATAACATCTTAATATCTCCAAACAATCCAATGGAAAAAAATCCCTACTGATGAATAATACACACTCGCTAGTATGCAATGAACTGACGAAGTAATTTAGATAATCAATTGCAGATCACGAGTTCGAAATACTCGTCACACAAAAAAAACTATTCATGAAAACTATCCTTGCTGGAAAAATGTCTAAAAGACCAAACATCTGCTTAATAAAGCCAACCAATGGTGAGAATTTCGTATAATGATGCCTGCCATATCATATGGTCACGCCATATTCTAGCAAAATTTGAAGCATATAAAGTCAAAGCCATGTCTAAATAATCGTATCACTCCTATTAGAAAAATATACGTGTGTGCCCAGTATTCATGAAAATAATCGTATCAGAAAGTTATAACTCTTACAGTACCTTCTCATAATCAGCTGTTATTAAATTTCAAAGATCGTCGATTATCCTTATGTAATGAATTTCTCGAAAGATCGGCGTGAATATCATTCCACCCACGCAATGACGATTGCCTTCAAATCCCAAGTGAATCAGCTGGTGGACCTCCTCCTCTTCAGGAATCGAATCCATCGCTCTGTGGTGCCATCGCGTCTCTGTCTTCGTTTACTCTGACATGATAAACTGCTGGTTATCCATAGCGGATACTGTCCAAATCCTCACGAAAAAATTCATAGAAACAGCGGACCCCATATTCCTCTTCTACGTTACGCCACTGTTCCATACAATGTTCGGTTTGAGTGTTGAAAGTTCAATCTCCACAGCGGTTTAGTCTCACTTGCAGAAAATAAGTTTTATTTATGAGAGTGTCTAAGTTTATGAAACACCCTGTAGCTGTGTTCGTACTCGGTAATTTATAACACTTCATAAGAAAAGGTTGCATTAATGCACGTGCCAATGTTCATAAGTGCATATGCCTGTAACATTCCGTTTGCCTAAAATCGTTAATGTTACTTGGACCCCATGGTCGCTCTGCATGTTCCGTTACGAAATGCATAGTCGTAATGTCATTGAATAACTATGTTCATTCGAAGTTCACAGTTGCAGTATCTCGTAACTATCTGCCTGTACAATTTGATTACTGAATATGAGTCCCAACTCAATGTTATAATGAAGTTCAGCTTCTATCGTATTGCTTGCGTATAACATTGGAAATAACCCGCTCGTCTCTACAGCAATGTTCTAGAATATTCTCCGCTTAAAGCCGGCCTCGCCATGCCGCTCTACTATGCTGTTCTGCGTTACCAAAATGCAGCTCGAAATAAAGTTCTCCAACTACTATTACAGTTCTGTTCTAAACCCCGGCCTTCTCATGCTTGCTTGGCCCGTACAGCTGGTTCCGTAACCGGTCTTCACGCTGCCTACTGCGGGTGTCTGCCTGGCTCACTGACCTACTTTCCGTTCTCTGCTCGGTGAAGTTAAAACTGTCGCTTTCACTTTCCGTGACAAATGCTGCTCGCTGCGCGACTTTACCATACGCTCGGCATATGTCCTACTCCTTTGCTTACAGAACTCGACTGCGTTGCTCGCTGTACTTGACTCTCTTGCTCACTGAGCTCGACTCCTCTGCTTACAGAGCTCGACTGACTGTCTCTAGACTGCATTGACCTGCACCTCCCTGGCGCAGTCACGTGACGTTCTCCCCACCTCTGTGGTCTTGCGTCACAAATATAATCTCGAACCCCGATCATCTCGGCTATTAAGTTATACAATAACTTAAGGGTTATCTGTCTTCCTTCAAATTATTACCATATATAATGCGTGTTATATCTTCTCTTCTGAGATGTTTAAATACCATGTTCCATATAGATCTTAATAAAGCTTCATATTTCCATCCATAATTCCATCTGCTTGACTGCTGTCAGTGCCTTCTTAATCCTAGACCTTCTACGTCATCTTGACATTCCTCTTGACTCGATTTGAGCGCTATCTTTTCATAACTCTTCCCATAATCTCAACTACGGCTTAATGTCTGCTGGCGTAGCCGATAGCCTCAACTAGGTATCGGGTACAGTATATAATGCGCTTAAGGTGGTCAAGGGGTAATGTTGATTTTTTCACATGATTTACACGGGTGGGTGTGGTACTAAAGGTCTATTATATCCCTATCCCTATATTATTAAATTACTAGCGGATCCGGCTTGCGTTGCAACGCCAATCAAAGAAAGTGTTGGCGTTGTAATTTTGTTTCTTGAACTACTTTTGAGTACAAAATTCTTTTTTTAATCTTCCGCTAACAGCCTCCAAACTATCGTAAAATGGATTAACTAATTTAGAAACATTCGTGGGAACGTCCACAACAACTCACCAAAGTTTCATAGCAATCGGATGAATTGCATATGAACGCATACGGGATTTTATTTAAACAATTCGCATGCTGTCATTCATTTGTTGAATCTACTCGTACACTACCTATTGTCAAATGGATTTACTAAGCCTGAAACCTCCCCTGGAGTGTACATAATATCATATCCAAGTTTCATTGCTATCGGACGAATGGTAAATGAACGCATACGGGACTTTGTTGAAACGCTTCGAACGTCGTCGCTCATTTGCTGAATCTACTCGTGCGCTACCTATTGTAAAATGGATTCAACGGGCAAGTAACCTTCCCTGGTGTGTACAGAACATCTCACCCCAGTTTCATCGCTATCGGACGAATGATATATGAACGCATACGGGACACTGTTGAAACGCTTCGCGCGTCGTCGCTCATTTGATGAATCTACTGGTGTGCTACCTATTGTAAATTGGATTTACTAAGCCAGAAACCTTCCCTGAAGTGTAAACAACATCCCACCCAAGTTTCATCGCAATGGGATGAATGATATATAAATGCACGTGGGACTTTGTTGAAACGAATCGCACGCCGTTTTGTTGAAGCTACTCGCGCGTCATCTATTGTAAATTGGCTTCACTACGTCTATAAATTTCTCGGGAGTGTGCACTACAACTCATCAAAATTTGATCGCAATCGGATGAATTGTATATGAACGCTTCGCCATCACGCATTTGTTTAAACTACTCGCGCGCTATCTACTGTGAAATGGATTAACTATGCCTATAAACATCCCGGAAGTATGTACAACAAGTCACCAAAATTTGATAGCAATCGGATGGATGGTATATGAACGCATACGGGACTTAGTTTAAGCGATTCGCGTGCCGTCCCTCATTTGTTGAATCTATTCACGCGCTACAACTTTCATATTTATTCACCTTTTAAACCTTCTCTGGACTTCCACAAATAATTCAAGACCAAAATTAGCCAAATCGGTCCAGCCGTTCTCGAGTTTTAGCGAGACAAACGAACAGCAATTCATTTTTATATCTTACTAGCTGAAGTACCCGTGCTTCGCTACGCGTCATCTATAAAATAAAATGTGAAGGTGACAGTTAAAACAGGGGATAGGCGAGGTGCTGCGCAGGGGGAGATTAAGGATGGAACATTTTGTCCAACTACACCGCTCGGCGTTTACCGTGTTTTATAGCACACATTCAGGTTTTACTCGCTAACGGTTGGAGATAACTTTCGGATAGAAAATATAATTTTAAACCTCGTATATGCCATCAAAAGTTTGCTATTTCAGTAGGAATAAAAGAGCGGTTCTGGCGCAGGGGCTAATGGGCAAGATGGCCGCCGCGCGCAACCAGCCCTATTAGGTAGATTTCTTTAGAAAGCTAACTATTGCAATGGGTCCCATGTTTCGACTTCCGGAAAATTTCGACATATCTTCGCGTTTCACATCCCCCAGACCCCAAAACCACCGTCAGTTCAAAAGTTTATATATAATTTATGTATATATGTATATATATATCAGTTTCTTGTGGACACGATAACTGCCGTAATTTTGCACCAATCACTTTGAATTTTTTACATAATATGTATCCCTATAAAATCTCGGTCGAGTTCGTTAATGGGCAAAATCGGTCAAAGGGGGTAAAAATGGGGGGCTTTTTTTCGAAAAAGTGAAATATCGCTATAACTCTCTTAATACATGAAATATCGAATCCCTTCTATGTTCATAATATGTGTCGGATAAGTACCAAAAATTTATGTCAAATAAGTTTTTTGATAGCACCAACCATTGACCAAAGGGGTGGGAAAAAGTGGGTTTTTCGGGAAACATTAATCATATCTCTGTTAATAGGCACAATATAAAAACCGCACAAAATGGACAATATTCCTCCAATAATTACCTAAAACTTTTGTCTGAAAGAATTTTTGATATGACCCACCATTACGCCACGGGGTGAACAAAATGATTTAAATTATAAGAAAATGCCAAGTGCCAAGAGAGGTTGCCATGACAACTTTACTTTTAATTGATAAGGGATGACCATCAGCAGTTGCTATGACAACGCCACTGCACGAGATCACATTCAGTTTTCATATGTCAGTGGGAAGCGACTTCGGTATCGGAACTGGTAGCATGCTGAACTTCTATGCCCAAGGTCGCGGGTTCAAACCCGGCTGAAGTCGTCGGATTTACTAAGAGCGCTAAAAAACCTGAGTTTGCTTTCCTTCGGAGGGGAAGTTCCAACGTTCGTTGCGAGTTGCTGATTGAGGTGGCATCTAGTAGCCAAGTTCACAGCTAGGTGTCGTTGACGGCAGTATTTTAGGTAGATTTCATTAGAAAGCTAACTATTGCAATGGGTACCATGTTTCGATTTCCGGAAAATTTCGACATATCTTCGCGTTTCACATCCCCCAGACCCCAAAACCACCGTCAGTTCAAAAGTTTATATATAATTTATGTAATATATGTATATATATGTATATTAGTTTCTTGTGGACACGATAACTGCCGTAATTTTGCACCAATCACTTTGAATTTTTTACCGAATATGTATACCCATAAAATCTCGGACGAGATCGTTACTGGGCTAAATCGGTCGAAGGGGATGAAAATGGGGGACTTTTTTTTTCAAAAAAAAAATGAAATATTGCTATAACTCTCTTAATATGTGAAATATCGAATCCGATCAAAGTTCATACTATGTGTCGGATAAAGCTCAGAAATTTATGTTTGAAACGTTTTTTTGATAGCACCAACCATTGACCAAAGGGGTGGGAAAAAGTGTTTTTTTTCGGGAAACATTAATCATATCTCTGTTAATAGGCACAATATCAAAACCGTACAAAATGGACAATATTCCCCTAATAATTACCTAAAACTTTTGTCTGAAAGAATTTTTGATATGAGCCACCATTACGCCAAGGGATGAGAAAAATGATTTCGGAATTGTAAGAAAATGCCAAGAGCTATCAGTGGTTGACATGGCAACACTACTAAATTGATGAGGGATGAGCCATCAGACGTTGCCATGACAACGCACTTGCGCGAGATCAGATTCAGATTTCCATCTGACTAAGTGTGATGCGGCTTCGGTGACTTAACTGGTAGCATGCTGAACTCCTATGCCCAAGGTCGCGGGTTCAAAGCCGGCCAAAGTCGTCAGATTTTCTAAGAGCGCTAAAAATCCCTCAGTATGCTTTCCTTTGGAGGGGAAGTTCCAACGTTCGTTGCGAGTTGCTGATTGCGGTGGCATCTAGTAGCCAAGTTCACAGCTAGGTGTCGTTGACGGTAGTATCTGGTAGCAACATTAGTAACTACTGCTTGAAATTGATCGTCTGCATTCCTTACCTGAATTACAGACTAATACAGCTATCACAATTCACACCGTTTATCAGACAGATTCTACACTCACCCAAAGTACACGGGGTTACATGACCACGTTCTCGCAGCCCCTAAACTGAGGAACCAACCAACATCTCTGCGGGAGATATAATTTTGCGTGAAGAAGTAACAGACCGTTACATAGTTACACATCAGTGTCGAAACTTTGCATAAGGACAGTGTGACCACAAGTATAAAAATGGACTCCAAATGACAAGAAGGTTACCGTCATCATAAGACAAAAACATGTTTAAAATATACATAAAATGACGAAAAACAAAGTTAATTAATCTCCAATTATAAAATACTTTCATGCAATAAATGTGGTCTGATCCTTCTACGAAAACCTGCATATTCTGCCTATTTTCGACTATCCCCAAGTTTGTCCGGTGAAATCTACCTCCGCCTTCCGGCGTGCCGAGAGGACTTTTGTTATTCTTATGGAGGGTTCATTCAGAGCTGGCGCAGTGGCTAATGGGCAAGATGGCCTCCACGGCCTGAGACCGTGGATGACGTCACAGGGAGAGGTCGGCCGTGTAGTTGCTAAATGGAATATTTATTATTATTATTATTATTATTAGGTAATTGATCATGTGCAATCCTGACCAGCTTTATATTGTCAACCACTTGGTGTAGTGGCTAGCATTCTTAGCTGTTACTGCTAAGGCCCGGGTTCGATTCCTGGCTCTGCCAAGAAATTTAATTTCTGGTCTAACGAGTGGAACGGGGTACACTCAGTCTTGTAAGGCAAAAGTG